>CM076569.1:30366030-30742370 GCA_034641835.2 Pinus albicaulis
TATTTCTTTCCAATTTTTATTTTTACCAGTTAGATCACTTATATTTAGAACACAAATGAACAATAAGAATAAATGTTTTTATCAATATTCATAAATTAAGTACAATATTTTCTGTAGGGCTCCAACCCTAGATGAAGACACCAATCTTCAATCTCCCAGGCTCCAACCTGTATTATGCCAAGCACCGACTTGGACTTACAAGGCTCTAACCTTGTCAAATTCTAAGGCACCAACCTTAAGGGCTCCAACCCTATTCTCTAAGGCACTAACCTCTTCTTTTCAAGGCTCCAACCTCTTGGGTTCCAACCCTTTGCTTCGTCGAGATATATTTGGTTATTATTCACGGCTCCCAAAGTCTTCTTCAATGAGCCAGGTCAGTCTTCAACTATCCCCTAACTTAGTCTTCACCTCACGTCATCACTGACAACATTTGTCTTCTCATGAGTGTGTCTCCACTGCTCTTCATGTCACCCAAACACTTTCTCTAAGGTCACCTCATGAGGGCCTTCAACAATGCATCATGATCTCCAAGAATCTCCAAGATCAACTCCAAATCCACTCTAGGTTATACTTCTTTAAGGTATCTTCAAGACAATGTCTAATGGTATGCTATCAAACAATGTTCAATCCAAGTGACTTCAAATCAGCTCCACCAAGATTAGTCTTCATAGGAAGTTTTCACAAGTTCCAAAGATAATCCTTCAGTCTGCCCTAAATGCCAACCCAAAAATGCTACTTCAAAATCCATTCAAGGGCTGCTTTAATGACTATAATATCTGTTCCAAATTTCTGCTCCAAGACTCTTCAAATCTGCTCGAAAACATCCTTCGCATGGTGTTCTTACAAAGTCTTCAGGATCTTCTCAAAATTCTCTCCATGGTTTGCTCAAGATCTGCTTCAAAATGTCTTCAAAACACTTAGCTTAAGATGCCTTAAGTCTGCTCCAAGAATTCTTCAAGGACAACTAAAAAAGTTTTTCAATATTTGATTCAACAGATCACTCCAAAAGAATTCTCCAAGATCACACTTCAAGAATCATCCTAGACTTCAAAAATGTCTACAAGCCTGTACATGAATAGCTTCAAATCTGCTCAAAGATACAAAGAAGCTTGCTTCAAAATATCTTCAAGTTCTCCTTCAAATATGTTCTAAGGATGCTTGAGGTCTACTTCAACAAAGGCTTCTAATAAAGGTGAGAATATCTTCTTAGAAACCTCCCTGAAATCTGCTACAAGATTCTTCAAAAACTGCTCAAAGTTCACAAGAGAGATTCCTCCAAACAATTAAAATATCTTCTCCAAGAAAGCTTTCGAAGGTGGTTTAATAAGGGCCAGTTCACATGATTTGCTCCACAGGAAATTAGGGTGAGATTCCAGACGTAGATTACTTCAGTTCTGCGTTTTTAGGATAACCAAACTATTTTAATCCTACAGAAATTTTTTAGCCCAAAACAAAAAGTCTTCAAGTCTTCCTTGGCCTCCAATTACTTCTCTGCGGTTATATTCTGATTTTTTGACCGAAAATCCTTAGCCAAATGAATAGTTCGAACCTCCTTTTTATATGATATTGACGTCAAGATGAAGGAACACGTCTTTCTGGGGGTAGACCGACATGAATGACTGTGTATAGGTCGGCTAGCTGCTAGGATTAATTTCCTTAACTTAAAAATCAATATCTTTCAAACCGCTTGGAGTTTCGGGCTGAGTAATAGATCAGTGGAAAAGAAAAATTATTCTCTTCATGATGGTGTGGGTCCCATGTTGAAATATTTCCTCTAGGGTTGGAAAAAATATTTTTCTTTATGACTTTCCTTAAATAATTTAGTGCAGAAAATGATCAGGACAATATGGCTTCTCCATTGTTTGTCTTCTCCATTAATTGGCTTCTCCATCATCATACGAACATGTAAGACATCCATGTCATCATGATAGTGTCCAGAAATGAGTGTATCATCCATGTCATCACATAATTGTGCAGTGATATGCTATAGTGGAGCATCATTAGGAGAACTTCAAATAGTCTTCCAACCATCAATTGATATCTTCCTCATTATCATCTAGTCTTTCAACCTTCATCAAGTGCCATCATCAATTGTGGTCATTCATTTAGTGCATGACATCATCAAGTGTATGACTCCATATGTCATCAAGGGTTAAGGTCTAGATCATCAAGGCACATGCAAAATTATAGCTAGTTCAAGGACTTCTTAGGACTTCTTCATTAGTTATTTGACATCTTCATGGCTTGACCTCTTCATTAATGACATCCTTAGCACCTAGGGATTGCATGAGGTTCATTGACATCACAAGAATATTTTCCATCTCAGCTATTGACATCAATGACAACCTTGATTAACAGTCTCCCCCTTTGTCTTTGATGGAAATATTCTTGCCCTTCGACATTCTCTCCCCCTTTGACATCAATGGAAAAAGGGGTGCTCAAGTACTCCCCCTATCAAGCTACTTCTCTTTGTCATATTTTCTTTGTCAATAATAGTTCTTCATAGGTACGATGCTCCCCCTATCATGGTGCTCTTCTTTCTGGAAATGTGTTCCATGATAGATGTGTTTAATTTTCTCCATGGATGAACCAAATCCCCGTGCATGCATAAGCTCTTCTAGCTTATTTAGACAAGAAAGATTGCTGCCTTGTGATCAAGTGGAATAAATCTTCACAATTTCATTATTTTCTTCAATGGAATTACTCT
This sequence comes from Pinus albicaulis, assembly GCA_034641835.2. Lineage (NCBI taxonomy): Eukaryota > Viridiplantae > Streptophyta > Pinopsida > Pinales > Pinaceae > Pinus > Pinus albicaulis. Next base: position 30,368,738 of record CM076569.1, read on the forward strand.
CGAGAGATGATTTGTAAAGATTTTCCAAGTGTGATTCATCATGGATTCCATAACACCTTTTCACAGAAGATTTCTGCAAGAATAGTCATGAGTCACCAACTCCCCCTAACAGTATGCATGGTATCCTTTCTGGAAGTCTCATCATCAAACACTTGAAATATCACATTTTCCAAGGATGTCTTCATCAAATCAACAACATGTGTTGTTGGCTGGAGTGTTCAAGAGACTTTCGGATCCAATTTGCTTCCTTTTCCACACTTGTGTAACTTTATTCTCTAGCTTGGTTGTCATAGTTTTAGCTTGTTTAGGGATCCAAATCAAGTTACATTCACGAGCCATATTCCCAATTTTATTGCAATTGAAGCATTCCATTTTTCTCATAAATGAGGATGCATCATTTCTTCTTGCAAAGTTGCTTCTAGGAGATTGATAGGGACCATTAAATTTTCCCTTGTGGTATGCCCTACAATCCTTTGCCATATGCCCAAAGTTTGTACAAGAATAGCAATAACCAAAATATATAATTTGGTACCTGGGAGATGAAGAGTTCATTGAAGTACTTCTGAAGTATTTTTTCCTTGGAATTCTTTGATGATATTCATTTCCTTTTTTATTCTTGACATGATCTGTAAATCTCCTTAGAGTAGGGTTTCTTCTAATTTCATCTTGACTCTTGCCTTTGCTGGAACTGGGAGTATCATTTTTTCCTGGCTTCCTCACATCCTTGTTGTTTGAAGCATTATCATTCTTGCTTGAGGGTTCACCTGCATAGCCAAGACCTGATTTATCAAGGGGGGATATTTGATGACTTAGGATTTCATATAGGGTTTGATAACTCTTCAAGTTCTTATTCAGCAAGTCAACTTCCTTTTTAAGAGAGACAATTTCTCCTTTCAATTTTTCACAACCCCCATCTTTCACGACTAGTTGCTTCTTCATTTCTTCCATCATCCTTGTTGCTTCGTGTGCTTCGTTTTTAAGGGAGATGATATTTGATTTCATTATGAAGACTTCTTCATTCTTATTTGCTAGACTACTCTCCATTTCTTCTTTTATTGTTGTAGCTTCACATGTTCCAACCTTGAGAAGATTGATGTTTGATTTTAGTTTGAAGATTTCTTCATCCTTTTCTTCTAGTTGGCATATCATGGTGTTTCTCTCATTTTCTGCTTCATCAACTTGTCCTTCTATGAATGCCAAAGTTTCCATCACCTTCTCGGCTCCTTGTGCTTGTTACCTTGCTTCTTCTAGTTGAGATCTAATAGAGGAGACCTCTTCCTTGTATTGACCAATATCTGCTTCAAGATTGTTCAAGCTCTTAAGTCTTTGTTCAAGGTGGCTTGACAAAGCTTCTTCCATTTTATTTGCCTTACCCAATTGATTTGTCATAGATATGACTTCTTCATGATGCTTTCTTTTGTTATGATGAAATTCCTCCTTAATTTTGGCGAGCTCCTCATCCCTTTCTTGTACTTGAAGCTTGACAAAGTCAACTTCCTTCCTTGTCTTGTATTGGTTACCATCTTGCGCTTTCTTCTTAAGTTCCTCATTTTCATTTTTCAAATTATTAATCTCTTCCATGGAAGCCATAAGTTTATTCAGGAGATCTTCTTCAAAGTCTTCTTTTTTCTCTTCATCTTCTAGGTCTTCTTTAACCTTGTTGTCATCTCTCTTATCACCATCTTTGTTGATTGATTTTGGACTTCTTTCTTGTTTTTCATCATCTTCTTAAATAGAGATCATTGTCAATGCTCCTTTTGAGTGAAGATTGTGAAGTTTGTCCCATATGATTTTTGCTGACGAATATCTTTCAAAGTTGGCCTTCATAGAATTTGGTAACCCATTCAAAATTGCCTTCATTGCTCTTGTATTGTACTCCTTGGATTCATCGTCCATCGTGTCATTAGTAATCACTGATTTTCATACTTGAATTCCTTGAGTCTTCAAGAAATTCCTCATTCTTGCCTCCCATATAAAAAAATTTCCATTGAATAATAGAGCCTTTGCAAATTGATTGAATTCAATTTCGATGGTTGAGGAAGACACATATTTAGGAGGATTGGAGACTTTCTTCCTTGGTTTTCCCATTTGTGTTCTAATGGTCAATCTTCAAGTTGTTAGGCTTTGAGTGAAGGTACTGGCTCTGATACCAATTTTTGGAAACACTTGGGGGGGGGGGGGTGAATCAATATTTCTTTCCAATTGTTATTTTTACCAGTTAGATCACTTATATTTAGAACACAAATGAAAAATACGAATAAATGCCTTTATTAATATTCATAAATTAAGTACAATATTTGTGCAGGGCTCCAACCCTAGATGAAGACACCAATATTCAATCTCCCAGGCTCCAACCTATATTATGCTAAGCACCGACTTGGACTTCCAAGGCTCCAACCTTGTCAAATTACGAGGCACCAACCTAAAGGGCTCCAACCCTGTTATCTAGTTCAGGCTCCGACCTGGTTTTTTGAGGACTCCGATCCTCTAGGGCTCCAACCCTATTCTCCAAGGCACCAAAATTTTATTTTCAAGGCTCCAACCTCTTGGGCTCCAACCCTTTACTTCGTCAAGAAATATTTGGTTATTCTTCACGGTTCCCAAAGTCTTCTTCAATGAGCCATGTCAGTCTTCAACTATCCCCTCACTTAGTCTCCACGTCACATCATCAATGACAACAATTGTTTCCTCATGAATGTGTCTCCACTGCTCTTCATGTCACCCAAACACTTTCTCGAAGGTCACCTCATGAGGGCCTTCAACAATGCATCATGGTCTCCAAGAATCTCCAAGATCAACTCCAAATCCACTCCAGGATATACTTGTTTAAGGTATCTTCAAGATAATGCCTAATGGTATTCTCTCAAAAAATGTTTAATCCAAGTGACTTCAAATCAACTCCACTAAGATTAGTCTTCATAGGAAGTATTCACAAGTTCCAAAGATAATCCTTCAATCTACCCTAAATGCCAACCCAAAAATGCTGCTTCAAAATCCATTCAAGGGCTACTTTAATGATTACAATATTTTCTCCAAATTTCTGCTCCAAGACTCTTCAAATCTGCTCAAAAACATCCTTCACATGGTGTTCTTACAAAGTCTTCAGGATCTGCTCAAAATGCTCTCCATGGTTTGCTCAAGATCTGCTTCAAAATGTCTTCAAAACACTTAGCTTAAGATGCCTTAAGTCTGCTCCAAGACTTCTTCAAGGACAACTCAAAAAGGTTTTCAATATTTGATTCAATAGATCACTCCAAAAGGCTTCTCCAAGATCACACTTCAAGAGTCATCCTAGACTTCATAAATGTCTACAAGTTTGTATAGGAATAGCTTCAAATCTGCTCAAAAGATACAAATAAGTTGGCTTCAAAAGATCTTCAAGTTCTCCTTCAAGTATGTTCCAAGGATGCTTGAGGTCTACTTCAACAGAGGCTTCTAATAAAGGTGATAATATCTTCTAAAAAACCTCCCTGAATTCTGCTACAAGATTCTTCAAAAACTGCTCGAAGTTCACAAGAGAGATTCCTGCAAACAATTCCAAATCTGCTCCAAGCAAGCTTCCAAAGGTGGTTTAATAAGGGCCATTTCACATTATTTTCTCCAAAGGAAATTAGGGTGATATTCCAGACTTAGATTACTTCAGTTCTGTGTTTTTAGGATAACCAAACTGTTTTAACCCTACAGAAATTTTTTAGCCCAAAACAAAAAGTCTTCAAGTCCTCCTTGGCCTCCAATTACTTTTCTGCGGTTATATTTTGATTTTTTGACCAAAAATCCTTAGCCAAATGAATATTCCGAACCTCCTTTTTATATGATATTGACTTCAAGATGAAGGAACACGTCTTTCTGGGGGTAGGCCGACATGAATGACTGTGTATAGGTCGGGTAGCTGCTAGGATTAATTTCCTTAACTTAAAAAATCAATATCTTTCAAACCGCTTGGCGTTTTGGGTTGAGTAATAGCTCGTTGGAAAGGAAAAATTATGCTTTTCAAGACGGTGTGGGTCCCATGTTGAAATAATTCCCCTAGGGTTGGAAACAATATTTTTCTTTGTGACTGTCCTTAAATAATTTAGTGCAAAAAATGATCAGGATAGTATGGCTTCTTTGTTTGGCTTCTCCATTGTTTTTCTTCTCCATTATTTGGATTCTTCATCATCATAGGAACATGTAAGAAATCCATGTCATCATGATAGTGTCCAAAAATGAGTGTATCATCCATGTCATCACATAATTGTGCAGTGATATGTTATAGTGGAGCATCATTAGGAGAACTTCAAATAGTCTTCCAACCATCAAATGATATCTTCCTCATTATCATTTGGTCTTTCAACCTTCATCAAGTTCCATCATCAATTGTGGTCATTCATTTAGTGCATGACATCATCAGGTGTATGACTCCATATATCATCAAGGGTTAAGGTCTAGATCATCAAGGCACATGCAACATTATAGCTAGTTCAAGGACTTCTTAGGACTTATTCATTAGTTATTTGACATCTTCATGGGTTGACCTCTTCATTTATGTAATCCTTAGCACCTATGGATTGCATGAGGTTCATTTAAATCACAATAATATTTTCCATCTCAGCTATTGACATCAATTACAACCTGATTATGAAAGGAGTCACTTAAAGATATTTTAGCATTGTATTCTTCATACCAGCAACACCTAATAAAGGGTGATTTCTCTATTTGTCTTATTGGGTTGTTGCTCCATTTGAGCATTTGTATCTTGTGTATTTTCTGTTTTATCTCATAGTTTTGTATGCTTAGCTTACCCTATGAGTTTTTTAGTATGCAACCATATCTTTAAAGAAGTGCATTTTGAGTATTTCCATTGTAGTTTGGTTTAGGTCGAGTGTATGCGATACTCTTCCACTCTTTCTAACGTCTTTGTCACCTACCTACCATGGCGATAATGCCACTTCTCTCTCACGTATGTGTCTAATATGCCTCTTTAACGTCTTTGTCACACAAGCACTTGCATGGCGTAATGCCTTTGCATCTCTCTAGGCTGTCAAGCTCGGCACCTTCTTAACATTTGGTTCATTTCATTTTAGAAAACTACTTTATTTGCTGTTGTCTACGTAGAGAAATACCTTCTCTTCAAACCCATATTGCAGTTGTCCATTCTAGATGCGGCTGCAAAAATTTCATAGGCACGACGAGAGGTAACTTCTTGTGATCTGCACTACGAGCATGTGGATGTAGGAGTTAACGTTGGCTTCGAATACAAACTCCACAGTGATAACCTTCATATAAAGAGGTAAGATAAATAAATAAAAATATATCAAATACGAGTAGAAATCAAGATCTAATTATATATGAAGTATAAGGGTCAAATACCATGGACCAAATTATTATTAATACCATGCAAAAAAAAACATTATTAACCCTAACATTAATATTAAAATATTAATATTATTAAATTTAATATGTTTATATTAATACAATATTAAATTTATTATATTGTAATATATATTAATATATCATGATAGAGGTGGAGAAATAAGGGGAGTGACAAGGGAGATATGGAGATAAATTGAAGGAGAAGGGAGAAGAGGAATGAAGAGAGAGAGAGAGTGAGAAGAGTGAGAGAAGGGTAAGAGAGGGAGAGGGAGACATAAAGATGGAGGTGGGAGAGAGATAAGGAGAGAGAGAGGGAGAAGGAGAGAGGGTTGGAGGGTAGAGAGTGAGAGAGAGAGAAAGAAGGGGGAAGGGAGAGGGAGGAAGGAGAGAAAGGGAGAGAGAGAAAGGATGAGAGGTGGAGGAGAGAAGGAGGGATAGAGAGATGGAGCTGGCGGTGGGGCGAGGAAAGGAAGAAGAAATACATAGAGAGGGAGTGACAAGGGAGAGATGGAGAGAGAGTGTGTATGCTTATGGGTGGGATAAAGATACATAGGAGTGATGGAGACAAGGGGGAGAGAAGGAGAAAGGAGGAGTGATGGAGACAAGGGGGAGAGAAGGATAAAGGGATATAAATATTAAGATTGTTGGAGAGTGAGATATATTGATGGGGGAAGAGAGAGGATTGGAGGACAGAGAGAGAGAGAGAAAGAAAGAGAGTTGGGGGGGTCAAATAGAACGAGGTGAGAGAGGAACGATAAGAGAGAGGAAGAGAGGATTGTAGGAGAGAGAGAGAGAGAGAGAGATGGAGGAAAACAAGGGAGGTAGGAGATAAAGGGAGAGAGAGGAAGGGAAAGGGAGGGTACTTGAAAGAGAGGAGGAGAGAGGGAGGGATAGAAATATAGATTTGGAGGGGAAGAGAGGGAGGGATGGAGAGATGGAGAGAGAGATAGAGATGGGGGAAGAGAAAGGGAGGTAGGAGAGAAAAGGAGAGAGAGGAAGGAAAGGAGAGGGGACTTGAAAGAGAGGAGGAGAGAGGGAGGGATAAAAATATGGATTTGGAGGGGGAGAGAGGGAGGGATTGAGAGATGGATTTGGATGAGGAGAGAGGGAGGGAAGAATAAATACATAGAGAGTGAGTAGTGGAGAGAGAGGGGGAGTGACAAGGGAGAGATGAAGAGGGAGTGTGTATGTTTTGGGGTGAGATAAGGAGACAAATAAGGAGATATGGAGAGAAGGGGGGAGAGAAGGAGAGAGAGAGGCATATGGTAACAAAGTTGGAAGGTGAAGATAGAGAGAGAGAGAGAGTGGGGGGAGAGAAAGGAAGAGAGAGTGTGAAGAGAGGTAGGTAAAGAGATATGAAGATGGAGAGGGAGAGAGGGGGAGGTAAGAATAAATACATAGAGGGTGAAAGGTGGAGAGAGAGAGAGAGAGGGAGAAAGGGTAGCAGGAAGGAAGAGAGATAGAAGTGAGAGAGAGAGAGAGGGAGACAGAGAGAGAGAGAGGAGGAGGAGGAGGGAGTGATAGATAGATAGATAGATTGGAGAAAGAGAGTTTATGTTTTGGAGTTGGTATAGAGAGATAGAGTGAGATATAGATATATATGTAAGGTGAAGAGAAAAAAAGATAGATGGAGAGAAGGAGGTAGGAACAAGGAAATTGATAGATATGGAGTGAGAGAGAGTGTGTGTATGGTGGGGTGAGATAAAGAGAAAAAGAAGGAGAGATGGATGGATATATAGATATATATGGGGGAGAGAGGGAAGAAGGTTTCCTGCAGTAGATGCATTGATTTTAGTGTAGATGGTGATTTCTAATTCTATTTGATTTCTTGCACTAGATGAATTGATTTTGGTGTAGATGTTGATTTCTAATGATATTTGATTACTTACACTAGATGGATTGATTGTAATGTAGATGATTTCTAATCCTATTTGATTTCTTGCACTAAATGCATTAATTTTAGTGTAAATGATGATTTCTAATCCTATTTGATTGATTTTACTCGATGCATTAATTTTAATGTAGATTTTGATTTTTGGTTATATTTGATTTCTTTCACTACATGAATTGATTTCAATGTAGATTATTTTAAATCCTATTTGATTGCTTGCACTAAATGGATTGATTTCAACGTAGATGGTGATTTCTAATCCTATTTGATTTCTTTTACTAAATGCCTTGATTTCAGTGTAGATGGTGATTTCTAATCTTATTTGATTGCTTGCACTAGATGCATTAATTTCAATGTAGATGTTGATTTTATAATTATATTTGATTGCTTGCACTAAATGCATTGATTTAAATGTAGATGATTTAACTAAATGCATTGATTTAAATGTAGATGATTTATAATCCTATTTGATTCCTTGCACTAAATGCATTTATTTCAGTGTAGATGGTGATTTCTAATCCTATTTTATTGCATCCACTAGATGCATTGATTTCAGTGTAGATGTTGGCTTTAAATCCTATTTTCCTACTTGCACTAGACTCATTTATTTGAGTGTAGATGTTGATTTCTAATCATATTTCATTACTTGCATTAGATGCATTGATTTTAGTGTAGATTTTTTTTTCTATTATTATTTGATTTCTTGCATTAGTTGCATTGATTTCTGTGTATATGTTGATTTCTAATTTGATGTAATTGGATGTATGGTGGTACATTAATTTTAAAGACATTGGATTAATAGTGTGTTTGCAATGATTTCAGTGTAAGCACAAAAAATTATTGACAATGTACATTGATTTTTGTGTTATATTAATTCAACCTATTAATATTGGAGAGAAAGAGAGACAAGGTATGATGTTTACTACAACAAATCAAGCTAAATATTTAAATGGTTTACGATTCCAACTGTCCTTTTCAAATAATCAATATGAAAATATGACAAAACTAACATGGGTGAAAATAAGAATAGTAGAAGAAAATAGTTTGAAATCGATCACAATGAAGACTATTTGTAATTGACTACATTCTTATTATTCACAGTTTCTATCATTCAATATTATTACATTATCACTTTGCATTCAAAATTTTATTTCATCATTAAAGTTATTTTACAATATTTATCATCTCAACAAACTGAGGTAACTAATCAAATTTAAAATCAAAATGACTCAATAAATCTCAGACATATTTAACATATTTAAAATGGTTATGTTAATATTAGATGTATTTATTATTGATAAAATTAAGTATATGTTCCTCATATTATTGATAGATTTTCCTTGGTTTCACATGACTGAAACCAGCCTAGATCCATCTTAACTCTGGATCTGGCGCGGGAGGATCAAATCTCTCGAGGTGAAAACTCACTCATTTGCATAAAAAAGAGGTTTTGACGTCGAGAGATTCGATCCCTCCGGCGCTTGATAAATCCGGAGATTATGGATCTAATTTAGTAATAACAAGTGTTGAGTGTAACTAAAGTATTTGAAGAACCTATGTGGTTGAATTTGGAGCAATCATTCATAATATCATATGCAAAAACGAATTCCATTTTATGGTTGTACATTTGTTTCCACTTAGGAATCCTCCCCTTTGTTCCACCATTTACAAATCATCAATTGTCCATATTGTGCAATACCAGAAGCCAAAGCCAACAAATTATTGCTTTATTGTGATGTGACTCTGAATCGAGGGTCAATTCCACTGGAGCACAAATGAAAGTGTTATTTGCAGTGAAATTTGAAGTGTGCATGATTCATGCTTCTTAGTCATGGAAAATGCAGCGGAGTTAATAAATTGTTAGAGGTGCTAGAAAATCCATTATAACGGCCTCACTAAAGGCCTACTTACAAGTGAACTTATTTCAATACAAAGGCACCATTTAGTTCTAATTGTAAGAAGCTAATTCATGTGTTTTCATGCTTTTTATTTTCATTATGCTATTTTAATTATCCTTCTAAAGAAATTTTTTAAAAAGGAAGAAAAGTGCTTTCTCTCGCCATCAACTATTCTATATTGAGAAAAGAAAAAAAACTTCAACAAAAGATGGCATCTCATTTGTAGAGAGTATTATTGCAAAAATGGGCAGAATTAATGATTTGTGAGAGTTATTTAGCAATCTAATGCTATCTACTACTGAAATCACGTGTAAAATCAGCAAGGACACTCTTTCTGATATTAAAACATGTCTACACAATGTACATGAAAAGATAGAGTTTCTGCAAATTGAATCACAGTTACAAAAATATGAGTTACAACAGCATAAGAATCATGAGACCCATCACTAGCGAGAAACTATTCAAATCAGTAACATTGAGGTTGACTCCCATCATGTGCCCATTTTAGGATCATTATTAAGCACATAAATTGTCTTGGATATGACAAGGATTTTTCCTTTCACATTCCATATTATTCAAATCCCATCAATTTCAGAGTGCATGATTTCTTCATGACTGTTCACCTTCAGTTGTTCCAGATTCTACTCCTCCACATTCGCAACCAAAAGTTGTTAAATGCCAACATTGTGACCGAGTTGGCCATATTAGACATAACTATTTTTTATCTTCACCCATATAATCATTGTCATAAAACCACTCATTCCTCACACAGATGCTTCATAAACAAGTCCCCTACAAGTACAAATATTCATCTTGGATGGATCGCTTCTTGGAAATGGGCATCAACAACCAAGAAGATGTTTCAGTCATAAGTCGAAATTTCTTCTAGAATATTAAAAGGTATTGTAGTTTAGGTTTCACCATCATCTCACCTTGTATCTGAAAGGGGGGGAAATGATGGTCATCTACAAGCTTCAAAGCCACATCAAACGAACTTGAGCCACAACCCACCATACCAAATTCAGATTTGTAGTGAGAGACACATAAGTTCAAGTGAGCTTGAGCCAAAACCTGCCATACCATATTTAGAGTTATAGCCAGAGACAAACATGCCCATGAGTGTGCCTTTGGTTGGTGGTCATCCTCAAACCATCTATGTGAGGTTGAGCTTCTCTCTCTTCAAATAGATGGGGACACTTCCTATAGCAGAAGACTTCGTCTTCTTGCCAGTTTTGGAGGAGTTCGAGGAGTTGAATTAATCATTCCATAGTTGGTGGTCATCTTCAAACCACCACAGGTTGAGACCTCCCTTTTCAGGTTAAAGTTCTCCCTTTTTATGTCGGTTGTAGACCTCCCTTTTCCAAGTTGAAGGTCTCCCTCTTGAAAGCATTAGGATAACTTCCTCTAGCAAAAGACTTCAACTTCGTGCCAAATTTGGAAGAGTTCCAGGAATCGCAATAAGTGTTCCAGTGTTGGTGGTCAACCTCAAACCACCTCCTTATGCAAAAATTTCAGAAAGCTCATTCAGAGTAGTGCGACCATGCATACTTTTCACATTTTGTATTACGGATCTTTTCTTGGACTCATACATTCCCCTTCGGATTAAGGGGGGGAATGTTGGACACCTAATCCTCCTAGGGTTAGTGTGGAAGCTGAACATTCTTAGGGAGTCCAAGAGACCTTGGAATATGAAATCCAATGGTCATTCCAATGTAATATAAATGTATATAATGTTATAGGGATATTCTCGGTAACTTATGGCCTTTTAGACTATTTCAAGAACTTATCCAATATGGATGAAGAGAATTCATTATTGGTAAATAGTAATTGTATTTCATGCTTATCTTTCATCTTGTTGGAATACCATGTGTGTGTCTAACATATATAATTGTCAGTTTAAGATATTTAGGGTATGAGTTTTCATCTCTGGTATTTCTCCATTTCCAGAAGGCTAGATCAATACCCTGGTAGAGTCACTACATGAATAAAATCATCACTTCGCTGCTAGTGGGCCTGTTTAGTACCCTAGTGAAGTTACTTTCTTCAACTCCATATGCAGGAAGCCTTACTCTTATTCACCCTTTATTTATTATAGTAATTTTAACTATGTTTTGGTAGTTATTATTCCAGTGGGGAAGAAGAGGGATCTCAAATTATTGAGAGCAGAAGAGGTTGTTTCTTCATGGATAGGTGTATTTACCTCTGATATATATTTTATCGCTATATATTTTCCCCTTATCCTTTGTTACTTGATTGGATAAGCATGTAAAACACTAAGTAGATTCAACATCAAGTTGGAGAGTGGAGATGCTATAATAGTTTTGTGTATGATAAGTTAACTCAAGGTTCTCTTCTTTTATGTATCATATTTTCCATCTAAGCCTAACTTGACATAAGGGATATTCCAAAACAAAGAAGGAGAAATAATAGATAGTCAAGCATTGTAGTTGTCACATCCCTTATTTATTCACCACATAGTACTTTAAGGCCATACACACAATTTCACACAAATTATTATTTATGTACAATGAAAAAAACAAAGGGAACCAAGACAAGAGATGACACGATGCAACAAACAAGAAGTAAAATTGTACAAAGGAACTTGACTTAGAGTTGCTACTGAAAGTAGTGTTTGAGATCCCAATCATTGATGGTAAGAGGGTCAATCCTCCCATCTAAATATTTTAGCTTGAAATAATTATGGTTAAGCTTTCCTTTAATGGTAAAGGGTCCTATTAACAAAGATTGAAACTTTGTGTGTGTTTCCTTTCTCTTCGTGGGATTTATCCCACTTCAATAATAAGTCACCCACCTCAAAATTATTAATCATTGCAGTTTTCTTATTGAACCAATGCTTGATACTATTTTGGTTCATGACAAATATTTCTTTGGCTTTAAGCCTATCTACTTCAATTTTGAGAAAGGTATCTATCCTACTTTGAACCAGGAGACACGGTTTGCCTTGAGACTCTTGAGAGAGTTGCAAGGTGGGGAGATACATGTTCAACAGAAAGATGGCTTCTTTACAATATATGAGGAAGTATGAAGAAGTTTTAAGAGAGGGTTTTCGAGTTACACAATCATCCCATAGTGAATTCACCATAGCATTGTGCCAATTCCTTTGTTCAGAGAAGACTGCCTTCTTAATAATGCAGTGTTTTTTGGAAACTAGATCACTACTAAGAGGGGTGGGGAAGCGGGGGGGGGGGGGAGGGGGGGTGGGGGGTGTGAATTAGTGGTGAGAGAACTTATAATTTTTTTTCCAATTAATTATTAATTAAACCATGCATAAGCTGAAACACAAAAGTATAGATTATAGCATCAAATATAAACATGAAAAAATAAAAGAAATCAACACTGTGGACACAGATATTTCTGGTGGAAAACCCTATCCAAGGAAAAAAATGACTCGCTGCTCAAATATCTTATTTTGTCAAACAATTCTTTACATAGAGATTTGAATGGATACTATAAAATGGAGACTCTTTGCGATTCTAATCTAAAGACTACCATACACTGAAGGCCACCATGATCAACGATCCTCGCCCGGATACTCCTAAAATAGAAATCGACTCTACACACTCCTATTTGTTGGAATCAACCATGACCAATGAGCCTAGCCAAGTTTATTTTGAACAATCCAACCAACATTGGATTGAGACATCTGCTCACTTATATTAATTTCGTCGGAATCCTCCAACTCCACTCCTCCATGTGGTTCTCGTTTCAAAATATTTCAAACTAGAACTGAGAACTACTCAACATGAACACAACAACAACATAACTTCAAAGAACACAATCAAAGGACAAATCCACACCATAAAATTCAACACAATCTCTCCACACACTCCTCACTCACATAATATACTGGTTGAAACAAACACTGGTTATCTGTTGCAACACATGCAAACTGCTTTAGAAATTCTGCATCACACAACTAACATAGCTTTCACACAATCTTCCAAACTCACACTCACTCCAACCATCAAGAAAATAAACCATACTATCATAGGGATTTCTCCAATATACGGATGAACTGAGGTTAAAGTCAGGGGCATTAGAAACTAGCCAGAAATGTAGGAAATTTGTCCACATGTTGTGGCTAGGAGGGTTCCAAATCATACTGAATTGTAATAGAAAGGTGTCAATACCTTAGCTATATGTTGCTTTTAGATCAGTTAGAGTCAGTAGAAGTCGAATAGTTTTAGGTTCAGTCCATCTGTCATGTTCAGTTATTTGAATGAATGTAATTAGGCCTTTTTGTTAGAGTAGAAACGGTCCTCTGAGAGGAACCGAAGAGACATATGATGATGTATAAAATGTAACCCTCGAGTACTCTGAAAAGGGGGGGATTTCCGCAGTAAAGTCTGTGTGTGTTAAGCATTTTATCTCTGTCTAAATAAAATTTAATGTTTATTGATTGTCTGCGTGTGATTGAATTGGTCTCCGGTGTGAATTTTCTTAGTTCCAAAGTGTTTGAACCTCCAATTCTATGTCTAATTGTTGAAGATAATTGCTGTGTTAATCTCCGCAAGTCCCTCTGTCTGTGGTTGCACGTAAGGTCCCGTTGAATCACTAGAGTGAGTCGTGTGGATATTTAGTCCCGTAAGAGGCCAGGAATAAATGTGTTAAACCCTTGTAGCGGGTTCGACCTGTGTTCGAATAATCCCTGGAAGAGTATACCTGGTAGTGGTTGTTTTTCGTAGAACAGTAAGTTCTATGTGTAATGGGAAAATCTCGCTTATAAAAGAAATAAACTCGTTTTGTTACAAATATAGTTGCATTGTTCGTAGGTTCAAACCTAGAGTTAATCGAACGGAGAGAATAGAAGGAATAGCGTTAACCCTGGTGTAACCCTGGTCGGGTATTGTTCCAAAACCAGGAGCAGTTTTGAGAAACCAAATCCACCCATTTCGCACCGCTTTTGCACGGAAGAGAAACCGCCCAAAAAAAATTCGATTCAATCAGAACGTGCCACATCACCAGAACAAAACAACTTATTTCACATAAATTTTGAGTGCTAACTGTCGGTTCAAGAAAGAGTGCGAAGAAAACCCGTACCCTCCGATCTGGCGGGAGTTTGATCGGATGTTGTTCACAATCAAAGTTGCGCGAAGGATAAATGAAGGTATGGGCGTTTATATTTGTTGAAATCTGTCGCTGTATGAGTGGGCCTGGGGCCTAAAGTATGTTATAATTGTTTCATTGGCAATATAGTCGGGTTATTCACCAAAGCCTAGAAGTATTAACCTTAGTCACAATATTCAGCGCATAGTTTAAAATATTTGTGTATCGGCTTTAACATATTATTAACCGATGGTTAGAACCTAGGCATGGTCTTGGGTTTACTTTATGGAGAATTAAAGTTCGGGGATATATTTAAAATTCCCCAAGGTCTTAACATTGGAATGAGCATAATATGAAAGTCATATTTATATGACTATGTGCGTGGGATTAAAGAACACAAGTGACAATATATATATGGGGGGGTTATAATCAAAGTTGGCTAAGGTATTTATTTGTCAATTTCTCTGAAATTGATAAATAAATTTGAAAGAAATTGAGAAGACTTCTTGTGTTGAACTAAGTTGAATTAAGTGAAATGTGGACAGAGTTAATGTAGAGGCCAACTCTCCTTGGGGGCCCGGTTTTCAATTTTGTTACTGTCAATTATGGTATCAGAGCTACTTTTGAGATATTTTGTAGGTAATTAACATGGCAGTCTGAGTTGTTAGAGGTGCTGGCAGAAGGAGAGGTAGACCTGTTTCCAATGCATAAGTGTTGGAGACCTTGCAGAGGGTCCAAGCCATATTGGATGCCATGGAGATAGGACAGCTCAGAGATCCTGAAGACATCAGTGAACCTGAAATAGAAGAAGCAAGAGAGAATGCTGAGATTCCTCCTGAGATGAGGCTCCTCAGAACTATTCTGGGATCTGCAGTCAAGTCCAAACTTGAAGTGTCAAGTTTTGCAGGAGGATTGAATCCAGAAGAGCTGGTGGATTGGATTAATGAAATGAACAAGTGCTTTGACTATGAAGAAATGAGTGAGGACAAGAAAGTTAAGTTTGCAGTAATAAAGTTGAAAGGACATGCTGCACTTTGGTGGGATGGAGTGCAAGCAGAAAGAAGGAGAGCTGGTAAACAACCTATCAAACGCTGGACCAGAATGATGGCTAAACTAAAAGGTAAATTCTTGCCTAGTGATTATCAGCTAACATTGTTTAGACAAATGCAGAACCTAGAACGAGAGGTTGGCGGCAGTGAGAATACCACGGAAAGAATTCTATAGAGTAAGCATAAGAGCTGGGCAATTTCAAGATACACCAGAGAAGACTGCCAGATATGTGAATGGACTCAAGCTGGAGATCCAAGATGAGATTGGTCTTTTGTCTCCTAAGACAGTTGAAGAGGCTTATCAGATGGCCTTGAAAGCAGAGGAGAAACTCCTGAGGAAGCAGTCTGCCAAAGGGAGAGGTACTTTCCGTGGAAAGGGAAGTCAGGGTGGTAGAGGAAAGCCTACTACACCCAGGGATGGAGCTAACAGTAGCTCACCTCAGAATGCATCTACAGAGGGTGATGCAAGAGGCAGAAGGGGTTCTTATAGAGGAAGAGGAGGCAGAGGCAGAGGTAGAGAATTGAGGTGCTATAGATGTCATCAAGTGGGACACAAGCACTATGAGTGCCCAGAGAATATGGGTGTTGGTCCAAGAAATAATATTGTTGCCCAGGCTGGAGAAGAGGCAGCAATTGAAGAGGCAATCTTTCCAGAAAAGGGAGAATCCTTGGCGGTTAATAAGGTCTTGTTGAAACAAGCCAAAGAGGTCACTGAGCCTGCACAGAGGAATACTTTGTTTAGGAGCATCTGCAAAGTCCAGGGGAAATGCTGCCAGTTAGTCATTGATAGTGGTAGCATAGAAAATCTGGTTTCCATCGAGGTGATAGAGAAATTGAAGCTAAAGACAAGGGAGCATCCAACTCCCTACAAGGTGTCCTGGCTGCATAAAGGGCACCAGCTGATTGTAAAGGAACAGTGTGAGATAGAGCTACAAATGTGCAACTAATAAGACAAAGTCCTGTGTCATGTGATGGCCATGGATGTGTGTCACAAACTGCTGGGTAGACCTTGGCAGTATGATAGAGCAGTAGTGCATGATGGCAAGAACACTTACAAGTTCTTCAAGGATGGGGTACATCATACATTGATACCCATGGAGGAAGGAGAACCATCAAGCAAAGTAGATGATCCAAAGACCTTGTTGCTGAGCAGGAAGGAGTATCTACAGCAGATTGAAGAAGAAGAGGTAAGCTTTGATTTAGTTTGCAAACCTAAGGTAGTTCTTACTTCTACAAAGATTTCTGATTTGCCAATAGAAATCTAAGAGATGTTAGACAG
The DNA here is from genome assembly GCA_034641835.2 of Pinus albicaulis. Taxonomy (NCBI): domain Eukaryota; kingdom Viridiplantae; phylum Streptophyta; class Pinopsida; order Pinales; family Pinaceae; genus Pinus; species Pinus albicaulis. Next base: position 30,385,274 of record CM076569.1, read on the forward strand.
TTATTGTGACATTGTCATGGATGATTTGCCTGATGAGCTGCCACTTATGAGAAAGATCAACCATCAGATAGATTTCATCCTAGGTTCAAATCTACTAAATAAGGTAGCCTACAGGATGAATCCCACAGAGAATGAGGAAATTAGGAAGCAAGTACAATAATTAGTGGACAAGGGGCTGATCAGAGAAAGTTTGAGTCTATGTGCAGTACCAACAGTACTTAGCCCAAAGAAAGATGGAGGCTGGAGATTGTGTACTGATTCCATAGCAATCAATAAGATAACAATCAGGTACAGATTCCCTTTGCCTAGGGTTGAGGATTTAATGGATTGTTTGAGTGGTGCCAAATATTTTTCAAAGTTAGATTTAAAGAGTGGATATCATCAGATTAGAATTAAGGAGGGTGATGAGTGGAAAACTGCCTTTAAAACAAATGAAGGACTGAATGAATGGATGGTAATGCCTTTTGGGTTGTCAAATGCACCTAGCACTTTTATGAGACTTATGAATGAAGTGTTGAAAGAATTTATTGGTAAATTTGTGATAGTGTATCTGGATGATATATTAGTTTTCAACAAAACTAAAGAAGAGCATCTAAGGCTTCTTAATTATGTCTTGAAGAAGCTGCACCAAGAGAAATTGCTGATAAACTTAAAGAAATGCTCATTCATGCAGGAAGAGTTGGTGTATTTGGGTTTTGTTGTTTTTGTAGAAGGATTGAAGATGGACCTGGAAAAGGTTAAGGCAATTGTGGAGTGGCGTTCACCCATAAATGTTTTTGAGGTAAGAAGTTTCCATGGACTTGCCAGTTTTTACAAGAAATTTATAATAAACTTCAGTAAGATTAATGCACCCATCATTGAGACAATAAAGAAGAACAAATAGCCATTTAAATGGACTGTTGAAGTAGAAATAAATTTTAAGCTTTTGAAGCAAAAGATAACTGAGAAGCTTGTTTTAATTCTGCCTGATTTTACTAAACCATTTAAAGTGAAGTGTGATGCCATTGGAGAAGCCATTGGAGCTGTGCTGAGTCAAGATGATAGGCCTGTAGCTTACTTCAGTGAGAAGCTGAATGACACCAGAAGGAAGTATTCCTCTTATGAGAAGGAATTCTATGCAATTGTTCAGGCATTGAAAAAGTGGAGGCATTACTTAATGTCTAAATAATTTGTACTATACTCTGATAATCATGCTTTGCAGTACATTGTACAGTAGCCCAAGTTAAATCATAAGCATGCCAAGTGGATTGCGTATCTCCAAAGCTTCAATTTTGTTTTGAAGCATATAAGTGGCCAAGCAAATAAAGAAGCTGATGCTTTGAGTAGGAGGCACATGCTTATTCAAGAAACTAATTTTGAAGTTGTAGGATTTGATTTTCTCAAAGAGTTGTATAAAATAGAATTTGATTTTAAGGAAGCATTTGAAGCATGTTGTAACCCTGTTCTAACAGATAGAAGCCAGTGGCTGGATTATTTCTTGAAGGAGGACTTACTATTCAGGAGAAACCAACTGTGTGTACCAAAATGTTTCATGAGAGAGAATTTGATCAAGGAGAGTGGTGGACTTGCTGGACATTTTGGTACTAATAAAACTTATGAGTAGCTGAGTCACTTCTATTATTGGCCCAAGGTGAGAGAAGAAGTGGACAAGTTTGTGAAGAATTTCAAAATCTGTCAATATGCAAAAGGAAGGAGCCAAAATGCAGGATTGTACACTCCCTTGCCTATTCCAGACAGGCTTTGGGACATGGTGAGTATGGATTTTGTTCTAGGATTGCCCAAGACTCAGAGAGGGAATGATGCAGTCTTTGTTGTAGTGGACAGATTTTCCGAAATGGCACATTTTATTCTGTGTTATAAAACTAGTGATGCCACCCATGTTTCTAACTTGTTTTTCAAAGAAGTTGTTAGGTTGCATGGGTTCCCCAAGGGTATTGTTTCAGATAGAGACACCAGATTTGTGGGCCATTTTTGGAGGACACTGTGGAAGAAACTTGGTACCAAACTGAGTTTCAGCTCAACTTATCATCCTCATATTGATGGACAAACAGAGGTAGTGAATAGAATTCTGGGAAATTTATTGAGAAGACTTGCAGGAGAGCATCCCAAGCAGTGGGATCATATTTTTCCTCAGGCAGAATATGCATATAATGATTCACCAAACAGAAGTATAGGGCAGAGCCCATTCCATATTGTTTATGGAATGCACCCAAGAGGAATATCAGAATTAAGAAATTTGGGAAAGGCAGAGTTGAGAAGTGCTGATGGTGAGGAATTTGCTTCAGAAATCCAAGCCATACATGAACAAGTGAAACAACAGCTACAAGGCAGCATAATCAAATACAAAGGCAGAGCAGACTTGAGCAGAAGAGAGATCCATTTTGAAGTTGGAGATTTGGTTTTGGCACACTTGAGAAAGGAGATATTCCCAAAGAAGCAGTACAACAAACTGAAGTTTAAAAATATTGGGCCATGCAAGATACTTAGAAAGTTTTCTGCTAATGCTTATGAGATTGAATTACCTCTTGATGTTGGAATATCTCCCACTTTTAATGTTTCAGATTTTTACAAGTATGAAGATGGTGGTGCAGAAGAAGGACCAGCAGACAAGGAACAAATTGAATGGGAAAAGCAGCTACCTCCAGCACAACCACTACAGCCAGAGAAGATATTGGACAAAAGAGTGTTCAAGAAGACCAGAGGACAAGAGTACTTTCAATACTTGATCAAGTGGAAGGACCAGCTAGAGGAAGATGCCACTTGCATGACTAAAGGAATGTTACAGAAGATAGGCAGATCAGTGGAAGAGCTCATGGACAGGAGTCCATGAAGAAAATTTCCCTTAGGAGTATGATGCAGGGGAATTAGACACTAGCCAGCAATGTAGGAAATTTGTCCACATGTTGTGCCTAGGAGGGTTCCAAATCATACTGAATTGTAACAACAAGGTGTCAATACCTTAGCTGTCTGTTGCTTTTAGATCAGTTAGAGTCAGTATAAGTTGAATAGTTTTAGGTTCAGTCCATCTGTCCTGTTCAATTATTCGAATGAATGTAATTAGGCCTTTTTGTTAGTGTAGAAATGGTCCTCAGAGAGGAACCGAAGAGACATATGATGATGTATAAAATGTAACCCCTAGGTGCTCTGAAAAGGGGGAGATTTCTGCAGTAAAGTCTGTGTGTGTTAAGCATTTTCTCTCTGTCTCAATAAAATTCGATGTTTATTGATCATCTATGTGTGATTGAATTAGTCTCCAGTGTGAATTTTCTTAATTCCGAAGTGTTTGAACCTCCAATTTGTGTCTAATTGTTGAAGAGAATTGCTGTGTTAATCTCCGCAAGTCCCTCTGTCTGTGGTTGCGCGTAAGGTCCCATTGAATCACTGGAGTGAGTCATGTGGATATATAGTCCTGTAAGAGGCCAGGAATGAATGTGTTAAGCCCTTGTAGCAGGTTTGACCTGTGTTTGAATAATCCCTAGAAGAGTATACCCGGTAGTGGTTGTTTGCCGTAGAACAGTAAGTTCTGTGTGTAATGGGAAAATCTCTCTTATAAAAGAAATAAACTCATTTTGTCACAAATATAGTTGCACTGTTTGTAGGTTCGAACCTAGAGTTAATCGACCGGAGAGAATAGAAGGAATAGTGTTAACCCTGGTGTAACCCTGGTCGGGTACTATTCCAAAACCACGAGCAGTTTTGAGAAACCAAATCCACCCATTTCGCATCGCTTTTGCGCGGAAGCGAAACCGCCCAAAAAAATCCGATTCAATTAGAACGCGCCACGTCACCGAAAAAAAACAGCCTATTTCGCATAAATTTTGAGTGCTAACTATCGGTTCAAGAAAAAGTGCAAAGAAGACCCGCACCCCCCAATCTGGCGGGAGTCTGATTGGACGTTGTTCGCAATAAAAGTTGCGCGAAGGATAAACGAAGGTATGGGCATTTATATTTGTTGAAATCCGCCGCTGTATGAGTGGGCCCGGGGCCGAAAGTATGTTATAATTGTTTCATTGGAAATATAGTCAGGTTATTCACCTAAGCCCAGAAATATTAACCTTAGTCACAAGATTCAGCGCGTAGTTTAAAATATTTGTGTATCAGCTTTAATATATTATTAACCGATGGTTAGAACCTAGGCATGGTCTTGGGTTTGCTTTATGGAGAATTAAAGTTCGGGGATATATTTAAAATTCCCCAAGGTCTTAACATTGGAATGAGCATAATATGAAAGTCATATGTATATGACTATGCGCGTGAGATTAAAGAACACAAGTGAAAATATATATATGGGGGGGTCATAATCAAAGTTGGCTAAGGTATTTATTTGTCAATTTCTCTGAAATTGATAAATAAATTTGAAAAATAAATTGAGAAGACTTCTTGTCTTGAACTGAGTTGAATTAAGTGAAATGTGGACAGAGTTAATGTAGAGGCCAACTCTCCTTGGGGGCCCGGTTTTCAATTTTGTTCATGTCAATTAGATTGATCAGACATATCCTTTAGTAGAAACACTAGCTTTCCTACATGCTTACCTTTAAGAGTTTCATGTGCATACATGATTTCAGGAATGAAACTCGCGTACAGATTTGCCCATATTGCAGAACCGATATGCTACTACTCATAATAGTATCCACATATGTAGTCACCTTACCAAACACAAACCCAAGTACATATATGAAATTATCAACTCATAATTGCGCTACACTTCAAAACTTCAAACATACCCAGATCATGGCATTCAAAGAAATAAACACAAGTCAAATCATAGATCTAGACAACCCATAATCAGATCATAAAATACATAGTCATTTTAGGTCTAATGATCGTGATCCATCATTTCATTACAAGGTGAATACTTATTTCATATTAACCGCTCATCAATATCACATACCATGAAATAATACTACAGATCAATGTAATCATCAATCACTCTCACATATGTGCACTTCTATCACTTTGCTCTTCAGCTTCTTATATAGCTTGGGCCTTAGCCAATACCATGGAACAAAACCACACTAATGCCAATGGTATTCTTTGACGGGATTACATATCTGTTGACATGCTCATTACTGTGGGCTAATACCATAGTAAGGACACTTGGTATATAGTAAACCATAGTGCGCAAATTGTACAAGCATTTTATTCTTCATACCCACATGTGTATGAGACTTTGATTTACCGAACATGCATATACACTAATTCTCTTCATCATACCTATGTATGTACATGTATTTTCTTCACATAACCTATGTATATGCAGCTTCTCTTCATCAAACCTGCAAATGTAAACGTTTTTGCTTCTCAAAGCCTGCACACAGTTATTATAAACCTTTACCTTCATCATTCCTTTGTCACTGACTGGTATTTGAACTCGCCTTTAGATACATCCTACATCAAGAATATTCCATCAATGGGAAACTTCATAATATAGGTTTCCATCAAGGACAACACATACATCATAATTCCAACAATATCCCTCGGTGGACTTGATGGAAACCTATTTGGTGTTTTATCACCACGACCTGTAGATACCTATAAAACACCAAAAAACACCAAACATGAAGTTACTTTTCTCCCCCTTTGACATCCAGGGAAAAGGGTGGGACTAATGCTGAATTAAAGATTCCTTTTTGTAGATCTGATCTGCACTATATACTGACCATGCTCCCCTTGAGCACATGTTGAAAATTCTAAAATATTTTCATTGAAGTACAGACTCAATGACTTAACTAAATATGACCTTTCCTATCACCAAGGACTCAAACTGGCGTCAAACAACCAACCAAGTGGGGTTACATAACATCATCTACCCATCATTGGATTATATTCATAATTGACTTGACCTTCAATAGTCCAAACATGAGTAAGTATTACACGAATTACATTATGGGTCTTTAGATGACCTTTACATCAGATGACATATATGAATTTTATAATCGAGACCAAAAGACAACAACATAGCATCATTCAACCAACTAAAATATTTTCTTCACCAATATTTCAAACATAATACCAACTATGCATCATTAGCGTCAAGGCTAGTTCTCCCCCTAAACCAATCGTACCTGTTCACTGTCATATCTGGCCACACCAACTCATACATCAAATCATTTGCATCAATTAGAAAAGCATTAATGTCATGTTCTACCAACTCATATATCATCATTACTCAAGACCATTTATAAGTAACATTAGTTGACTATAACCATCAATATCAGAATAGGAAAGCCAAATAATAACTGACTTAAGTATATCAGAATATGTTCTTGAGTTTGTCCCATTATTTCGATGTCATAGAATGATATACGCGAATTTCTGTATAGGAACTGACGTATATACGCAACCGTTTTTTATAAAATCTACATATAGAAAGTAAATTCCTGAAATATCAATTGTGCTTGAAACTATGAGCACATTGATCAAGAGAGAGATGGAGCAGAGATTAATCCCAGTTTTTATCTAAGATATTCAAATGCTTCACGTGGAAAAGGTTTTGTAAATATATCAGTAACTTGTTCTTTTGAGGGAACATACTCTTAGAAAATGGTACTTAATTGGAATGTTCTGGGTTTTGGAGTAGATAACAGGATTTTTTGAAATGCTAATAGCACTCGCATTATCACATATGATTGAAATGGGTGGAGAACGCATGATTTGAATATCTTGCAATGTTTGCATCATCTAGAGAAGTTATGTGCAAAAAGATTCAACAACAACACATTTTTCTTCTACAATAGATAATGCAACAGAGCTTTGTTTCTTTCTAAACTGTGATACCAATCGAGGCCCCAAGTAAAATGCTCCTCCACTAGTGCTTTTCCGGTCATCAAAATTTCCAGCCTAGTCTGCATCTCTGTAAGCATGAAGAGTAAGATATGCATCTTTGGGATACTATAAGCCAAATTATTGACTTCCTTGTAGATATTTGAATATTCTCTTAACTGCTCGAAGATGATTTTCCTACTATTTGCTTGGAAGCGTCCAACAATCCCAACATCATGTATGATATCTGGTCTAGTCCATGTTAGATAAAGTAAGCTTCCAATCATATATCTATATTCTAGTTGATTCACTGTGGGAGATTCATCATGTGAGTTCAGACTACATCCTGTTATCATTGGCGTAAATACTAGTTTGCAGTCTTCCATCCCATATTTGTTCAAAATCTGCTTGAGATATATATATATATATATATAATTTTTATTTATTTATTTTTTTAATTTTAATTTAATTAAATTAATTAATTAATTTTTTTTTTTTTTAATTTTTAATTTTTTAATATTTTTTTCCTGAGAAAGATGACATCCTTTTCTTATTGTACTTGTAAACCAACAAAGTATGTTATTAACCCAATTAAAGATATTTCAAATTCTTGCTGCATAACATGAGAAAAATTTTGATGCATATATTCGTCATTGCTGCCAAAGATGATATCATTTGCATAAACAAAAATAATTAGAAGTTTATCATCATCTATTTTTGTGTATATATTTCTATCTGTAGACCCTTTGCTGAAACCATGTTGTTGAAGATACATGTCAAGATGATAATACCATGCACGAGGGGCTTGTGTTAGCCCATATAATGCCTTTTTGATTTTTCAAACAAGTTTTTCATCAATTATTAGAATGAACCCTTCTAGTTGTTCAATATACAATTATTCTTCTAGATCTCCATTAAGAAATGCAGATTTTATGTCCATTTGATAAACTTTTAAATGACATAATCTTGAAAATGCAAAGAACATTCTTATGGCTTTGAGTCTAGCTATAGGTGCAAATGTTTCCTCAAAATATATTCCTTCTTGTTGAGCATAACCTTTGCAAATGGGTCTTGCTTTATTTCTAATAAATTCTCTAGTTTCATTCAATTTATTTTTTGAATATCCATTTTGTCCCAATAACATTCTTATAATGAGGCCTTGGCACTAATTCCCATGTATGATTCTTTTCAATCTGATAAAGTTCCTCATCCATGGCTCTAACGCAACATTCATATTTTGTAGCTTGATTTACATTTTGAGGTTTAATAGTGGATAATAGAGCTAGATAACTAGGAGTTCCCAAAAGAGTTATTCTTGTTTGTACCCGAACTTCCTTTTCACCCAAAATTTGAGTTTCGAGATGATTCTTTTGAACATACCTAGACGAAGTATTTCCCCATCAGTTGTGCATTCTTCTTATGCTTCATTGGTTTCTTATTCTATGTCCCTTTGGTTTGATGTGGGAAAGCATTCATCATCATCATCATCATTTGTTGTTGTTACCTTTTTCGAATCTGTGCAAGCTTCCTCAATGACAACATTAGTACATTCAACAATATTTTGAAGTCTCTTATTGTAGCATTTGTATCCTTTGCTTCTAGAGTAGTAACCAAGAAGAATTACCTAATCTGACCTACCTTAAAACTTACCAAGCTTTTCATCATTATTTTTTATGAGAGATTTACTTCCAAAGACTCTAAAATAATTTATAGTAGGAGGCTTACCATACCAAAGTTCATAAGGATTTTTATCATTGTCTACATGAACATGAGATTTGTTGAGAATATTTACTACGTTATGTGCTGCTTCACTCCATAATGTATTAGGTGCTCTGGACTCATAAATCATAGCACGAGCCATTTGGTGAATTTTTCTATTCATCCTTTCTACTACCCCATTTTGTTGAGGAGTTATCGCTACATAAAACTGCCTTTTGATGCCATTTTGTTTACAGAAATAAAAAATTTCATCTCATATGAATTCTCCTCCTCTCTTAGATTTGAGACATTTTTATTTTGAGATCTAACTCATTTTTCTACTAATCTTTTAAATAATTTGAATTTATCAAATTCTTCATCTTTGTATTTTAATAAACAAATCTAGCATATTCTAGAGAACTCATCAACAAATAAGATGAAGTATTATTCTCCTCAAGGTGACTTTTTTCTTACTGGCCCACACAATTCAATATAGATAAGTTAAAAAGGCTTATTTGTTGATCCTTCTTTGGCATTGAATTGAATTGTAGTTTGGTTACTGAATTGAGATCACTTGCATATGATACTTTCTAGTCGGGTGATGTTAGGAAATCACGAAAAACTTTAAGCTTTCTTGATTTGTCTAATTAATAGAAGCTTAGATGTCCCAACCTTCTATGTCATAACTAGCTTTCCTCCGCTTTGCCTAAGTAACATTTTTCTTGACCGCCTTTCAAGATATAAAGATTACTTGGAGTTCTTGTTCGCAAGATACGAATTTTATAACCAATACCAAAAGACAACAGGATAACACCATTCAAGCAACTATAAGAGTTTCCTTAGCAATATTGAAAACATGATACCAACTATGCATCATTAGCAGCAAGGCTGATGCTCCCCTTGAACTTGTCCTACCTGTTCACTATCATATCTGACCACACCAACTCATACATCAAACTATCTGCATCAATCGTAAAAGCATCAATATCATGTTGTACCAAATCATATATCATCATTACTCAAGACCATTTATAAGTAACATCAGCATATTGTAACCATAAACCTTAGAATAAGAAATTCAAATAAGAGCTGACTAAAGTATATCAGAACATGTTCTTAAGTTTGTCTCATTGTTTCTCTATTATAGAAATATATACGTGACTGTCTGTATAGGAACTCATGTATATACATGAAATTATTTTATAAAATCTGCGTATAGAAAGTAGACTCCTGAAATATCAACTGTGCTTGAAAGTATGAGAAAATTGATCAACAAAGACATGAAGCAGAGACCACTCCAATTTTTTTCTAAGATATTCAAATGCTTCACGTGGAATAGTTTTTGTAAATACATCAACAACTTGTTCTTTTGAGGGAACATACTCTAGTTTGAACTTCTCTTCAAGTACATGTTATCTTAAGAAATGGTACTTAATTGGAATGTGGTTGGTTTTGGAGTGCATAATAGGATTTTTCGAAATGATAATAATACTTTTATTATCACATAGGATGGAAATGGGTGGGGAACACATGATATGAATATACTGCAATGCTTGCATCATCTAAAGAAGTTGTATTGAAAAATATGTAGCAGTAACATATTCTTCTTCTGCAATATATAACGAAATAGAGCTTTGTTTCTTGCTGAACCATGATACCAATCGGGGCCCAAGTAAAATGCACCTACACTAGTGCTTTTTCGGTGATCAACATTTCTAGCCAAGTATGCATTTGTGTAAGCATTAAGAGTAATACATGCATATTTAGGATACCATAAGCCAAATTCTTGAGTTCCTTGTAGATATTTGAATATTCTCTTAACTGCCCAAAGATGAGTTTCCTTAGGATTTGCTTGGACGCGTCCAAAAATCCCAAAATCATGCATGATATCTGGTCTAGTACCTATTAAATAAATTGAGCTTCCAATCATAGACTTGTATTTTGGTTGATTCACTGTGGGAGATTAATCATGTGAGTTGAGACTACATACTGTCACCATTGGAGTACATACTGGTTTGTAGTCTTCCATCCCATATTTCTTCAGAATCTAGTTGAGATATTTTTTTTGTAAGAGAAACATTCCATCGTTTGGTTGTTGTAATTGTAAACCAAGAAAGTATGTTAGTTCCCCAAGTAAATAAATTTCAAATTATTACTGCATAAAAAAAAAAGATTGTTTACTCATAGATTATTCATTGCTTCCAAATATGATATCATCTACATAAACAACAATAATGACCAGTTTATCAACATTTATTTTTGCGTACAAATTGTTATTTGCAAACCTTTTGTGAAACCTTGTTGTTGAAGATACTTGTCAAGATGATAATACCATACAAGAAGTGATTTCTTTAGCCCATATAGTTCCTTTTTGAGTTTTCAAACAAGTTTTTCATCATTTCTTAGAATGGATCCTTCTGATTCAATACACACTTATTCTTCTAGATCTGCATTAAGGAATGGATATTTTACGTCCATTTGATAAAATTTGAAATGATGGAAGCTCAATCTACCACTTTTGATACAAAAGACAGATACAACCATTAGACTCCCTAACATCACCATGAGATAATTCAACTATAGTCAAATGCTAAGTGTGTCAGCCCAAAAAGCACCATACAAACATTAACCAGACAAATCCCCAAAAGTGTCTTGCTCACTTTCTCAACCCTAACCAAAGGGCCTCTTGACTTTGAATGATCACCATCTAATGTCCTAATACATGATGATGAAACCCAAAAAGAATTGGCCTAGAGGATTAAGAGATCTACTAGAGCTATCTCGAATTAAACCATTCTGAATATTTTTTTTTTGTAAGCTTAGGTAGATCCTTCCCATTTTCTATTGATTTAAAACCGGGCAACAAGGATACAAAAAATTAGACGTCAACCTTCCTGTAGGAAACTAGGTCTATTGGCCATCTAAGTGCTTTGCATGTCTACCAAAACATAAACAGTCTTAATAACCTGTACAAAATTTGACGATACTTAATATCTAATATTGTAAATAGTATCATTTACATATAAGGAAACTAGCCGCTAAAAAAGAGTAACTGATAACATTAATCATCTTTTGACTCCATAGGGGCAGGGTCTTTGGCACTGGAACCAGGAATTTCAACATGTTGCAATGATTTTATGTCCTTCTCCATCCTGCCTAGTCTAGCATACTGATGAAATTGACGTAGATTAATTTCCTGAATTCTGCTATCTCTTGAGTCGACATAGCTGCTTTTTCTAACAAACATTTTATTAGCCAATAAGTTCTAATTGAATGTTGGAACAGAGAAATATGTCCACGAGTATGCCCTGGATCAGCAACAACATTCTCCAAATCTTCGAATTCCATATCATCCTCCACATCCATTTTGTTTAAAGCCTCAGTTTCCCAACCATAAATGCGAGATTTAACAGAATTGGGAATATCTCCAGCAAAATTTTGCACTAGCGGCTCCAGGAGTTGCTTTGTTGATTTCCTTCCTCTTTTCACAGGCTGATGAGAGATAGGCTTCTTGCCTTTATCCCCATTTGGCTTCCTGCCTCGAGTTTTATTTACCATCTTAGAAAAACTAGGAAGAGAATCTTCTAATACTAACAACCAAACAACATATCAAGGACAGATACATATCAGAAAACTTAAAAAATAGGAGTTTTGTAAACTGGCAGATAGACCTTTTCCATTACCTAATTAAACAAAAGCCAAAATTTTTATTACCAGAGGTGAAACCTTGAAAACAAAACAGAGACACCAGGATATATAACTACTCCACTCAGAAACAACCCAAATTTGCAACCCACAATTGACCGCCGTCCATTCAGAACTCCCACGAACCAGCTTCCAAACAGCTAACTCACTCCCAGTTATCCACGGACAGAAACGAAAATCGCCAACCCAAATAAAAAGTAAACCATTTAAGAAAAAGCAGCAGAAGGCCCTAAGCAATGGCATAAAGCTCACAATCACAGAAATAAGCAGAACAATTTTATCATTGTCCGACAGTCGCTTCTTAAAATTATGCAACATTCTTCCCAAATTGCGAATAGAGTAAAATTCAATTACTGGCAAGCCGAAGACAGAAACTGAAGCCAACCCCATTCCCCAACAACAACATTCTTTCCAGAATATAACAAAAGGAATTTTATACAAAAATCCAGAAACCCCATGACTAATTTCTGGATGCAACAAACACCTGAAACTTTTAACATTTTCCGAGACTAGAACCGAAACCTAGCAAACCACCATTTATAGAAATAGTCGAAAAACACCACAACTGGCAGGCTGAAGGCAGAAATAGATTGCAGAGAAACCAACCACATTCCCCAACAACAACATTATTTCCATACTAAATCAGAACGATTTTAATACAAGAAAACAAAAAAACCCATGACTATTTTCTGCATGCAACCAGCTTCTGAAACTTTCGGTATTTGCCCAGACTAGGACCAAAGAAACCACCATTTAAAAAAATAATCTAAAAACACCATGAAAATTTTCCGCATTCGACGATAATCTGAGACCTTCGGCAATTGCACAGAGAAGAAAAATGACAATACATACCAAATAACCTCCTACACTGTCACCCTACGTCTTCGGCTTTGTTCTCCATTGTATGCATAACGAACTTCACAAAACAACCAAAAAACTAAAAACCTTACCTTTCCACTTGTATTACCCTTTCGCCGACAATTTTTCCCATGACTCTCTAACATCCTCGCTGGAATACCCAGTTGGTGACTGCAAGTGATTAACCACATTTATTACCGCAGGTGATGGTTGTCCTTTCAACCCTCTTGCCGACCCACCTCGTGCATGTAACAGCCACCTTGGTGTCCTTCCTCCCCACATAACAGGGCGCATCCACCAAGATGTACACCTGGCTCCCTCACCGTCATATTACGCCTCGATCAGGGATAAACCATTCTGAATATTGCAATGTAATTAACCTCTATTTTCTTTCCAGAAAAAATCATTTTTTATTACTCTTTAAGAAAATATTTAAATGAAATAAACATGAATACTAACACCCAACTAAAAATAATTTAATTCTTTATATTTTAAGATGTGCTTTAGATACTGCCATGCACACCCAAACATATTGAGCATTGAATATAAATGCTTGTTTCCCGCCTCATTATATTACCAATATAAACAATAAAACATTGACTTCACCCTAATAATAAAAAAGAAAAAAAAATGAAGTCTATTTTATATGGTGTAGTCATGTACAATTAGCACTTAGACTATGCAAAATACTATGGTCATTATTTATTTATTCATTTCTTTATCAATATAAATGCAATCAAACCTTTAAACTATCCAATCACCAAAGGATTTTTAGATTAGTCATACAACATTAAATTTAAAAATATTTAAATGTAATTCTATATATCTTAACTTATTATGGAAGCATATTGAATCATTAATTGTTCTATATCACATTAAAGAGCCTAGCTGAAATGATTTTTTCGATTGGAATTTACAATTTCTAATAAAATTGTGATTATTTTTTATTTAAATGCATAAATGAACTCAACACTTTAAAAAAACCTCGAAACATTAAAAATTTGTAGATAAAAAAACTTAAATTGAGGATTCGTAAAAATATCTATAATATTTATTTATTTATTTTTATTTTTTTAATATTAAATTACACTTAACTAAAATATAATTCATAATTGATCTTTTTTACACAGTGGGAAAATCTATCATAAATCAGTTGTCAAACCAACACAAGGAGAACCATCACTGGCTGATATCCACAAATGCAGGTTGAGTGATCATCCTTATTCAAGGAAAACTGAGCCACCGTTATTCAAGGAAAACCATTCCACGTTTTCCTTGAATAATTGGCTGGGTGGTTCGTAATGGGGAAAACTATTACTCATGCCAGATGCCTATCATAACTCAGTTGTCAATCCAACAACATGAGGACAACCATCACTATCTGCTATCCACAAACGCAGGTTGACTAGTCACCCTGATTCAAGGAAAACGGAGCCACCATTATTCAAGGAAAAGAATTCCACATAGAATAACCCATTCCACCTAGGATAATGGGCTAGTGGTTTGTAAGGGGGCAAGCTATCATGCCTGCCATATGCCTCTCGATGTTTCCTTACGCCAACTCTTAGCCAAATTAAAGTTTTAAAATATTGTTTAGTTATTTTAATTTTTAATGTTTTACCATTTTATCTTTTTCACCTCATTATATACATACATAATAATTACCTGAGACCATAAATCCATCATAAACCAAGTTCTAAATATAATTTAAAATTTCTAGTTGTGTTTTTAATGGGACTTTTTGGAGTTTAGGGTGGATTTTCAGGCCGGAATAGATTTGTGTTATTTAACATAGTTTTTTTTACTGCATTTATGGATTGATCACCCTGGTGAAATATTGATTTGTGTTATTTAAGGTTGTTTTTTTACCGCATTTATGATTCAATACCTTGAAAAACCCCTAAACCCCTTGAAACTTTTGGTGGGAAGTGATATGATTCGAGGTTGGAATTTCAAAACACACCCACTTGTCAAATTAAGTTTGATGGTTTTCAGATCTCTCGATACAATTTCACAATTAAAAAAAAAAAATACTAATATAGTGAAAACTCCCTCATGTCGCAAGAAGGGCAGGAAAAACCAAGATATGCACACGATATTGACCATGAAAAAAGTGAAATTTCAAGAGAGCCACCTACTCCTTAAAACCTAATCAATACAACCTACAACATACCTCCCCAAACTTAAACCTTAACTACTACATTTTTAAACATAAAAAATTTGCCCAGCAAAGTCCCTAAATTGTCCACAATCCAACTGCTGTCTAGTTTTCTTTATTTATTGCAACCACTGAAAGTAACTTCCGCAGCGGAGAATTGCGGGCAGGGACAGCTACCCGCTCATCAAACAGTATGTCAAAATAAGGCTCCGTGAGAAAGCGAATGAATTGAATGAGACATAGTCAAACACGGCTAATTAATACCTAGACCACGGATTTTCCTAAGGCCTAGCTGTCAGAATCAACTGAACAACTCTCATTAGCCGCCTTTTAGACTCCCTCATTGTCTTTATCTATTAATACAATGGAGTTGTTAGGGTCCCGTGATTTGGCTGATTGGCAAGCCAAATGACGGTGTAACATCAAACCAAGATTTGGAGCCCAAGGACCTAGCCTTCCTGGACTCAGAGAGGGCTCTCTCTATATGTGTAAGGGATATCTGTGTGTTTGCTTATTGTGTTCTGATTTTAGGCTAGTTATGAAGTAAGTTTTTTGGTTTTGGTTTTTAAGTTCTGAGGGATGAAACTGATCAAAGATATAAGATAGGTAAAAAGATGTCAGATCAACTGGGCTATGGGGTCGAAAAGGTCAAGAAAGCTATCAGACGGTGATACAAGGCTGTTGAAGGGCCGATTTGATTCAAGGTAGAAAGGATCTTTGGGCAAAATGGAGTAAATGGAAATCAAGTTTGTGAACAACAAAGAGTTTCAAGCATAACTAGTTCAATAGATAACATAAACATGGTAGGGAAAACCATTAATCATGGAAAATGTAACTATAAGCTAATCAATACATAGAAATAAACATTCAAGCCACGCATAGAAGTATATGACCCTCTAACTTTGGGAAATGGCTATCAGACTTTGGGGAAAACACTTAAGAAAGACAAACAACTTAACTTACTATGCCAGAACGCCTAAACACAATACTTCAAGTTATTGGGCACTTTGAACAACAAGATTTGCATAGTTTTAGACAAAGGGCTAGATCGAAACTAGGCCTCCTTGGTTCAAACAAAATGATAATCTAATCAGTCAAAGAGAAATTTCATGGATGGAACTATAGCTAGCCACAAGTAAGCAGGGCGTACCGTAAGTCATACTTAGCATGTATAAAACCATAAATGAAACAAGCAACAATATCCTAAATATTAAAGAGCAGTCAAGAATTCTTTAATGTTACTTAGGAAGAAGAAAACAAAGAAGCTATGAAGAAACAGGAAATTTGAGGTGCCTCCATGGGCATATCTCAAATTTGTTCTCTACTGATCTATAGAAAGCAAGAAACATGTATTCATGAATGAAAACTAGAAGACAACGACAAAGCAAGAGACACTATACCATTCTACCAAGTCATGGAATCCAACAACAATCCTTCTTCAGTCATCCAAGAGCATCCAAGAGGCAATCCAAAAGCATAAGACAAGTATTTCTTCCAAAGCTTATATGACCATATATTGCTTCTCTTCTCAAGTTCAGCCTTGTTTACAATGAAAGCCTTTGGAATATATAGGCTCAAGTGAGGAAAACCTCATGGTTCAACTTGCCATCCCATTGGCCTAATCAAAATATCTAATCTTGCCCTTGAGGCTTTGCAAAGCCCAAGGCACAAAATATCTCATAAAATATCTAAAAAATGCTAAAAAAGGAAAAATAATTGAATTTGCATCATTTTTCATGTGCAAAAATAGCTAAACGCACATTTGGAAAAAGCAGATTTTAGAGGTTCAAAAATTACAAAAAATATTTCAAATTTACATGAAAACAAAGAATACCAAGTGTCTTTTCAACCACTTATTTTTTTGCCACAATCATCCTACATGATAGGATCATAAAAGTAAAATGTAGTGGCAATGGTGCACACCAAGAATCATGTGGCCTCCCCCACAAACCACCAATAGAATGGCCAACATCAATGCTGCAAATGGCCTCAAGTACATCACAATACAATATACAAGAAGGAAAGATCCTCCTTGGTACAACATGCGGCTCACAAAAAGTAAAGGAATAAAAATCATAATGCATAAGTTTACATCCTCTACTATGTACCTTGGTCATTGAGCTGAAATGGCTCAACTGAAAGCTCTCCCTCACTCTCAATGGGTAGGGAAATGGTTGTGACAACCTCTCCATCACCATATGGGCTATGCATCTCTCCATATGATGATATATATCTTGTTGGATGCCCTCCCAATTGAACTCCTCCATCAAAGAATGAAATGCATCAAAGTTGATGGAAAGAAAGTCCACATGTGTTGCACGTAACAACTTCTCCTTGAGCTCAGAAGCTCTAGTTAAGAAGACTATGCCATAAGAATATATGACCTCATCATCCACCATGTATCTGTCATCTCCCTCCAGGTCATCAAGAATCATGAAAGCACCAAGATCCTTGGAGTAATCTACCAAAATTTGAGACCTCCAATATGGATCAAACCTCCTAAGAGACAGTGCTAAAGATCTGAAATGTGAAGCTCCCCACACGCTATTGTCTTCTCCTTTGACATCCCTCATGCAAAATTCATTCTCCAAAGTGCTGCCATTCCCATCATGCAGCTGCTCATGCTCAAATAGAAGTGGTAGCCTTTGGAAGTTGGCCTCCCATGAGAAGCTTTCATAAAAAAAGAACCTCTTGATCTTGGCAAATGTAAGCATGAGTGGCCTCTATCTACTCCAATATATGGAGGACTCCTTCCTCAAGGGAAGTATCCTTTGTTTCTCCAAACCCATGGAGTGATCTTATTGCACCATGGTGATGCCATCCTCCATCACTGCAGCAACCTATGTCAGCACAAAATATGTAGTGAGAGTGGGTAATGCTGAAAATGGGAGAATGTCTCCCTCCTCCTTGAGTCTATCCCAGACTCTCTGCGTTGTAATAGACCCCTCTAAGGTATCCACCCCTCCTAGATCTAAGAGTGGTGAACCAAATGGCAAGATGTCTCTCACCAACTCTAGATCTGGTGGCCTCCCAGGTGGAATGCCCCCATGTAGTGAGACATCAAAATCTGAAGTGGACTATATATATGAGTGGACTGATTTGTCCCTCCTTTCACTGCATAATACAATATCCTTCTTCTGTGCAAAAACCTCCAAGAATATATAAGGGTGAATGCTCATCATCCCTTGATGCTCATCCTTCCTTCCTTCTCCTTCCATCTGCTAAGATTCATAATCCACAACAACTAATGCATGCTGCTTTGGAATTGTGCTTTGGTTCCCACATGTTGGATCATTTGGAACTCCTTGCAAAGATACAAGGGCTCCTCTAATGGAAGCAATGGCTCCCTTTCCACCTCCATGTGATGATGGATCTTCTCCTGATGGTACAACGCTATTAGCTCTTCTATTAGGTCCCTATATTACTAGTATAGTCCCTTATTTTTGTTAGTGTAACCCCCTTATTTTTATTGTTGTACCCCTGTAACCCCCATATTGTTATTATCGTGCCCTTACTTTATTATTGTTAGGTCGACTAGGATTACATTGTGACCGCATGGACTCCTATATATAGAAAGGTGGTTTTGTCATTTGTATCATCTAAGAATTGTTCATTCATGTAATGTATTGGAGGTTACCCCCTCGAATTGAATTATTTCTAAGGCGTTGATATCTATTTTCTTCTATTTTTGGAGCTCGTTTCATAACATTTGGTATCAGAACTTTGGCTTATAGGGTTTTCGCTGCTCCAAATAGGTCATCGTGGAATTTTCGCTATAATGTTTTTTCTACGAAGGTTTAGAAGCTAAAATTTTTAGAGTACAAAGTCGAAATCCTGAGGAACATTATCGCAAAATTTGAGAGCTTGGTTCACAATAGTTTTGGAGATATGATATGTGGAAGTTAGGGTGGTTTAAGGATCTCAAATTTAATCTCAAAGAGGTGATCATGGGAAAATATTCATAACTCTCTCTCTGAGCATCAGATTGGAATTCTATAAAAAGTGGCCACAAGTACACATAATTTAGTTTCATTTTTATCAATTTCAGAGCCGAAGGGGGAAACAGTGACATGTGGCAAGTCGTACAAGTTCTCTCTATTGAACTAGTCCATAATTAGGTCATTGTGGGAGATTGGACATAACTTTGTCTTGAATAATCCAAATCAGGCCAGATCTGTGGCATTCGAAAGAGGATTTAGAGGGCTATCAAAGAGCCAAATTTCAGATATTGAAGATCCGAAATCATAGAGATAATTTAGTTTCAATATCGAGCTCCAAGAAAAAGGTGTGTATTTTCTTCCGAATTGCATAATTTTGTGTAAAAAATTAGTTTGAAGTGATTCCAAGGGCCTATTGTGTATATATTTCAGTATTGGGTTCTGAAATGCCTCCTAAAATAATTCAGCACCCATTAAGCCCTCAGAATACTCTACTATAACTCATGAAGATGAAGAATTGCAACATCAACTATCAAAATTACAAGAGCAAGTGCACCAATTCTGCTCTCTTAAAGAGCAACAAAAAATGAAATGGAAGTTTTGAAGAAAGGCGTGGAAGTAAAGATGGATGGTTTGAAGAAAGACATGGAAACTAAGATGGATGGTGTGGAAGCTAAGATGGAGGACATGGAAGAAAAAATGAAAGACAACGTGGAAAACATAAAGAATGATCTAAAAGTAGACATCGAAGGTTTGACAAAGTTTATACAAGAAATGATTCCTAATGGTGAAAAGATAGTAGAGGAAACACATGATGAGAAAAAAATTAATTTTAATCGTGATTCCATAAACTCTAACGTTGGATTGAAGAACCACCATATTCCAAAGATGGATATGAGGAAGTTTGATGGCAAGGATCCCGTAACATGGATACTACAAATGGAGCAATATTTTGATGTCAACAATGTGAAAAACACACAAAATGTACGCATTGCAACTTTACATTTAGAAAAAAATACATTTGTATGGTATCGATGGCTTTGCTCCAGTAAAAAAATTGTCACTTGGTCAATTTTTACGGAGGAAATGATAGCACATTATGAGGATAAAAAGAGAAACACCTTCTTTAGCCAATTGATAAATCTCAAACAAAAGGGTTCAACAGTGGAGCACATTGAGGACTTCCAAAAATTTAAGAGAAGGGTAACTGATATTCCAGAGGAACATAGGATTGATGTCTTCATAGGGACTTTAAAGGATAATATCCAACATGAAGTTTTCATTTTGGAACTTGATACATTGGAGAAGGCATTCAAGTTGGCAAGAAAAATTGAATGTAAAATTATGGCGACAAGGAAGCCTACCACTCATATCTATAAAGATGGAAGTGTTACTACTCCTAGACTTTCACAACCTACAAGGTTGAAACCACAAAAATTGGAAGAAAAAAGAGCAAAAGGGCTTTGCTACAGTTGTGATAGAAAATACACTAAAGGTCATAAGTGCGCTGAGAAGAAATTATTTTACATAGATTGTGAAGAGGAGGAAGAAATGAAGAAGAAACTTCAAAAGTAGAGGATATACACCAAGAAGAAACCATAGAATAAGAAGAAATGAATCCGACCATATCATGTAATGCATTGGAAGGAATTACCACTCCTCAAACTCTCAAGATAGAAGGACATATCAAGAAGAAAAAGGTAATAGTGTTGATTGATTCAGGTAGTACCCATAATTTTATTCATTGTAAGGTAGCCAAGGAATTGAATTGTTTCCTATACCCAGCACCAGAATGTCAAATGATGGTTGCAAATGGAGGAACTATAAATTTCTCTGGAAAATGCCATAATATCAAGCTAACCATGGGGGAATATGTATTGAAAAGTCCAATGCTTTCCATCCCAATGGGAGGTGCTGATGTTGTACTAGGAGTACAATGGTTACAATCTTTGGGGACGGTAGCTTTTAATTTTCAAGAAATTTTCTTGAAATTTTTTTCGGAAGGAAAGGAAATCGAATTACGAGGTATCACAGGGAAGCCAAGAAAGATAATAAGCTCTAATGTCATGAAAAATCTTCTGTCGAAGAAACAATAATGGGGATTAATTGCACAATTATGCTCACTAGAAGTTCCAACATCAAAATCATCTATTTCTCTAGATCTCCAAAAAGACTTGGACAATCATTCCAAGGTGTTTGATACTCCCAAAGGACTCCCACCTATTAGTGATCATGATCATGCTATTCATTTGATTCTAGGAAGTGTCCCTCCAAACATTAGGCCTTATAGATATCCTTATGTCCAAAAGAGCGAAATTGAACGTATGATTGCATAAATGTTAGAGGCTGGTATAATTCAACCTAGTAAAAGTTCTTTTTCTACTCTAGTAGTATTGGTGCACAAGAAATACAAAAATGGTTTTGAGTGTTGTGGAAAATGTCTCCTTTGGCATAAGACTCCTGTCCCTTCAAAACAATGCCTTTTCTTGCCTTTGTATATCAATCAGCCAATGTTCACAATGAAATACATAGTCAACAAAGAAAAACACAGTCAAAAGGACTTTCTTGTGTTTGTGGTAAGAGTACCCTGCCTGTTGGTGTTTTTGAGGTAATAAGATAGCCTTGTCTTTTTAGAGGAAGGCAAAACCAAAAGCCTTTCTAATTCAAAAACACTGCTCTCTTCTTTGTAGGCCACTCAACTAGTGGATTCAACAACATAAACAGAGTCAATCAAAAAGGCAAAACACACAGTCAAAGGTTACTGTGTTTATAGAAATGGTGACAGAACTTGAATTTTTTTTGATGTGGTAACAAAGGTCTTGTAGCAGTCAAATACCAACAAACTCCTTTTCAAAAAAAATACTACCCTCCTTTTACTTCACTGTTCCTCATACCAGTTTGAAAAAACACCTCTGAATGCAATGGTAGCTTTACTAACTCTGCTCTATGAAACTGAAAACCAAACACTGCCTTTTATCTTTTTATCATAAGGAGGAGAGTTTTGAGGGTCAAGAAAGGCTCATATAATGACCACTGCTATTTTGAAAACTGACCTACTGTTCACCCTTTAAACCCTGTGCTCCTATCTTTCATCACATTTTGAGGACAGTTACAATGGATTTTTAATGCAATCTCAACACTTTTAACGTTTCACCTTTAGCCAACAAAACTTCAGCAAATTTTGTTTCCTTTAAATAAAAACGCAAAACTCAAACTTGTGATTTTACCCCATGAGTTTCATCCTTTTCACCCTCTCTTGGTAGTGTTAACAAAGAAAAAGGCATATGGAATACCTTTTAAAACAGATGATGATGCTTCTTCAAGGAGTTTGATCCGCTCTTAACTCATTTTGGAGGTGTTTGAGTTGTCAACAGGTGCGCGGAACTTTCGTGAAGAAGAACACCGCGCAGAGGTAGCTGCCGGGTCACTTTCAGGCCGACAGGACCAATGCCCACAGGCGCGCCGAGCGCACCTACAAGCGCATCGCGCTACCATTCATTCCTTTGTAAATTTTGCGCTTAAACATGCCGCGCGCTTGTACAGGCACGCCGTGCAATTGTTGACCTTCGAAAACTCTGTCTTTTTGCTCGAAACTCCTTTCTCTGGTCTCGAGGGCAGCAAGGGGGGCTTTGTGAGTGTTTTGGAATCTCAAAATGGAATGAAAACAGTCTTTGACCTTTGTTAAAGTGGAAAAACCAACGGTCCTTTTATGTTTGATTTGAGAGGGTTTTTTCAAAAGTTTTGAAAAAGCCTTTGCTTTTAAATCCAAATTTGAAACCTCATTTGTCAAAACATAATCCGATACTTTGCGTTTGGATATGTGCTATAATGGTAAAGACCATTTTTTTACAAGCGAGACCTCCTTTTTTGACTGTGGATAACAAATTTGTTGTATGTTGTAAGTGCAAATCCTTTTTTACAAAGGGTCATCCAACCCTAGAAACATTAACTTATCTTCAGATTTCTGAATTGATCCAGCTTTGGTTTCAAGGATATAAAACAGGGATGATGTTGTAGATTTGACTTTTGAACAAAGGAGAGAAATTCTTATTAATTTCACCCCCTTTCTGAAGAGCAGCCTATTCAGAGCCTTTGCCACATGCCATGACTTCTTTTACTCTCTTGACTGTCTGCCTTCAGCATCTTTCTCCAATGATGATGAAACTATCAGTTTATAGGTTTTTCCTTATGATTCAAAGGTAATGAAACTCCTGCAGAAATTTTGAACCTACTGCTTTTCCTCTATTCAACATGTAAGAGTAGAGTACCTTGACTTATTTTCACAGGGAACCTGCTTTCCGTTGTGACAGTGGCATGCAAACTTTGCTTTCAATGAGTTCCAGATCCTGAAAAAAGTGCCAAAGTCTTTCTTGTATTTTTATGAACAACTGTGTCTAGCTGCAATACCTCTTGGGGAATTGAGCTCAGATTTCCTTTGTCAACTTATGATAAGTAATCTAAAGGACATCCTCTGATGAGTAGGAAGATCAATACTCTTTGAAAAACAACTATCATTTCCTTTGTCCTGTGCAATGACCCTTCTTATCAACCACTTCTTCAATCTTGTTTTGTTTGAGCTGCAGACTATCTTTTGAAAGAGACCTTGTTAAGAGACAAGTTTTGACCCATTGGATTGCAGTGGTACCCCTACTTTCCTTCTTGGTCTCTTACCTTGTTTCTCTGTTTCAGCTATTCCTTACTGTTCTTACCACTCATCTTTGATCAATCAAACCTTGAAAACAGTCAATGCTCTGGCCCTTTGCTTATGAATGAAGGAGGACCTTTACTTGGCGAAAAGTCTGATGTTCTTTAACCTCTATCTTAATTTGCTGGAGAATGTTTGATGAGCATGCTTGACAAGGGTTTCTCTTATATATGATGGCAAGTAGACAAAATTTTACAAACACTACTGCTTTTACCTCTGCCTGCAATCATTACTTTGCTTCAGAAAACCCTAGTCATTGTCTCACTGTTTAATAAAAACATATCTGTTTTACAGTCAGTTGCAAATTTTCAAATCAAACTTTGGCCATCGCCCTCTGCTTATAGATGAAGGAGGCGCTTTAACCCTCTACTTATAGATGGAGGAGGTTCTTTGGTCTTGACATATCATCAACATTCTGACAGTGTTGTTTTTCCTTCTACTGTCCTTTCAGGCCTTGAAGGTGGTCGCATGAGCTTGATGGCAAACTCTTCGCTCTGTGCTGCATCTCATGGCTTAAGATCACATTGAAAAGCAGTTGTCTTCTCATGTGGTGCCAAAAATTGTCTTCTGAGATGCTGGTATGTTTCTTGTCCTTGAAAGATCCATCAAAACACTGTAAAAACACCTAAAATCAGCTTGAGATTATGGTCTATGTATTGCTGAGACTTAAGGGTGTATTAGTGGCGCGACTTAGGGCTGTGACCAACTTTATTAGCAGATTGGGAGGTCTGTTATGACTAGTCTATAACAGATGGAGGTTTTTTGGCTCTTGGATAGTTTGCCAAGGGTGGAATGTCTTACAGCGCCACTTCCTGACTTAGGGGAGGTTCTTGAACAGATTTGGATTGTCTCTTTAGAGCTGGTGGGCAGACTAGTATGGCTGAGGCAGCGTAGGATTTTAATAATGGGGTTTCAGCTTGTCATGGGCAGAATAAAAGGTAGGAGGGAAAAAAAGTTTTATGGGCGTTTTCCCAGCTGGCAAATTTGATAAATTTTTAGATCGGTTGTTGGAAAACTTGGTTGTTAGAACTAGTCATCACCGACAAGTGAAAAATACTGATGACTAACAGGAGTTACCCCAACTCTGCACTGTCATTATCAATAGAATCGATCTATCTCTCTTTGCTGCTCTGTCAGGCAAAGTATCTGCTACTTCGTCCTCACGGGAAAGCTCCTTAATGGCTCCCACTGCTATGAATGGAGATCAAAATGGTGAGAGTGTCAATGAAATGCCTGAAGAAGTCTTGGGGTAGATATGCAGCGGAGATCAGAGATCCAACAATCAAGAAGCGAAGGTGGCTTGGCACCTTCGAGCGAGGAAACGGCTAAGGTGTATGATGAGGCCACAAGGCATATAAAAGGAGGAAGAGCGAAGACCAACTTCCCCATCCCCATCCCCAACAGAATCCTCAACAAGGGCCACAACACCAAAATTGTCGGCGCCCATAACTAGAGGCGCAGTTCCAACCCCTGTACCATACTTCATGCCCCTTCGTTTAACCAGAGGCACAGTTCCAACCAATGTACCAGACTTTCTTCCCCTTCATTTAACCAGATGCGCAGTTCCAACCCCTATACCAATCTTCCTGCCCCTTCGTTTAACCACAACATGACGTCTGCGAGATCAACATTCTACAAATAAGTGAAGCCCTGGGTTTACGTGCATAAAAGGGTGAGAATGCATGGAGTGGGTCATCGTAACATGAATCCGAGTAGCAATATTTTTGCTACTGAAACACCCATTCACATTCCAAGTAATATTCTTGACTATGCTGCTCTCCTGTAGCTGCAGCAACAACATCCCATGGTGGCACCATTATCCAGAGAAAGTGTGGGGTCTGATATGATGAAGACAATGAAAGACTATGAGTGGCTAGAAGTAGGGGTATTAAATAATGTACTTTCTTCAGCCATGCAGACTAGTGTTTACGAATCGTCTTCCTCTTCGGGGGTGGTAGACACACAACTCTCTGTTGGGTCTCCAGATGTCTCTGTTGGGGATCCACAAGATTTTGGGCAAGACTATGTAAGCTTGAAGGTGGTCTCGGGTGTGAAGATTTCTTCAGGTGAAAAGAAAGCCATGCAACTCTCTTTTCCTTCTGCAAAGAAAAATATAATACCAAGATTTATTGATTTGAATTTTCCTGCACCAACAACTACACCAACAACTAAAGAAGAAGAAAACGAAGGTGAGCATTCACCCTCTCTCACTCTTTCTCTTGGATTGAATTGTACAAAAAATTCTTCCATTTGACAGAAGGATTAGCATCATGCATTAGTGTTTTATATTTTAGGTTTTGAATATGAAGATTTACATCATTCTTCATCCATTAGTGTTTTATGTTTTGAAGACGAAGATGAAGATTTACAACATTCTTCATCCATTAGTGTTTTATGATTGCTGCGTTGCTGGGCTGCATGATACCAACCA
This sequence comes from Pinus albicaulis, assembly GCA_034641835.2. Lineage (NCBI taxonomy): Eukaryota > Viridiplantae > Streptophyta > Pinopsida > Pinales > Pinaceae > Pinus > Pinus albicaulis. Next base: position 30,411,529 of record CM076569.1, read on the forward strand.
CTGCCCCCGCCTTGCTGCGTACATCCCAGAATTAAAACAAAAATGGTGCAGGTTTTGTAGGTCTGTAGGATACGACGAACAGAACTGTCGAATGTATGATATGATGATTGACTGGGGAAACTTATATAGAGTATAGTCGGACCCCTCATCACCTAGATCCCCCGTAGGGATAGGAGGTTCCATGGCCAGGGGTAAGGGAGGGGGATGAGGGGGAAGTGCAGGTAGGGGTAGAGGCCAACTAATTTGCTATAACTGCGGGGAAGTAGCTCACTTTGCGAGGGACTGCACGAACCCAACTTAGCAATCCTGCAGATATTGCAGAAAGTTGGACCATGTGATCGAGGACTGTCCGATTCTAATGGCCAAGGTGCAGGAAAAGTAACAAAATCCTACACAGAATATAAAATAGGTTAAGGCGGAACCTCGTGAAGAGGGGCTGAGCATTAATGTGATAACACGCAGTGTTTTGGCCACCAGGGAGTTGGCGGAAAAAGCTGAAACGGAGTCTCTGATTCGTAAAGCAGCTACTAAATTGGAAGGTGTGGGCTTACAGAAGGAGAAGGAGACCTTTGTCACAACTTGACAAGGTTGTGCTCAAGACAAAACATCGGCTCCAAACAGTAGAATTGAAGATGAGGTCAAACTGTTCTTGCAGGCATGCATGAAGCTGCTGCGCAATCAGCAGGCTGTAGAAAACCTCCAAGCCCTACTCGACGATTGCGTAGGGAAAGTAGACCCAGTCATGAAGATTAAGGATGTGCAAAAAATTTATGAGAAGAAGAGACGCATCGGCCGAGAGATGCGATTAACTGCACAGATTGGTGATTATGAAATGGACCAGGTAATTCTAGACCTAGGATTAGATGCGAATGTATTACCTAAACATACTTGGCAACGAATGGGATCTAAATTGGAATGGTCCACTATCCAGCTACATATGGCTAAACAAAAGATCATACCATTGGGAATATTGTCAAATATTGTAGTAGATATCGTTGAGGCTAAGGTATGAGATGACTTTGAAGTCATTCAGATTGTAGAATATGCAGACCCTTACCCAACACTCCTGGGATTGGATTGCGCCATTGATATGGGTGGAATTATTAATTTTAAGAAACGAAGCATGGTGTTTGAAAGTGAGGGAACACGGATGATTGTACCACTAGACCCTACATAAGGAGAAAGCTATACCGAGCCAACACGCGAGGAAGAAGAGATGGATCACATCTATAAGTTATCTGCGAAGGACGAAGACTGGAGCAACCCTACGGCTGATGGTATGCCTTGCTGGAAGAAGAGCAACAAATGCTTCTCTGACTCCAACGGAGAATTATAAAATTGGCAAAACTGACTGCAGGAAATTTCTACACTGCGCTGCCTACGAATTACCAGGGATTTCCGGTATATATCTTTCGAGGTACGATAATTGCCCTGCTTTGATGGCTCTGGTAGTATAAAGGAATTTTTGCGAACCTTCGAAGCTGAGGTTCCCAGAGAACGAAGACTATGGGCTCTTAACCTAGCTATATGCACAAAGCCTGCGAAATGGTGGGACACACATAAGGGGAATTCCAGGAATGGGAGGAATGTTGGGATATGATGGTACTATGGTTTGAGCCTCTGACCGATGTGCGCGTCAAGGTATTCTAGGGCCCAGGAAGTCTGTGCGAATATTTATTCGCTTGGATGGAGCAATGGTGTGATCGTACTACAGAAGAATGGGTTCAATTGCTTATTCATGACTTGGGACCAATTACCGCAGCATGGCACCTCGATGCAGAGCTACATAAATGCACTTGCCATTGGAAAACCTTAAAAGATGAATCTTTTGGGACATTTGGGCTAACGAGAGTATTTGAGGTGCTTGAGGAAGCTTTGCAGAATATTGATACCTTTGTGAGTGATGAATCCAGCCCTAACACCGTTAGAGAAGGACCCATCTGGGACACACAGATGCAGGATAATGTCGAGTCCCACAAGGCCACCATGGAAAATTGTGACGCAGATCCGCACAAGGTCTCGATCATAGAATCAGGAGGGGAACACACAGTTGCAGGACCTACGATACATAAGGTGGATGGAATGAAACTGCTAAAACCACGAAGCGCTAACATGAATATGGCAGTACAACTCAAACTGGCTACAATTGGGAACTGCTAGGATGATGGAATAGTAAGCAATATTACGAAACTGCTCATGGAGTATCAAGACGCATGTCCAGCTAAATTTTCAAGGCTTAAAAAGATCATGGGGGATTTGGGCGGCATGCATGTCACTCTCAATTCAGATGTGCAGCCGGTGAAAAAGCGGCCTTATAATACGTAGAAGGTTAGGAAGGAGATCGACATTACGCTCATTAAACCAGTCACACGGGTGAACTGGGTAAGGCATTCGACTACGAAGCTGTTGCGATTGATTCTGGGACATATGGGCTTTACAAAAAATTCAGTCAGGAATACGCACTGATCATTGCACCTTTGAAAATGATGCTTAAGCAAGATATTTCACTCAATTGGGATGACGCATGCCAAAAGAGGTTTGAGCTACTCAGGAAAAAGATGGTCTTTGTAGCTATTCTCACTTCCACTGATTGGGCGATGATATTTCATGAGAATAATTTAGGAATTGCCCTGGACGCGGCTCGTACGCAGCTTGGAAAATAGAGATAGTAATCACCCAATCACATGTGCTAGTCGGGAAATCCCGGGTGCGGACGGTGAGTATTCCACCATGAATAGGGAAGGGTTGGCCCTGACCTATACACTACAGAAGTATCAACACAATCTGTTAAGAAATCATTGTAAGATGATTACAGATCATTCGGTTTTCGAGCGCCTAGGGAATAAGCCTGTATTGGAGGGAACAGTCTGCAAGTAGATACTATTTCAAGAGTACGGTGTTGGAATCATCGTCAAGCTAGGCAAGTTGAGTACGGAGCGGGAGCACTTGTCCCGAATTCTGATGGGCGATGGGCCCACTAGCTGGAGAAAGGATTGCTTGATACGCAGCTGTTCGCCAATAATGTTGTGGAGGTGCGCTTCACTGAGATCTCTCCGTTCTTGACCACATGCATGGAACCTACCGAATATTTGGTACGAAAAAAGAAGGAGTTGGTTCACCGAGCGATAGACTTTACCATTGTATCAACTCAGGAAGTACCACGCAAATATGGCCCGGAGCATGCAAACCACGCTCTCTTGGTAGAATCCCACGGAGGCATAACAGGAAGTCACCACGCAGGAAAGATGATGACAAAAGAGATCTTGAAGGCTGGGCTATGGAACCACAAAATTTTAGTTGGAAGGAATCACATTAGAATGAAGCTGGTGTGCTGGGAACGCAGGTTGTTTGCTCAGAGCGCAGGGGTGTGCTGGGATCGCAGGGGTTTGCTGAGCGCACCCTGGATGCAAAAACTAGCCATTGAAACAGTCAAATCGGGTAAAAATAAAAATTACTGTTGGATGGGGCGGGAAACCGGCGTTTAATGCAGTGATATTGGGAGATTTTTTACCATTTACTTGATGGTAAGTCCCGTGCGAAGTATACCCTACCATTGGGCGATCACCAAGGCTATAAAATAGGTGAGCTAGATCAAAAACGGGTTCCGTATTGCTTGAATAGCTTGTACTTAGCCTGGTTGTCCTGGACGAAGTTGTGCTGTAAGAAATTCTGTGCCTATAGCATCTCTTTCATGTTTGAGCAGCCTGCTCTATCTGACAGTAGGAATCCTGAGTTTATATTTCATGCTAGAATGATGGCCACAAACCCTCCTGAACTCCCAAAGCCAGTGACCTCGGTGGAACAAGACACTGAGGAAGTGGCGAAGGTTGAGTACGAAGTTGAAGACGTCCTCTCCACACCCAGACCTGCCACAAGAAAAGGAAAAGAAAAAGCACAAGGTTTAGTCAAGCCTCCGAAACCTACAAAATGGGCCGCAGGGAAGCCTTGTACTTCCCCGCAAAACGTGAAATCCCTGAGGGCTGCTCCGGAGGAGGCCTAGCCCCCCGAGCCAATCAATTGGCTACCCCCGTTCATTCGACCACACAAGGCATTGACGTGCACACCAAAGAACCTCAATGGCTTGATCACCTACTTGCAGATGCTGCTGACCCAGGGGGAGGTTCCCATCATAGGTGAAACTTTTGGATGGCTTCATGAAGTTAAGTTTGACGATCATGATTTGGCCAACTTTGAGGCCTTCCTTGAGCTAGCACTTGAGTTATACCTTGATATAGTTCACAGCGCTGATGGATTCAAATTTTCCCCCCAACGCTGGGTACGTGGTTTGGCTGGGTCCGGGCTCCTAAATCTGCTCAGGATGCCCCACTTTGGACACTATAATGTCACGAATTGACTCACACGATAATTTATTGCATTGATTCATGATGGATGCCTGTGGATCCAGGACAAGATCCCCATTGATGCTGCGCTAGTTCATCGGATTATTGGTCTCCCCATGAGCGGACCGAACCCCCTGGAGCGCGTGGGTAAGAAATATGAGGGGAAGACTGCTGAGTACGTGTGCTAAAAGTATCATGTGGACTGCAATACTCGGGGTTTTATCATCAAGACCATCAATGACCGAGGCACACAAATGGGCACCATGCTGTTAGCCTATAAAATGATGAGGAAATGTCAGGTCACCTTCGTTCCAGCCTACGTTATTCGGTTGGCTGGCCAATGCGGGAAAGGAGTATGTTTTAATTGGGCACAATATTTGTGAGATGAGTTTCTCACTAATGTTCGTGAGTCCCAGGAGCAGGGCCACACCTTTTGTTACTCTTGGTTGTTGTTCCTTATAACATTGGTTGCCTAGGAAGCTCCTGTGAAGTCAGTCCTCCCTGAGATTACCTCGAATATGTGCGAAGGGGATCGCTATGCACACTTATGGGATTCCACAGATCCGCAACGGCTTGAGGACAGCCAGGTGTTCTCGGTCCTCTTTCAGAGTAGCGTGGTCGCAACTATTAACTCCCGACCACGGTTGTCCCCTATTGTGTACGACAGATACAAGGGCATTACCACATTTCAGGTCACTCTGCACAATTTTCAGATTAGAGCACATAAGGAGAAAGCTTAGACTTCGCTTCCTTATATTGTGATGGACAATTAAATCGACAACGTCATTACGTTCTGGGCCCCTAATTGAAAAATCAGCTTCAAAATCGACGTGAAGGGTGTTGGAGGCACCAACACATCCCAATTCACCCCCCTTGTTGTTGTCCCAGATATCAAAGGTACCCCAAGAGTACTAGACAAGACACTGGTGCGACTACCCAAAAGGATGTGTAGCAGAAGAAGGACGTCGAGGCAGAAACCCAGACGGATTCACAAAACAGCTTGGGCATAGAAGGTTTGGTTGTAGGCGGACCTGCCTCCCCCTGCGGCACGAAGTGAACAAGCAAGCCCGTCAGAATGCCTTGCAAAAAGCAGTGATCTCAGTGAGCGGAACGAGACGAAACAGTCACCTTGACTGATGGAGACCTGGAACAATTCGCTGATGTAGTCACTCTGGCCACGGAGGACAAATGGGCCACCTTAGAAGAGCAGCAGCGGGCTGTGGTTGACACAATTCAGGTTGAGTTGCAAGCGCTACAATTAAAGAAAGACACATTGTAGATTAGTGCGACCCTGGTATGGTTAACCCTTGCCACTAGAAGCGCAACAATATTTACAAATGACAACCGCCTCTGTTCTCTCCCTGGCACAGCCTTGGTGCTTAGTCCACCCGACTTGGGACTCCAAGTCTAGGCCAGTATAGAAGTTTAGTTGAAATTAGCTAGGTTCCCTCATGAGGCCTTGCAGGGTCTCCACACCACTATATTTCGGGAAATGCACCATTGAGACCAACACGTGCACCAACAACTCGGCATAGCTGAACAAATAATCAATGTAAAGACTATTGAGGTGTGCCTTGCCATCGCAAAGCACACAAAGCTCGTAGACACGATTCACCGACTGTGCGTAGATTTTCCCGCAGAGATCCCAGACTCCGCCACCCCTCAGGAAAAATTAGAAAGATTGGTCGCAGCACTTAAGGCCTCCTGGGATGAAGTTCAGGTTGTCAAGACACACATGGAGCAGCAGATTGCAGATCTGCAGGCTAAGTTACAGCCCGAAACACCTTTGGAGGTCTGGGCCCGTTGAATTTCACTAGTCACCGCGGCTACGAATGTCATGATGTAATATCCCAAATGAGGGAAAAATGGCAGCCTTTAGAATATCTTATAATATTCCCAAATCAGGGCAATGAGCAGCTATTGCATGAGAAACGTTGTCTTTGGAAAATAATGCAATAGCAGTGGCAACTGGGACTTGGATCCCTTAGTTTGGATCATATACAACCCCCATACAGAATTAGAGCTTAAAAAAATAATTCTAGCTACCTTAAACAGATCTCCCCGCTCCAGATAGCTCAAAAACACCCCAACCCCATGATTTCTAGCTACAGAATTTCTAAAGACTATAAGAGCATAATTCCCATGAGGGTTTCTATAGAAAATAATGGAATAAGAATTATCTGAAGATTATATTAATTTTGTAGGAAAGAAATGGAGGTTTAACCTCTTTTACATCAGAAATAAGGCACCCGACAAGGGTTTCCGACATTACACATGAATAAAAGACAGTACTGCAGAAAATAACACAGTCTACTGCAAATATGTATTATACATGACTGAATAAAACATAAAATATCTGATCAATACAGAAATTGGCCAAAGGCACGCCTTATTAGATCTTCCGGAGGGAAATAAACACCTCCTCCTCAAACACTAGCACAAGATCCAGGGGTCCAACCCTGCTACTGCTGTACCTACATAAAAGACGCAGTTTCTAAAGGTAACTGCATTGTAGAGGTTGATGGTTGATTGGCCCTAAGCTAGATGATGAAATTTAAGCTCTGAACCTTCCCTTTAGATCCATTAAGCAAGCTGATCCAAAGAAGAGGATGGAATTCCCGCACGAGAATTCCTTGCACTAAACAATGCTGCAACCACAACTAAAAAACTGAAGCATGCAAGTAGTCAAAATACAAAATATAGTTGGTTCCTAAATGAATTCTTGGTTTCTACCCCCTTCTTCTTATCGTTGGTGAGCCTCCTCACCCCGGACCCCACTCATTGATGAGATGACTTACTAGTAAAGATTCCTCCTTCAAAACTGCGCTGTCCTTGTTGGCTTCCCTCCTCTTGTAGCAGCGCTGTTGACTGGGTCAACTGGAACTAGTTCACCTACATTGCCTCCTTTCACACTAAGGGGTCATCAAACCAAATCTTATATGTGTGTCTAGGCTGATCCTTGTTTACATTGAGCTAGTTTACTTGGGTGATTTCTTCCTCCTCAAGAATGCATGTTGACTTAGTCAAAATTGACTCTGTCCACATCTATTTTGCCCCTGTTCACACCTGAAGGTGTAAAATCTAGCTCCTAAGGTGATCCCCTTCCACATTAAGATGGAAATTATTCATATTTTTATTGCTCATGGGCCTCCTTACCCATTTATTTGCATGCAAATTTTGGAATATTACACATCACAGGGTAGATCGCACAGGGAGCCCAACTACTGGAGACCTCCATGCAGCTAGGGAATAAATTCCAGTGTAATCCAATCTTGTGAGGGATAAACCAGGACCTGCGTCAAAAAGAAGAAGAGTTCGAGACAATCGAAGCCACCTTGCCCACTTTGGTGCCTGCTTAGCGCTTGCAACGACTCCGCACCAACCAAGTGCTCCAAGTAGATATCTATGACCTTCAGCAAAAGAAAAAGATCCTTGGCGACCGACTGAAGCCGTGGGCTGATGCAGCCCTCAAAATTTCACAGGATGTCGATTTTGCTATCAAACAGCTAAACCAAAATTTGGAAAGTGTCACTGTCGCGACTGAAGGATCGCTGTCAGAAAAGTTGGTCAACATTGCACAACATGCAGCCTTCTAAAGTGAAGGCATGTTGCTTCTATTAGCCAAGGCGATTAGAGTATTGCAAGCACAGGTCGAAGCCCCACCGGCATAGTGACTCGGGACGAGTCACAAAATTGTGTTGGGGGACTGTTGGAGCAGCGTCTCCCAAAGGCTATGATTTTTTTACATTTTTGTATTGTTTATTCTAACGCAAGGATTTTGGGGTGGGTCAAAGCCCCTAACGCAATGTAAATGGGTCAAGGGTAGACCAAGAGTCCGCAAACCACGATTTGTGGACCATTGGATGCGTAGGCTAAATCACTATAAATAGATGAACCTCTTTGAGTCATAGGTAGGAAGGAATAGAGATTGATGTGAAGTACGAATTGTTAGATTTGTGGTAGGGTTGTTTAGGTTAGGACTCTTGCTGGATGTGTGCGTGGAGATCCTTTTTCCTGATGTGTGCGAACCCTACTGGCTGTGTGCGCAGGTGGTAATTGGGAATGTAAGAGGATTTTGTGTAATGATATATATGTGCAGAAGTACTGTGGATATCTGATGTTATCTGAATCTGTTCTGTTATGGTTGATGCGGACTTGAGTTATATGTTTATGTATCTGTTAGTAGCTCGAACTATCTGTGTTTATGGTACATGTATCTATGATCTGTTAATTCGCTGTGATTCTGATGTTCTATGATTATCGCTGATAGTGCGCACGTGGATGCGAACTTGTTAATTAGATCCGATAAGTTGTCTTTTGGTTACTTATTGAGACTACTATGAACAACCTCATGCTGTATAGATCTGATAGTTTCGGACAGGCTTGACTTACCTACTCTCTCCCAGGGTACGGAAACCTGGTTCCAGCACCCTCCCATACTGCTTTGGGTGAGACTTTGGCCTGCGCAAGCAGGTCATTGCTGAAAGGGCCAGTAGTATAGGGGTTTGTTGGCAAACCTTAACCTTCGAACCTAGGTCAGGACCCCTCGAGCCAACAACCACACAAAAGAACAATGATAGCATACCCCTACCCACCCTTGTGATGTCAACAAGGGGGGTGATCCTCTATTCAAATTGAGTCGTCAATTTTCTCATCGAATTTAAACTATTGATCAAAGAGGGTTATTTTGTGTTTGTGTGTGTGTGTGTTGAAGCTTGTGTGTAGAGGGTTCCACTACTATGTTAGCTTTGTGACCTCCTCCTCGATGGAAAATCATAGATCAACCAAGCATTATATCTATATATATATTAATAAATTTTTTATATTTTTATCTTTTTTTATGTGTTTTCTTTGTGAACCTTATATATATTCACTTTTATATGCAAGGGCCAGTGATTGGGTGGTGGCCCTAGAGGTATAGTTGTAAGTGGGCCACGTAGAAGTTGAGAAGGGAAAGGCCCACATGATGGGCATGGAACCAGCTAGTGCATGTTTGTCAGGTTCAAGAATTCATGAGTTATTTCCAAATAAGGCTGAAGCAAGCATGGTGTTCAATATTAAATTTAATTTGGGAGTTTAATTTAGTTTTGCAGCTTTGCAAAAACTGAAGAGCAGAGAGCAAGAGATAAAAAGCTTCTCAGGGGAATATTTTGCGCTCAGTGGTCATATTTTGGCTTGTGAGTAGTATAAAGAAATAAATTTTTAGCAGGACACATTTGGCATGTTAGAAATTGGATTTCAAGGAAGAAAACCCTAGAAATGAAGGAGAAAGCTATAAGAGTTTATAAAGAAAGATTTTTTTTTTTTTTTCAATTAAAATTTTTTGAGGGCATAAATTTTTTCTCAAGTGTTATAATTTGCAAGTGGGCAGTCTACGAAAAGCTACTAAAAAGCATTACATAATGGTGGCTACAGAATTTCAATTTGGGAACAAATTTCCATTAATTTATATGAAAAAAGATACAAGTTTGAAAGGAAGGTGGCACCATAAGAATTGAAGAAACATAGAATATTCCAAGCACTAAAAACCTTAAAGAAGAATTCAAGACAACACATAACAATGTGGGAGTTCATAAACAAAATCAAATGGTCATGGGAGTAGTAGGATACAAGATAGAGACTTGGAAGAAATTGTGAGAAGGCTCAAGTTGGAGGTTCTTAGTTTTAAAGATGATAATGAAAAAATTATGAAGGAAAATAAATATCTCAACACCCAAATTCATCAAAGTTTGAACAGAATAAAGGAAGAATTTGATGATTAGTAAGAGACTAGACAAAGGGGTGCCAAAAGTATGAGGAGAGCTAGAAGTGTATGCTGAAAGGAGGTCACATAATCAGTCTTACACTACCTCAGAATCAAGTATCATCCCTAGTTTTTCACTAGTGAGAAGTGTCGGAAGGAGGATGTCTATGGGAGAAATTTACATGGAGAATTGTGAAAGATTAAGCAACCCACATTCAGTGGAGAATATGAAGAGGGTGAAGATGTAGAGGCTTGGCTATTAGAGATGTAGAGGTATCTACAACTATTTAATTACCCTTAAAATATGGAAGCTGAGGTTGCTATTTATCATCCAAATGTTAGGGATAACCTATGGTGGGAGCAGCTAAAGGAAGTAACATATTTGGATGAGATGAAGTTGAAATGGAGAAAATATAAATAATAGCTTCAAAATAAATATTTGTTTGATATCTAGAATGAAAGTAATATGCAATATTTTTTCATACTTAAGTTAGAAAACGTAACTATGGAAGAATATGGCCAGAAGATCCTGGAGTTATTAAGACATGTGAGCTTTATTAAGTATGATAAAGTCAAAATTCAAAGGTATGTTAGTGAAGTACCCTCATTTTATGAAGATAGACTTAAATTTGATGAGCCCGAGGCTTTGTAGGAATCCATGAGGATGGATGAGAATTTATATGAATAAAACAAGGATAAATTAGTAGTGCATAAATCATAACAAGAAGAAGGATTTCATGGAACAAAGGAAGAAAGGGTTTAAATCCTCAACTTTCAAGAATGGGTCATAGTTGAAATAGAAATTAACTCTATTTTTTAGCGAACCCAAGGGTCCTGACTTCTCCAACAAGAAAACCCAGTTGCATCTTATCAAATGTTAGGGTTGGTAGGGTTATCATCTGTTTAAGGAATATCCTCATAAGGTTGGGAGTCAAGGGGATATGCACAACATTCAGATAGTAGATATAGTGGAGGATGTGGGCAAGCACATTCTGAATATCTATGTTTTGTTGGATAGCAAATAGGTAGAGGACCGAGTGCACATGACTTAAATTGAAGGTAAGTTACATAATCAACCTATTATTATTTTGATTTGGAGATATTCATAGTTATATTATTTTGAAACTGGTAGATAAATTTAATTTGGACAAGACCAAACATCGAAAGGCAGAATTAGTTCAACTAGTTACAAGTATAAAGAGAAGAGTTACAGAACTAGTGAAATAATGTCTAATTGATTTGAACAGACTGAGTACTAAGGCTGAGCTTAATATAGTTTCTTTGGTATCATATGATTACATGATCAATGTGGATTTTTTGGAGAAAAATCACAATTCTATATTTATATAATAAATCTTTTACTTGTATTGATGATGAAGGTCAATAGAGGTAGGTCGAGGTGGTTCCTAGACTGATATCTATGAGAGAGATATCAACTTTGTAGTTAAAGAAACATTTTAGAAAAGAATGCCAAATATTAGTAGCTCATTTGGAGTAACTGAATAGAGACCAACTAACTATTATTATCTTGATCTAAAATAATATTTCGATGTATTTACTGATATCCTAGGATTACCTCCAAGGAGAGACATATATTTCTCCATTGATTTGGTACCTAGAGATACTTAGGTTTATAAAGCACCTTACATAATGAGTACTCTAGAGCTTAGATAATTGTAGATGCATTTGGAGAAGTTATTAAATAAGTGGTATATACAACACACTGTATCATCATGGGGTGCCCTAATCTTTCTTGTTAAGAAAAAGGATGGAACATTGTAGTTATGTGTGGATTTTTGACAACAAAATAAAGTCACTATTAGGAATAAATATCCATTGTCTAATATAGATGATTTTCTTAATCAAATTCCACAAGCTAAGGTGTTTTTCAAAATTGACTTGAGGTGAGGATATCACCACTTGTGAATCAAGGAAGAAGATACGAGAAAGACAATTTTTTGAACTCATTATGGACACACTGGGTTCGAGGTGGTACCTTTTGGATTAACTATGCACCCGATGTTTTTATGTGCTTGATGAATGATGTCTTTAAATAATATTTTGATCAGTGCATTATTTCTTTTCTGGATGATATATTAATTGATTCTAAATCAGAGGTGGAGTGAAAGCAACATATGAGTTTTGTTTTGCAAGTGCTAAGGGAACACCATCTCCATGCTAAGATCAATAATGTTATTTTAACCAAAAGAAAATTAATTGTTCGGGCCACATCATTTCTGAGGATGGGATAGCTTTGGACCCATAAAATATTAAGGCCATAGAAGAATGGCTGGTACCAAATAATGTTACAGAGATAAGATCTTTTTTGGGCCTATATAGTTATTATAGAAGATTCATTAAAGGATTTCCCATGATTTCCCATCCCATCACTTTGTTGGAAAGGAAAAATTTTAAATTTTAGTGGGCCTCTAAGTCTGAGGAATCCGTTTAGTGCTTAAAGGATCTATTAAAAAATTCTCTGGTATTAAATATTGCAGATGCGGATGGTTTACTCATATGCACAGATGCAAGTAGAGAAGGTTTAGGAGGAGTTGTTATGAAGAGTGGCCACGTGGTGTGTTATGAGACAAAAAGTTGAAGGAACATGAAAAAATTTATGTTGCACATGAATTTTAATTGGTCGCTATAATTTATGCTCTTAAGATGCAAAGAAATTATCTCAAGGGTTGGAGAATTGAGTGGCAGAATGATCACTATGGTTTGCAACTTTTATTTGAAAAGTCCAATCTAAATGGTCGACATATTAGGTGGTTATATTTGTTAGCTAAATATGATTTTGAGATTTGGTAAATTAAAGGAAAGGGGAACAAGGTGGTATATGCTCTTAGCCAGAGAGTGCACCTGGTGCATTTTATTGTGTGTAAAAACATAATTGACCAGACTTTTGGAAGATGGGAACTTAGATCAACAGTCTTTGGCCATCAAGGATAATTTGCAACAAGAAGTGAAGCAACCAAATTATCTAGACTACGATTCAGCGGAAGATGAAATTATTTATATAAATGCTGTGTATATTTGCGAGATCTACAAGAAGTGAAGGAATTGATTTTAAAGGAGATGCATAGGATCCCTTATTCAAGACACCCAAGGTATTAGAAAACCATTACAATGACAAAAAAATGGTATTTTTGGCATGGAATAAAGAAATATGTGTCAATTTACATAGAAATATGTTTAGAGTGTTGAAGAGTCAAGGTTGAGCACAATCACCCAATGTGCTTGAAGCAGAACATACACATTCCTGAGTGAAAGTGGGATGTAGTGTTGATGGACTTTATTACTAATTTTGCATAGAGAAAAATAGGGCATGATGCAATTATGGTGGTGGTTGATAAAATCACTAAGGTAGCTAACATAGCTAATATTTTTATGAGGGAAGTATCTAGGCTACATGACGTCCCTCAGGCAGTTATTTCAGTTAGAAATCAAAATTTTACATTTAATTTCTATATGGGATTATTTAAGGGGTTAGTTACCAATTTGAATTTCGATATTGTGTATCACCCAGAGTCTAATGGGATTATTCAAGTAATTGAAGATATGTTACAATGTACATGATGGATAAATCATCCAAATGAGAGGATTATGTACATTTGGTAGAGTTTTAATATAATAATGAATATCATGATTCATTAAAGACAATTGTGTTTAAAGCATTGTATGGAAGGAAGTATCATAATCATGTGAGTTGGAGAAATTAAGTAGATAATGTCATGGTTAGCCCAGAATTGTTTAGAGATATGGAAGATGTTAAAATCCAAACCTAACCCGTTTATTAATGTAATAAACCCAAGAGGTCGTGTAAGAGTCATGATCAATTTTTTTATTAAATAAATCCCATAATCATTGTATGCAATTGACCCGCATTATAAAAAAGGTACCACAATTAGTTATAATGTTCCATAGATATATAAAGAAAGTAGTTAACTCACATTATGAAAGGGACCATGAGTAGTTAGGGTTTTGGGTCCCAGGAAACTATATATTGTAGAAGTTAGCAAGGGAAGTTCTATCTTGTGTTGTGTAAATGATCTCTTCTCTAATGGAGGTTGCCCCCTCAAAGAGGTAAGTAAATAGAATTGTTGCATATTTAAATAAAATATTTCCATTCTTATCATCTCACTATGTTAATTTTTGTGGTATCTCTAACATATTTCATACTTATGATATTTTCTACAAGTCAAACATACTACAAATGGTATCAGAGCACTTTCACGGGCCAACCACACCACCCATTTTAACACTTTTTTTTAGGCTATAGACATGTTTTGGCATGTTTAAACAATAAACATATGTCATTACGTCAATCAACTTGTGGTTGGGGAAGCATACACACAGGAACTACAAGAGGTGGTCACGTCTGTTAGACTCCCTTGTAACCCTTGTTGGTACCCATTCCAATGATAGCACATCAAGAAAAACCTATACACGAATGACACTTCCACGTACCTCTGGTATATCAAAATCCCGCAAAGTTACCTTGAAACCAACCCTAGATAAGTTTTTGATTGTATTAATACTAAAATACACCGATAACAACACTCAGGGAAATTAATCACATGTACCTAGAGTAGTCAGGTAATACATCTAATGGCTAGTTAATCCTCCTTAGTTAGCGCTCTGAAATATTGGGTTGAGTAATATTGTTAGAACCCTAGTGTATATTTTGATTTGTAACACCTAAAGCTCCTTATTCCATAGTTCCATCACTTCTTTCTTATTGGCCGTCACATATTACAATATCTAGAAGTTGGGGTTTCTGCTATCACAATCTTAATCAGTTGGGACAACCAAATTCCTACACATTTTTCTGTATCCAACAGTTGGAGTTTCTGCCATTATAGTATTGATCATTTCAGACAACTGAATTCCTAAAAAAATTGTATTATAGAGATTTTTGGATTTTGGTGTTGATAAGTGGTTGTCATTGACGTCAACCTAAGCAGCACTAGGGCCTACCCGATCTTGCATAGGAATTTGACCTACCAAATTACTATATTCCAAGTCATAGATATTTTTTGTGGTTTCTACTTGTCGATATGTTTCCATTGATATATGGCACGCCACATAATTATTCACGGTTTGAGAGATATTCATGTTTGAAGTTAGTAACCCCAGTTAGTGGGCTAAAACCCCATGGGGTTGTGGCATGACACTAATAATTGGTTGTTGACATTAAAAAATCAATAATTAATAATTTTTAAGCTCCTAAAATCCCTCCCAAGTTCACTTGTTGAAGAGCTTATTAACCTAAGCTTTTATATAAATTGTGATCCTCATATCCTCCTCATGCAGGGATTTCACTACCTGAAAAATGTCATCGTGGCCTGTTCACTATAACACTTTTTCTACAAAGGTTCAGAAGTTGAAATTTTTATGAGACGAAACCGAAATCTTAAGGAAGCTCTTTTATAAATTTCAGATCATGGTGCGCAATATTTCCGGATATATGATCTATGGAAGTTAGAGTTTTTGCAGGATCTTGAACTTCATCTCAAAGAGGTGACCTTGGGAAAATCATCATAACTCTCTCTCTGAGTATCAGATTGGAATTCTGTAAAACAATTTAGATATTTCAGAGACTGTAGTTTTCTTTGTATCAATTTCAGAGCCGAATGAGGAAACAATGATACGAGGCACGCCGTACAAGTTCATTCTATTGAACCAGTCCATAATTAGGTCATTGTGAGAGATTGGGCATAAATTTTCCTTGAAGAATCCAAATTTGGTTAGACCCATGGCATTGGAAAGAAGACTCATAGGAATACTACAGGACTGAAAATCACATATTGGGGGTCTAAAATAATATAAATATACTAGATTAAAAATCGAGCTCCTAGAAGGAAAGAAAAAGCCAGATCATGTTTTGTCAAGGGTTGCAAAGGAACAAACTTTCTAGGGTAGCAAAGAAAAGAAAGGTGAAAAAAAATGATGCAGCAGAGGTAAGCTCCAGGTAAGTATATTTTGTATATGAATGTTCATCTCTTGACTGCAATAGCTTCTTTGTATTCAATTTTTTTTTTTAGCACTGACATATGTTCTACAGGATGAGGTAAGTTTTGCTACTATCATGCCATGGGTATTTCCTTGAATAATTTTTGTAGGTATTATATATGCATCAAGATAATACTAAAAGCATGATCTAATGTTCTGAAGAGTGAGAAAGGGTAGCATGACAAGAATAATAATCAAGGTGCAGAACAACAGCAAGAAGTTCACCACATGAAGTCTTCACGTGGGCAACACTGCATATAGTCATTGTAAAGGTATCATTGTACCGAGTCATTGTAAAAGCTTCATTATAAAATTTTTACAAGTGTCTGTCTACCAAGATTTGAAGAGGCAGTGTCAGTAGGTCTAATATCATCATTAGGTGGTTGTTTCATAGTTGGGGTTATGGTATAGTGTGTCTTCTTCTTCTACATCATTCTATATAATTGTAAAGTGGACCATTTTCCCTGGTATCGAAGTCCATTCTTATTTTTCTTCTATAGGGTGGTAGGCTGGTGCTAGGCTGGTGCATGAAGTCACTAACAGGTTCAAGCCTGTGAAAAATTCAGGATGGTAGGGTTGTGCTAGGGTGAGTTGTAGCTCATTGGGTGTTGGGGCATCCGTATAGTTGACTACTGAAGAATCTCAGGCGTTGGAGCATCCATCCAGTGGGAGCTAGAGAAGAATGATTTTCTAGATTCTAGGAAATTGGAGCTTTATTTTCAATTAGAGTTTAATATTAAAGAATTATTAGAAAAGCATTCAGGTGGTTTTCATCCCTGAGGGGGTTTCAACCATAAAAACTGTGTGCATTTGTGTTCCTTTTGTTTACTGCTATCATTGCACAAAAAATGATAATAATTGAAGATTAACTAATGCTATGAAAGATTAATAATAACACTAATTGAAAGGAATACTGATTCACCACCCCCCCTTCTCAGTATTTCCAACAATTGGAATCAGAGCTTTCTTCCTTCAATAGCAGTTTAACAGCTGGAAGGAGGTCATGGAGCATACCAAGAATGGTGTACCTTTGTTCAATGAAATAATTATGCACTTTGGAAAGGAAGAATGGAGGTGTATCTCTTGGCGCAAGGTTACGGAGTATGGGACATTGTTCAAAATGGCTTTACACCAACTGCAGATGAACACGTTAATAAGAATTTGGTAAATGATGCAAAATCAAAGAATATTATTATCAGTGGACTTATTGAATCTACTTGTCATAAGGTGTTGGGTTGTAAAACCAAAAAAAATCTATGGGACAAGCTTGAAAATATATATGTAGGTGACTCAAATGTCAAAGAAGCAAAGCTTCAAATCTATAGAGAAAAATTTGAGCAACTCAGAATGAAATAAGATAACAACATTACTGCATACTTCCAACACGTTGATGAAATAACCAACACTTTGGAAGGATTGGGAGAGCCTGTTGATGAGAAGACTATTATAAAAAATATTCTTAGAACATTACCAGTGAGATTCAACCCAAAGGTATCGGTCTTAGTGTTATTGCCTAAATCTACCTTAGGTTGAAGGAAGGCAGAGTTCAGGGTAACATCAAACCACACTCAGTCTGGTAGCTAGCCCTACCAGAACAGGAGAGGGCTCTCTCCGGGTCAATCTCAGCAAAAATAATCAATAGGGCTTGAGATGACTTGAAATAAAAGATAATTTTAGGCTAGGTATATAAGTGAAGGAGTTTGATTGTGTTTTTGGTGGTTTTTGTTGGATCAAAGGGAAAGGCAGTTTTGGGTGCGGGGATAAGGCCTAGTTTTTGCAGAGTTCTGATTAGGGCAAGGAAGGAAATTGTTTTGATGCTTTAGATTGAATGAATGGATGGATCAGACCGGTGAGGAGATGAAGAGGGAAAGAGGGTCTCAAGTGTCCTACTCAAACATATGAAAACATGAAAAATTAAACAAAACTAAAGGCAGAGCAGAGCAATCCAATGATTTCCACCTTTAACACTGATTTGTTTAATCTAAGAAGAAAGGAGAAGGGAAATGATACACATAAAAATCAATGAACTTAAAATTACATAGAGAAAAACACCATCAAAACACAGAGCCACATGGATCCCAAAGAGTCCTGCAAACTCTGGTCTAGTCCTTTGCCAAAAGTGCAGAGATGAAATGTACAATGAAGTGCCAAGCAATCCAAAGTGTCCAACCCTGAAAATGACTGAGAAAATAAATCATATAGACAAGCCTAACCAATTCCCATGCCTCTAGGGGTCGAGCTCATCATTCTAGGAGCTGTTTCAACCATATCTAAACTAGGAACTAGAAAATAGGCAATGAAACAACTTGCCTCTATATGCTAGGAAACTGATCCATTCACTTACATTTCACCTTTTGGTGAATGAATATTCTAGAATGAGTAAAAATGTGCAAAAATTACATCATGGTCATGAAATTACATCAAGGTACATCAAGAGTTACATGAAAAGGTGAAACTGGCCAAAACTAGGCGAAATTCTTAGCTGTTGAGTGAAAAATAGGCCAAATTCCTCTATGCGCTGCGCCTGGAATCTCTATGCGTAGCACAAGTTTGGAGCTGATTTTGAGGCCCTTCCCGAAGTCCAAATTGAGCGCAGGATAGCTCGTTGGAAAGAAATGCCTGTCTAATTTCCAACCTAAGTGGAATTTCTAGATTTGGTTTCCATTTTCCCCTCCCAAAGTTCAATCTCCCAACACTGCTTCCTGTGTGTGCAAAAAGTGGCAGAAAGGCCATTTTTAGGGTGTTTTTGACCCTTTAGGCAACCTAGAACTTGATGAAATCCTTAGGTAATACATGAGCATGCATAAATTTTGATAAAAAATCCATAAATACAAATTTTTCCCCCTGAAGAGCTGCCAATTATAAGCGCGTGCCAAGTGGCGCTACGCGTCGGGCAGAAAAACCTGTTTTGTGACCAAAAAATTCAAAATTGACAAATTTTTTCCCAAATTTCTTGAAATTTGGGCTGAAGGTTCCTGATCAAGTGCTATGCTCAGACAAAGAAGCTTCGGCCAAAATTTGGAGCCTATCATGCCTTTTACGACGCTTTAGTGCCCTCCTTAGCCTTGCCTTCAGGATCTTGATCTTCGCTTTGAAAACATGATTGCGATCCCAATAGTGGTTCTTCATGTGCCTGAGTATGTTCTTCTCCTTGTTTTCATTCTCCAACAACTTCTCAAGATGAATGTTGACCCTCTCAAGCCAAGTCTCTCTATCAGCCTCAATCTCACGCTCAATGGGTGTCATCTCGGATGGGCTTCTTCGGGCAGCTTTCCGGTTCTCACGGATGTTTTGAAACTCCATGATCGTTTGCTGATCCTCCAACTGTTTGTTGCGCTGCTCCAGATATTTTATGATCCATTGAGCTCTCTGCAACTTGTCGGTCAATGTGTTGATCTCAGCCTTCTGTTCCTGAATGATCTCTCTCAACTTTGAGCTTGGAGAGCTCAAATCCTCATCAATCAATATGAAATCAGTATCCTGGCCTCTTGAAGGGCCCTCATCCTGCATGAGCCTCTTACCTCTATCCTTTACCTGTACCTGTGCTACTGATGACGGCAACGAGACCCCTTCCACCCTGGGTGGAGATAGTACTCGTCGGGCTGCTGCATATAATACTCTCGTGCCTCTATGATAAGTGACATACAATGGCACACTGATAGGCTCTGTCTCGTGACCTTAAAACTGATGTGAAGGTTCACCTGGCTCATGAAAAATCTCCAGAGGAGGCTGAGGGGCTGTGAAAAAGTCACGGGAAATGAAATCTTCCCATGCAATGCCCTGCAATCCAAGCTGATGTACAACAATGATCTTGATGAGTGCATAATGATAAATACTGTTGTACTGCTGCTCGGGAGTCTTCTTCTGCACAAGAGTGGTCATTATCTCGATGTTTCGGAACATGAAATACGAAATGTTCATCATCCTCACTCTCGTGAAATGCATCAATAACCTGATGTGGTAGGCATAGAGGCATGAAAACCGGCCCTCACAACTGAAGTATCTGATAATGAGTTTCATCAAAGGCGCATAGGATTCCTTCAGAAACTGGAATGGGAATACCCTGCTGAGCTGTCTCACATAGCTAGGCTTGATGTATGGTTTATAATGCACTCTGTCCACCTGCTGTCTC
This sequence comes from Pinus albicaulis, assembly GCA_034641835.2. Taxonomy (NCBI): domain Eukaryota; kingdom Viridiplantae; phylum Streptophyta; class Pinopsida; order Pinales; family Pinaceae; genus Pinus; species Pinus albicaulis. The sequence continues at coordinate 30,431,759 of CM076569.1, forward strand.
TTATTCCACTCTTCACCTACATTCGGTATTCCTGTTGCCTGAGAAATGGTTTCCGGTGTCAAGGTGAAATTTACACAAGCAAGAGTTACCTGACCATCATGCAAATGTAAAACAAACAAACGAGCCAACTCCTGATGATGCTGAATCCGAGCAATAATCTCATAGTACTGATAGCATGACTGCTCTCGAAAACATGCCATGGCAAGTGGGCAGGCCTGCAACTGAGTCAATGAGGTGGGATCTTCTCTCACATGTTTGCCACCTTTATGAGGCCTTCTCAGTGCATGTAGCTCAGTGGTAGAATCACTGTCTTGTTCATATGAAGTTTCAGTGTCTGTCTCCATGGTGTTGAAAGTCTATGTCAAGTATATGCTGATTTGTATGAGGTGAAAATAGGAATTTGATGTCTTTGTCTTGATTTCCAAATATGTGCCAAGTAGGAAGGGACTGTGGGAAATAGTACAGTGGGAAAAATGTGGTTCAGTCAAGTGAAATTTGAAGTATGAGGACAGTCACTTGACTGTTTGGGAATTTGGGATTTTGGGAAATTTTACCAATGAAATGGGAAGGGGAAAATGATGGGAAATGATTTGGGATATAGGGGAATAATAGAGGGGCTATAATGATGGTATGACAGTGGTGGGAAAGGGAAACACAAGTGAGAAATGGAGTTGGAGTGTTTTGGCACCAAAATAAAATTTTAAAATTCCAATTCAAAATCCTAAAGAGCAGTTGTATCAAGAAGACAGGGTTTATGTTTTCAACCTTCAAACTCTTATATTATTCCCTTCTAACCACACCAAACACTGTTTAAAAGCAATTTCAAGGGCTCACAAACTTACTTGAATCATAAGAGGTTGAGTCAATTTGAAATTTCATGAAGCAGTGGCAAAAATATTGTTTGTCGGCCCAGTGCGCCGCGTGCACAACCCAGTGCGCCGCGCCTGGTGTATGCGCCACGCCCATTCAAAATAACACAGTGATGGGTGGCTCTATGCGCCGCGACAACCATGTGCGCCGCGACCTTCCTCCTGTGCGCCGTGACCCTGAATTTCTCCCATAGTTGGTCCTCCAAAACACGGTTTTCGCTCTTCCACACTTGACTTGGCTTCACTGATGTTTCTTGGTGCAAATGAACTGTTTGAATGGTGAAAATATCTTGTATAGCCGTTAGACCTTGATTTTTAATTTAGAAAATCCACTTTCTAATGTTTGGCTTTGGCACTTTTCACTTTTTAATATAAACTTTGTTTTGCTTCCACTTTGATTTTTTGGCTGAATGACGAAACTCTTGTCTATTTTTTGTAGGGATAGCTGGCATCAGATTTGGAAAAGGTGACCAGGGCTGCGCCTGAAGAACTTCACAACTGAAAGACTTTGGAAAACTACATGGCATTTATTGCAAAAGACAAAATTGACGATTTTTCTTCAAAACAGAGTTTTGAAGAAGAATCATGATCTAACATTATGACGATGAAATTTTTTGAAATAAAAACTTATTTGAACCTCCCTCATGTGTCTGCTGGCATTATTAGACATTTTGAAGACGAAACCCTATACCTAATGAGGTTTAAAACCCTAAAATGACTCTTTGCTAACCAAAAGACCAAACATGACTCTAAATGAATGTAAAATTGATTTTGATGAACTTTGATGAACATACCTGAGCCAACAGGTACATGACATGAGGGATATGAGTGACAAGACCCTTCCGTCAAATGATCCATGCTCCTAATGGAATGCAGCTGACTGAACTGAATGAGACACTTAAAATGAAATGCAACAAAAGATATTTTGATCTCTGACGGAGGGATGAAGAGACCAACTCTAACACTTAGAATATAGTTCAAATTTGGAAAAACTCAGCAAAGAGGAATTAAATGGAGTTCTCATAGCATATGAAATGAGACTTGATGAAGAAGAGGGTACTTTGCATCTAGAAACTGCGTTCGCTACATCTAGGAAAACCAATAAGGACAAACAACCTTGAAAGGAAAAGCCTTGCACCTACAAGTGTGAAGAAAAGGAAGATGATGAAGAAGGTCTTTCAGATGGAGAATATGGTTACTTTATGAGAAAACTAAAAATTGGTAAGGGAAAATTCAAAGGTAAACTTCCATTGATATGTTTTGACTGTGGTGAGGTTGGGCATTTCGCAGCAAAATATCCAAACATAAGTGATGGAAACTCAAAAGAAAATAAAGGCTTTAAGAAATTCAGCAAGAAAGGAAAAAATAAAGGATTCAAAAGGAACTTTCTCTCTAAATAAGATAGCTCATTATCCGATGAAGAAAATGACAGTGAAGAAGAAGCCAATGTGAGAGTATTGTTTATGTCCAAGCACAATAAACAAGAGGTATCAAACAACGAAGAAGAAGGTTTGACCATAGAATAATTTTCTAAGGAGGCAATCAAGCTTATAAAAGAGCTCAAGGCTAAGAAGATCCATTCCAATACTCTTGAAGAACAAGTTCAAGGTCTCAAAATTGAAGTTGAAGAACACAAGTGTATTGAAGAGTTAGTTCAAAAGAAGTTGGAAGAAAGAAACCAAGAAAAGGAAGCATTATAAGTCGAAGTATTCTCCCTGCGTAAGGAAGTGAAGAAGGGAAAAACTGTCCAAAACTATGCCAACAGCTCAAGGGAATTGGAAGAACTCATCAAAAATCAATTATCTTACAATGATAGAACTGACCTCAGCCACAAAGAAGAAGAAGCAGGACCTTCTACAAAAAAATACAATGAAGCTATGAGATTTTAAATGCATGTAGACTTCATTGGACAAGATTCACAAGAACAACCTTGGAAGAAAATTCCTCGACGAGGAATTCCATCCAAGTATCAACATATTTTTCATGGCTATTTTTATTCATGTGGAAAATTTTGTCATAAAGCTATAGAATGTCACACGTACCCTAGGAACCAATATAATTCTAGGAGATCTGTCAAATCCCAGGGCTCAAAGAAACATCAATAGATTTCAACATTTAAGAAATAATATGGAATATTACAAATGCAAAAACTTTGGACACATAGCTAGAGACTGCAGACTTGAAAATCCTCCAGAAGAATCTTCGAAGCCACAAAACGAACGAGCATGGAAGAAGAAGAATAATGATAATTGTGCCCTCGCTCTCAAGGCTAAAAACAATAAAGATGTGTGGTATGTTGATAGCAGTTGATCAACACATATGAATGGAGATAGAAGGAAATTTGTATCTCTGAAAGAGAAGAAGGATGAATCGTATCCTTTGGAAATGATGGATCTTCAAATTTTATAGGATAAGGTATCATCACTCTCAGAAGCAAAGATGTTCTAGACAAGAATGTTTTATTGGTTGAAAAAATGTATCACAATCTTCTCAATGTTGGACAAATGTGTGATCAAGGACACACAATGATATTCAACTCCACAAAATGTGAAATCAGGAAAGGCAGGTATGGTAAAATTATGGCTACAACAAGTCGAACTCCAAACGACATATATGTTATGGATGAAGCAGTTAAAGCATGTCTACTAGGTAAAGAATATGAAATTTGGTTATGGAACAAACGAATGGGTCACATAAACTTTGAAAATATTTTCAGGATTAAAAAAAATGAAGCAGTACGAGAAATGCCGAAAATCTCAAAACCTTCCAACACACTATGTGAGGCCTTTCGACACGGCAAGCAAACAAAAGTCGAATTTAAAAAAAAATAACACTTTGCATCACATCCATTGGAATTGATCCATACTGATCTATGTGGTCATGTGAGAACAAAAGGCTTAGATGGAGAATTATATTTCATGTTAATGATAGATGACTATACCAGGATGACAGTCGTCAATTTCCTAAAGAAAAAATCTGAACCATTTGAGTGCCTTAAGATCTACAAGGATTTGGTCGAAAATGAAACTAACTTGAAAGTAAAGTGTCTAAGATTAGATAATGACGGAGAATTCACTTCCAAATTATTTTAGCAACATTGTGATGAAAATGGAATAAAAAGAAAAATTTCAATGGCACGAATACCTCAATAAAATGGGGTTGCTAAAAGAAAGAACAAAATTGTATAGGAAATGGGTAGAACAATGTTGAAGGAATCAAAATTGGATGAAACATTCTAGGTTCAAGCAATTGATATGGAAACCTTCATTATCAACCGAAGTCTTCTAAAAAATAATTGCAACAAGACCCCATATGAATTATGGAAAGGAAAATTGGCTAATGTAAAATATTTCAGAATCTTCAGAAGTAAATGTTATATCAAAAGAGAAGATCAAAAGCTGGGTAAGTTTCAATCACATGTTGACGAATGTATCTTTGTTGGTTACTCAGGCAAAATAAATGCCTATAAATGTTACAATCTAAGATGAAAACAAATAGTGGAGAGAATAAATGTTGCATTTGACGAAGAGAGTTTTCTAACGAATAATGATGAGGACCTAGGATATTTGAAACTTGAGACAAAGTCTGAAAAATACACGGTGAAAATTCTAGAACAAGAAGCAACTGTCAACCAGGAATAAGTAATTAATGATCATCAAGATATACAGGAACAACAACAAGAATCTCCTCCAAAGAGAACAAAAGAATGGATTCAAATGAACCATCCATCAAATCAAATTATTGGCGACATAAATGAAGGTCGAAAACTTTGTTCAAGACAACAAGCTCACATTGATTTTCTAGCAACCTTTGAGCCTAGTAGTTTTGAGGAAGCTAGGCAGAATGAACACTGGGTAGCAGCTATGAATGGATAATTGGATCAAATCGAGAATAATCAAACATGGGAATTAGTTCCATGACCAAAATGCAAAACTTTCATTGGGACTAAATGGGTGTTCAGGAACAAATTGAATGAAGATGGACAGGTTACCATAACAAAGCAAGACTGGTTTGTAAAGGCTATGCACAAGTGGAAGGAATTGATTTCGATAAAAATTTTGCACTAGTTTCTAGAATGGAAGCCATCCGGATGTTTCTCGCCTATGCATGTTCAAGAAAAATCAAAGTCTACCAAATGGATGTTAAGTCATCATTCCTGAAAGGCGAATTAGATGAAGAAGTTTACATCAAACAACTTGAAGGTTTTCTACTATCGGGAAAATAAGACTATGTTTGCAGGTTAAACAAGGCTCTATATGGTCTCAAGCAGGCTCCCATAGCATGGTATGCTCATCTTAACGGATATCTATGTCAAAAAGGGTTCAAGAAAGGTATTTCTGATAGCAATATTTATGTACAAATAGATAAAGATAATTTAACAATCGTTGAGGTAGATGTGGATGATATAATATTTGGTAGCAATGATGATCGACTAAGTAAGAACTTTGCTACAAAGATCCAAAGTGAGTTAGAGATGTCCTTACTTGGTGAGCTGACATACTTCTTAGGGCTTCAACTTAGCAAGAGAAAGGAATATTTATATGTCAAGCCAAGTACATCAAGGAAATGCTCAAGAAATTCAAAATGGAAGATTGCAAACCTGTCCTTACTCCGATGGTAACATGTTTCAAATTGAGCATAAACGACTCATCTAAGGATGTGGATCAGAGGTTATACAGATCTATGATTGGTAGTATTCTATATGTAATAGCCTCCTGACCAGATGCTATGCAAGCAGTTTGACAAGTAGCAAGATTCCAAGCAGCACCTAAAGAATGACATATTATTGTTGTTAAAATAATTCTTCGATATATAAAGGGCACAACAGAATATGCCTTGTGGTATCCCAAGGGTAAAAATCTCATTATTCAAGCCTTTACAAATGCATATTGGGCAAGAAGCGTTTATGATCGTAAAATTACTAGTGGAGCATCTTTCTATCTAGGTGGTTGTCTGGTATCATGGTTGAGAGAAAAGAAAACCTCAACCTCGTTATCTACAGCAGAAGCAGAATACATTGCATCGGTAGCTTGTTGTACTCAAGTCCTTTGGATGAAACAAACTTTGAAAGATATTCAAATACAATTCAGTGAGCATATTCCCATCCTCTGTGATAACACCAGTTCCATAAGCATCTCCAAGAATCCTATCATGCATTAAAAAAAAACACATTCCAATCAAATATCATTTTGTTAGAGAACAAGTCGTTGAAAATAATATCAAACTTGAATATGTTGGTAAAAAATAACAAATTGTTGATATCTTCACTAAACCTTTACCTCGTGAAGAATTTGAATATCTTTGCTAAAAGCTTGGGATTCTCCCGAGTTCTCATTAGATTTCCCTTATTCAGAAAATAAAGGGGGAGTGGAAGTGTGTACATGTCCGCAGGATGCTTATGTGTCAGGGGGAGTTACCCTTTGCCATTGATGTCAAAGCGAGAGAGAATGTTGTAGGAAGAGGTTTCATGATCGCCGGGGGAGTAATTGTGTTTCCATCAATTATAAAAGGGGATACTGTTGATTAGTGGTTGTCTTTGATGTCAACCTAAATAGCACCAGGGGCTACCCCGATCTTGAATGGGAATTTTTACCTACCAAATTACTATATTCCAAGTCATGGATATTTTTTATGGTTTCTAATTGATGATATGTTTCCGTTGATATATAACATGCGATGTAATTCTTCACAGTTTGATAGATATTCATGTTTGAATTTAGTAACCCTTATTAGTGGGCTAAAACCCCATGGGGTTGTGGCATGAAACTAATAATTGTTTATGGTCATTGAAATATCAATAATTAATAATTTTTAAGCTCCTAAGATCCCTCCCACATTCACTTGTTGAAGATTCTCTCAACCTAAGTATTTATATAAATTGTGATAGTCATATCCTCCTCATGTAGGGATTTCGCTACCTAAAACAGGTCATCGTGGAATTTGTGCTAAAACTTTTTTTCTATGAAGTTTCAGAAGCTAAAATGTTTATGATGTGAAACAGAAATCCTTCGGAAGCTCTTGTAAAATTTTCAGATCATGGTGCACAATTTTTTCAGAGATAGGATCTGTGGAAGTTAGGGTTTTTGAAGGCTCTCAAACTTCATCTCAAAGAGGTGACCTTGGGAAAATCCTCATAACTCTCTCTATGAGTATTATAACGCAATTCTATAGAAAGTGTCAGATAGTGCAGGGACTGTAGTTTTCTATGTATCAATTTCAAATCCGAATGAGGAAATAGTGACACGTGGCATTCCGTACAAGTTCTCTCTACTGAACCAGTCCATAATAAGGTCATTGCGAGAGATTGGGTATAACTTTGTTTTGAAGAATCCAAATTGGGTCAGACCTATAGCATTGGAAAGAAGACTCATAGGACTACTATACGACCGAAAATAAAATATTGGGTCCATCTGAAATAACAAAGATACACTAGATTCAATATCAAGCTCTTAGAAGGAAAGAAAAAGCTAAATCATGTGTTGTCAAGGGTTGCAAAGGATTAGACTTTCTAGGGCAGCAAAAAAAATCAAGGTGCAACAAAATGATGCAGCAGAGGTAAGCTCCAGGTAGGTATATTATGTATATACATGTTCATCTGTTAATTGCATTAGGTTATTTGTATTCTAATTTGTTTTTTTTGTTTAGCACTGACATATGCTTTGCAGGATGAGGTAAGTTTTTTATTATCATGTCATGGGTATTTCCTTGAATAATTATTGAAGGTATTATATATTCATCAAGATAAGACTCAAATCACGATCTAATGTTCTGAAGAATGAGAAAGAGTATCATGACAAGAACAACAATCAAGGTGCAGAAAAACAACAAGAAGTTCACCACATGAAGTCTTCATGTGGGCAACACTGCATACAGTCATTGTAAAGGTATCATTGTACTGATTCATTGTAAAAGCATCATTGTAAAAAATGTATAAGTTTCTATATGCCAAGAGTTGAAGAGGTAGTGTCGGGAGGTCTAGGATCATCATTAGGTGGTTGTTTCATAGTTGGGGTTATGGTATAGTGTGTCTTCTTCTTCTACATCCTTCTATATCATTGTAAAGGGAGCCATTGTCCCTCGTACGGGAGTCCATTCTTATTTTTATTCTATAGGGTGGTAGGGTGGTGCTAGGCTGGTGCATGAAGTCACCAACAGGTTCAAGCCTGTGAAAACTTCATGGTGGTAGGGTGGTGCTAGGGTGAGTTGTAGCTCATTTGGTATTGGGGCATCCATTTAGTTGACTATAGAAGAATCTCAGGTATTGGAGTGTCCATCCAGTGGGAGCTGGAGAAGAATGCTTTTCTATGTTCTAGGAAGTTGGAGCTTTATTTTCAATTGGAGTTGAATATTAAAGAATTATTAGAAAATCATTAAGGTCGTTTTTGTCTCGGAGGAGGTTTCCACCTTAAAAACTGTGTGCATTTGTGTTCCTTTTCTTTATTGCTATAATTTCACAAACACTGATAATAATTGAAGATTAACTAATGCTATGAAAAATTAATAATAATACTAATTGAAAGGAATATTGATTCACCCCCCTCTCAGTATTTCCAACATTTGGTCACCACAATATTTACTAGTTAGGAGTAATACTACCTCTCAGAGTTAAAAAAAAAAAGTGTGGAGAGTTGAATGGTAACTAATTTTAAGTAAATCAAAATTTTGACATGGAGAGTTGAATGGTAACTATGAGGGATCAAGCTATAGAGAACCCTTAGAAAAAAGTTGAAGACATCGAAGCAAGCATCACCACTAAAATTAAAGACGCATTTAAAAAAGCCCTAGAAGCCATACTACCATACATCAAGGATAAAGTCCCCATGGGGGAGGGAAACCATGTCGATTACAAACTGGAAGGAGAATATATTATCTGAATGGGAATATTAGTATTTTTGTGCTAAGATCCAATTTAGAATATAAACAAAGTGTTTGAGGATTATGAGGTTAATTGGAAGTGTAACATGAGTTTTTATGTGAATTTCATGAGAAAATTAACATAAAGAAAACACTGAACAAAAAAATCTAATAGACATGAGCATCACCATAAATGGTAACACAATAGCACATGATGAAGGAGTTCACCCCGCTTGTGCTATGTCTCCTTGGTCCAACTTCCAATGGCTTGGCCCTCTTCTATTATTCTCAAAAATTCGATTACATATGTTTACAATGCTCAAATGACTCTAAAAATGTCCCATCAGCTCTAGAATGCCCAAAAATGCCTGTGTAGCATCTTTTTTCATTGAATATGGTCAAAAGTTGACTTAGTTATGAATTTCACAAGTTCCTGCTCTATTCGCTCCACATTTTCCCCAAAAGCCGACATCATCCTACAATTCCACCCAGAATTCAGTTAACTGAGCTCCAATTCCGCCAAAATCCAGGAGAAATTGTCAGAGTGTTAATTTAGCCACCAAGGCCTTAACTCCGAATTTTGTTGCCACATGGGGCTACATGGGACTGGGGGTCGGGTTCTTAATTACCACCCCTGTCCAATCCGATAATGGGCATCAAACCTTGGCGGTGGAGGTGGTCACATGTGAAATTAGTATAAATGTTGGAAGCTCCAGCTTTGATGGTTACAATAAACCGTGGTCTTCGTTTTTGCGGTCACATGGTGTATCTCCACTATGGTTGGGGTTTATAGTAGCAGTTACCTTGGGGGCACGGGACTAGACTCCCTCTCGTGGTCTCGCTCCCATTCGGTGACCATGGTTGGGGCTAGACCCTCACCCCCACCCCCATTTGCGTAATAGACATACCATAATATCCATTGGCTAACATAGTTTAATAAAAATTAATGCAGTGGTGTATTGGTATGACTTGTCCGTGGTTTGGCGAAGGTCGCGGGTTCGACCCCCAGGGCCTTTGGTCGACCTCCCACATAAATTTTGGTGGCCCCTGGATGGGCCACATTGCAACCTGTGATTGCCTGTCATGAAACCAAATCAAACTTCGCCATTTGAAACCAACACAATTGTGCCACTTGGAACAATACCATATGCCAGAAGAAAACCATTGACGAAGTCAACCTGCATAGTCACCATGCCACGTAGGCATGCCCAGTCAGTTTTACTGACTGCTGATTGGGAAAACCTGCATATATATTTTTTTAAATTGCATGTTTGACAAAGTGTACACAACAAGTTTCTGGGAGCATACAGTGTTGGTTTTCTGCAAAACAATTTGCGCCAGATTCAAAATGACGAGATCTACGTGGTCGTTCAGGTTCTACACCATTCTGACAACTTACATTTTTGAGAATTTTTTTGAGCACCTGATCACACATCCTTACTAGAAGGTTTTGGATCCAAAAATATATTTCCTTACTAAACATGTGGTTGAGGACACATCCCCATCATCCTTCTAGTCGCAATCCACTAGAATTTTCCTAAATTCAACAATTTAAGAATTTCATAAAAACTGATCTTTTTCCTTGATTCCGTAGACCCTCTATTATTTTTGTAGATACCATCCTTCTAAAATTTTCCATAATTTGCAGAACAAAAAAATATCCTTGAAGAAACAAACATGTTCCTTCCTTGGTCGTCAATCAACCATACTTGAATAACTTGAAAACTTTCTCACCTCGAACACTGTTGACATGGCGATATTTATCTTGTCTTGCCTTATACTTGTCTCAATGTTTGAACACGTTTCTCAATTTCGATATTCCTCAATGATAGATCTCCCATGGCTTAGATAAATTTTCAATTACATCTTGGTTGGTTGACTCTGTTTCTGTTGTAGAAGTTCTTGCATTGACTTTCTGCTTTCTCTCCTTCAGAGTTTTTCCTTATCTGCCTCCATTTTTCAAAACTAGATGTTTTGCTCAACAATCATACACAACATATTCTCCTTTTCCATATTTAAATTTCCTACTTCATGAGCTTGAGGATGATCTATTTTTAGCAATTTTAACTATTTTCTTAATGTTTGAATGTTTTTGTTTCTGTTCTTAATAATTTCTTCAGTAACATTAACATCATTAGGATCTAATCCTAATTTGATTACAATATATTATAAATATTTTATTCTAGTATAATTTCCTAAAGATTAATTTTTTTATAACTTAAGCTGAGAATGAATATTATTTAGACAAGCTTTTAGCTTTTAAGTTTCCATAGCAGAACTTGTTAGGGAGGAAAAAATAATTTCACTAGCTTGTTTGTGTAGATCAATTTGATCTATGGGAATAATTTGTTTTGTATCAAAAGAGAACATTGAATTCTTTTAATCATCTATTGCTTTTGGACTTGGGACCTTTGGCTCAAGAAATTCCAATTGAAATTGTACCCTGTCAAGGTATAGTTAAGACAATAATATAGTTTGAGTAGTAGAAGTCTGCTTCCAAAACTCGAAATAGGTAGTAATATTTATATTTTCTCTCTTCTTCTCCATTTCTGTGAACCTAGTAAAAATACATTGCTCACTAGAAGAATGGGAAGTAGATGTATCAAGAATTGTTTCTTCATTTTGTTGTAAAGTGAACACAGAGTCACTTGATAACAGAAATATAGAAGACACTTATGTATTTATGACCTATAATGGTTCTTATTATGTTTTCTTTCTCTTTCTCTATGAGTTCTATCGAATTTTAACCTCAACTAGAAGATTATATACTTTCAAATGGTCTCTTTAACTCTTTCTCTTTAAGTCTTGGAGTTTCCAAGGTTGTTTGACAAGAAATATTTCTTCAACTTCCTGCAATGTCTTCTCCTCACATACTTCCTGATTGACATATTGTTTAATTTCTAGTTTTGATATATGAGTATAAGGAGAAGAATTTTTCTCAACCCTAAGAGATGAAATTACACCCAAGGGATCATAAGTCCAACTGAAACTTGACTTAAACTTCATTTGGATCTGTAAATTTTCCACCTCCTTATCGGCTGCTCTGGTATTTATTATGAATGTACCAATTTCAACCTTTAGTTTGAATTGGGATTTTTTATTTCTGGATACAAAATTAATTTCATCCACATTCAAACTTTATCTTATGAATTCTAGAGAACAAAACATCATGGGAAAAAAAACAGGTAGTTTGTATGGTTGTAACTAATAGCCATAAAATCTGATCTCTGTCAAATTTTGATACAAGTACCAATCTCCTACCTTTGACTGATCACTTAGATGCAAAAAAATTTTAATTTCTATTGACATGGTACTGCATCACTGCTAAGGAGACATAATGAAAAATATAGAAATTAATCTACAAAATCACTAAAAGAGTAATCTTCTAAATTTCTTCTAACTAATGAGGTCTAGTGAATGATAGATTGTGGCCTTTCGTGTGAGTCAAGATTTTGATGTGGAATTTTGAACCTTTCAAACTTATGATATCAGAATAAATACACCAATACAGATTGATGCTTGACATATATTTCTGAACTCAATATCAATAATTGTTCATGCATGTTGTCTGAAATAAAATGAGAAAAGTTGAAAATAAGAGAGGGATTTTTACCACATGAAAGGACTAAAAAAAAATCCTAAGATGACTTCATCAACCCATTCATCACTCTAGTAGCCTAAAATGCAACGAGCCATAGAAATTACTTGTCTGGGCATTTTTGGAAAGGTTTCTGAAGAATATGGTGGATTATGATGAGGTAACTCAAAACCTTCTATCATGAAGGACTCAAAGATACTATCTCCCTGCTTAAAGGTGATTTTTTGGTATATTTCCATTACCAAATACTCTAAAACTGTGTGAAGGGAACTATGAGGGTTGATTTTCAAAGCCTGGAAAATATATTCTGGTTGGGTAGATAAATTTTTTCACACCAAGTAATAAATTCATGGAAATAATGAGTTTGAGGGAAAATAATTTGTGTAACATGGATTCCAAAAATCTGAATTCATCACTGGAATCCTCAAATTTTTGAAATGCCCAATTGTGTAGCTCATATAAATCAAATTCAAATTTGGTTTCTATGATTTTGAAATCAGTGTCTAACAAAAAAAAATCATCTAGATTAGGGAAAGGGAGAGCATTGGGTTTTCAATAGAAATATTATCTTTTCCTTTATGACTAGCCATTTTGAATTAAGAGCATAATAAGGAATTAAGAATAACCGATGATATGCTGGATGATTGACGTGGTTGACTGTAAATTCAGAAATCCTATGTCACTCAGAATCTCTGCAAAAACTCTCGAAATGAAGGAAAATGATACAGTTGATGGAGGATAAATTAATTTAGCAGATCATTTTGGCTAGTTGTTATTGAAATTAATGTTTGGCATGTCAACAAATAATTATCATTATTTTGGCAGGAATGCATTACCGATTTAACGATTGAATCGTTAATTTATCGGAGGAAATGGTAGGGGTTAATTTGATGACCATTTGGCGGAAGTGATAAAGTAGTAGAAGTGGTAGTAGAGGGTGAAATTGAGTGGAAATTCGTTGGGGGGGGGTGTATTGGTATATCCCCCTCTATGTTTATGTAAGTATTATTTATTTTGAATGAACTATTCTAGTGTGATGGCTAGAAATCCATAGTGAACTTAATTTGAAATGCAACATAGTGATTCTTAAAATAAAATAATAATAAAGATAATATGGATACTTACATGAGAAAATACTTGAGTTAATGAGATCCTTACCCAAAATTTGGAAACTAAGGTGGACGGATAAGAACAAGATAAACTTCCATTATCTACTCCTAAAAATTCCCTAGGGGTGCTTAAAAGTGATTTACTATGATTGGGAGATTTTTTTTTTTTAAATCACTCAGTGTGGAAAGGAAACTAAGGGTTAATAAAGCGTCGTGGGAGACAAAGGCAGGATTTAGCGAAAAAGGGAAGATACTTTTTCGAAAAATAGGAAAAAGCCTAGGTCATTGTGCTCACAGACCCTAGAAATAAGGATGTTGTTAAGAAAAGTATTCTAAAGAAGTAAGGCATAAAAATGTCTTTCCTAGAATCATAAGAGGTTGTTGATTCTAGGGGAAGGAGATCTCAGTTCAGGGGGTGGATGTGGTGAAGGTTCATGGTTGGATGGACAATTGTTCATCCCAAGGAATTTTGGTTTGGTATTACGATTAGAGTTCTGGTTTCTAGTAATATAGCGAATTTTGTATGTTATGTGTTCATTTTGAATTAATTTGAGGGTTGGAATTACACTCATTCTAAGTAATACCATCTGGAACCTGTATAATAAATTCTGGAAGTTGTTAGATACATACATACATACATACATACATACATACATACATACACACACACACACACACACACACACACACACATAGACATACATACATACATACATACATACATACATACATACATACATACATACATACATACATACATACATACATACATACATACATACATACATACATACATACATACATACATACATATATATATATATATATATATATATATATATATATATATATATATATATATATATATGTAACAACTTGCAGAATTTTAGAGAGGGTATATATATATATCCTTGTGGCAGTTTTGAAAGAGAGAATTAGATAGTTTATGAATAAGATTTTGAAATATTTTGTTCGTATTTAAATGAAATACTCATGGAAGCTAGAGGTGACTTTTAAGAATTGACCTAGTTCATATATGTCAGTCAAACTAGTTATTCATCAAAGAATTTTAGACCATTTATTCATAGCAATGATGGCTTATGATTTTGAATACAAACATGTTCTTAAAATAATGTCTTTATATACACTAGTAATGTTGTAATTGATAACAGGAAAGGAAAAATAACTAGTTTGGTGAACCAATGAAGGTTTCTTCCGCATTGCATGCGTAATATAGAAATAAAATTGAAGTCATTAACATTAATCCTGTAAGCACAAATCATCATTTGGTATGGTGATTGATACCTAGGTTAAACAACCACGAGAAAATATGGGTAAAACTTCCCTAACTCAGATTGAGTGCTTATGAGGTGGATTGAGTTAAGGAAAAAATATTATTAAGGAAATGTAATGGTAATTTTGATGATTAACATTAAATAAAACTCGTCAAGGCGTGGTTTCAAACCCTTGGTAACTAAAATTAGTTTTGTTCATTATTAAGTCATGATGGTCAGAGGAAATTTTATATATTAAAGACAAAAACCTGTAAAGTAAAAATCCTCAGATACAAATATATCTCATTTAAATTCAATACTGATTTCATACATAAAGTTATCTAAATAACCTAAGTGCCTTCCTGTCACTACACTAGTTACCAGTCACAATAGTATAACTATGTTCAGATGGAAGTAGAACAAAAATATAGGTTTTCGTCCTATAAATGAACAACAATGATTTTCCAATAAAGATATAACAGGGAATATGAAAATCCATCCTGAAGGAGCATAGGATTAAATCCATATGCGCAAGAACAATGACTTAGTGCGTGTGAAATCATACTGCTATTATATATGTGTGTGCGTGTTTGTATATTCTACGGGACTAATAAACCTTGGAAAACTATGAATAGTAAGTATATAAAAAAAAGGGTGGAATCTGTTAGTGTCAGCCTTTGCAGCTTTCCTCCAGTGATCAAACATGCTCTTACAAAGTGATCTTAAAGTTTCAAGGTCAAATTTTGTCATTTCAATGAGTCTTCAAGCAAAATTTGGTCACTAGGCATTAGGTCTAGGGTTTGTTTTCACTCTTTTCAAATTTGTCCAAATGTCGGTCCATGTCACCATTCAGCTGAGTGTGCCATCATTCAGAAGGTTGTCATCATCATGTCAAGTTCTATTGGGTCATTTTACAACTTGTTCATGCTTCGGTTGTGCCTAGGTAAGGTCCATTTCCCTCTCCTAGGGTTTTGGAGGTAATTTCTCTTGGAAGGTCAAATCATTAGAAAAACTTATATCCTGATGTTCATACACCTTCCCCTATCATTAATGTACCTTATTAAACACTTCCCATCACTGAGATCCCCCAAATTCCTCATTTTTGCACAAACCCTAGTTTCTTGCTACAACTTGGCAATTTTCTAGGCGAGGCCTGTGTTTTGCCCTTTTGGACCCTTCCCCTCACTCAATCTCTGAGATTCCACTTTCCCCTACTTCCTAACATCCCTCCCTACTTCTAAAAATTTCCCCAAGAATTTAGAAGCCCCTTATCCCTTTCATTTCTCTTCATTTCGACAAAATCCCTTGTTTCACACATCGGGATAGGTTTCACTCAAATGATGTTTCAGAGCAATAAAAGATGAATTTTAGAAAATTGAGAGAGGTTTTTGTACATAAAATTTCAAGGAAGGAAAACCTCCTTCACTTTTTACACAGGTCTAATGGTTTTGGAGAAATGTTAAGAATACCGTTGCTTCAGGAGAATTGATGCACCTGCAGGAAGTAGTGTTGGGAGATTTGATTTTTGACAGGGTAAATGAACTCCAAATTGACAAATTACACTTGGGTTGGAAATTAGACTCCAATATATTTCCAACGAGCTATCATGAGCTTAATTTGGACACCGGGAAGACCTCCACAAGCCTTCTGCAAAATGCACTATGTAGCGCGCTACACATAGAGCCCCAAGGCTGGAAAACAACAGTTCATCACCCAAATTCTCATCAAACCACTTCATTTGTCTGCAAGTAAGTTATTTATGCCTGCTCCGTGATTCATGGATTGATTATGGTGTTTTGAAAGTGGAGAAACAAGTGTTTAATGTGGAGAAATGTAAACCCTATGTTTATTTCCAAATTCACTTTTTAGGGTTTTGAAACAAATGTTAGTGACTGTGTGGGGGTTTCCAAGCTTGTGTTGTTGATATATATGCTCATGCATCTACTTTTAGTGGTGTCCTTGCTCATTATTTACCTTAGCCTCATGCTCTCATGCTCTCTCTCCTATTCAAATCACTGCTGTCATTGCTATTATCTTACTATGGTCATTGTCACACTGTTTCCCATTCTCCATTGACAAACAAAGTCCCATATTCACTTCTCCCTTGAAAAATATTAACTAGCATTGCAAAGGCTTTACACTACATTACACTATTTTTTACTCATTTTTCAAATCCCCTTATAATCAAAAGCAGTGATTGTTTTTCATGCAAACTCATTTGACAGTACCTTGATCATTATGGTTTTCCTATAGCACCTTGATACACATGTGACACATTTGGGATTGGAGCATACACCAAAATCTTGTTTTCATCATAACCATATTAGCATACTTTTCATACATATTGTGACACCATGACAGAGACCGACACATCACAACAGAGACAATGTTTTCACTACTAAAACTGCATGCACCAGGAGGATACTGAAATGTCGTGAAACACCTGATCCACTCCGGATTTTGGCCGAGGCTTCGTTGGCTGGGCATGATACATGATGGAGGGTCTTCGCTCCGAATTTTAGCAAATTTGGAGAACTTTTTGTCATTTTGAAAAATTTTGGTCTCAAAACAGATTTTTTAGCCCAACGCGTAGAGCGTCGACGCGCTCGCTTATGATTGGGACACTTGCTGAAGGAAAAATTTATATTTTTGGATTTTTCATGGTAAGTTATGCATGCTCTAGTATGGCCGAAGAATTTCATCAAGTTCTGGATGATCAAAAGGCCCAAAAACACCATAAAACCACCTTTCTGCCACCTTTTGCACCAGCAGGAAGTACTTGTGGGAGAATGAAGTTTTGGAGGGTAAAATGAGCTCCAAATTTGGAAATTCCACTTGGGTTGGATAGCCAACATCCAGGTATTTCCAACGAGCTATCATGAGCTCAATTTGGACTCCAGGAAGTGCCCAAAAATCAGGCTGAAAGGCGCGCTACGCATAGAGCTCAGGCGCGCTACGCATAGAGATTTTTGGTCCATTTTTCATCTTCTAGCTCAGGATTTCGGCCAGTTGGACTAGTTTTTCTTGTGGATGTAATTTTTGAGTTATCTTGATGTAATTTTATGGTTGGCATGTAACTTGGACTCACTTTTACCTATTCTAGATGATTCACTCCTAAAAAAGTAAAAATCAAGTGAAAGAATCAGTTTCCTTCCTTTTAGAGGCAAGTTGTTTGGCTACCTATATTCTAGCTCCTGGTTTAGAATTAGTTGGAACTGCTCCTAGAAGGAGGAATTCGAACCCTAGAGGTGTGGGAAGGGGTTAGGATAGTATATATGATGTAATTTCTGAGACATTCTACAGGTTGGAGAGGTTGGACTCTTGGGAAAACTTTGGCACACTATTGTACATATTTTTCATATTTTGGCTAAGGAAAGATCAGAGGTTTTGCAGCACCTGTTGGGATTCTTGTGGCTTTCAGTTCTTGATGGTGTTTTCTCTCAGTTTATTGTAAGTTATTTCATGTTTAAATGTATGCCATTCCCTTCTTATGCTTCTGAAACTAAATGAATGAGTAAATGAGGTTGAATCCATTGTTTCCAGTGCTCTACCTTTAAATTTGTTTAGTTTTACATGTTTTCGTCAGTTTGGAGAGGATCCATGTTCTCCCTTGCCCTCTTCAGCTCCTTTTCGTTCTGATCCATCCATACACCTGATCAAAAGCATCAAGACTACTGCCTACCTTGCCCCAACTCGAATTCTGCAAAGATCTGGCCTTATCCCCGGACCCAAAATTGTTTTTCCCATTTTTTCAACAAAAAACCCAAAAAATCAAAATCAAACTTTCCTATCTCTTTACTAGCCTAAAATCAGTATTCATTATAAGTCATCTCAGCCCCTTTGAAGACATTTTGCCGAGATAGACCCGGAGAGAGCCCTCTCCTGTCCTCGTAGGGCTAGCTACGAGGCTGAGCGTGGTTTGATGTAGCCTTGAGTTTTACCTTATTTCAGCCTAAGGTAGATTTGAGCGCTAACATAGTGGCGACCATACTGGGGAGAACATGGTTTGCTTGTGGGTGTTATTTTTTTTATAAGCTACAGATGGAGTCTGAAGTCACGCCAGGTAGCTTTCGAACTGCTCTTGCTCTACGAGTGCATAGTAGATAAACGCTGCTTCAGTCGATCTCCGGTCTAGCTTGTAATCGTAACACTTAACTTATAAATTGCCCCAGTACGTGTATCAAGTTCAGATCTAATGGTTGATGGTGAACAACGGTCAGACATCGCAAGGCTGAAATCATTCACCTGGCGACTTCATTCACTGAAAGATCCAGACAATCAATCCTTCATGGTGACTTCACTGCAGGGAGATCAGTAGCTCTCAGATTTTCAAGATGGACCGAATCACAAGAAGATACGCTCCCATGAGCCGAGATCACATTCCAGGTTTTCCGAATAAAATGCCCAAGGTAGATTGGTCAAGGAATCTGCCTACATTTAACAATGATGGTAAGAAATATGCTGCTTTACATCTGGTTAGATTTCATATGCATATTCGCAAGTTGAAAGTGGATTTTCCTGAAGATTGCTTGATGAAGATATTCCTGGCCACTCTGGAAGGTGAAGCCCAATCTTGGTATGAAAATTTGCCGCTGGCCTGTATTTATTGTTTAAAGGATTTTCATGCTCTGTTCATTGAAAGATATCAAGTATCTTACCCATCATTAAAATTAGTTCATGACTGTTGCAAACATGCTTCTACTTTTATTGAAAGCCTTGAGAAATATTATGAAGATGATAATTTCATGGAAGCCCTGTATGAAAATCCATTTCAGCAGCATAAAGACGATCATGAGAATTTGCAGCAGGATCAAGATTTTAGTGCGGTGGAAGATGAAGGAATTCTGCATCTTGACAGTCAACAGGAATTACATGAAATGGATCAGCAGTATGAGGAAAATCTGTATACTCCTTCACTTGAAATCAATGAAGACAATCACTGTTTGAGGCAAAGAAAACAAAGGCTATTATCTCCTCTGTCTGAAGATGAGATAGATCAGCTATTGAAAGGTCATGTTACAGCTCAAGTTAACGTAGATCTGCAATGTGCACATGGTCAAGAAGGTGATGGTGGAACTTCTTCCTCTTCTGAAAAGGATGACAGTCCTGTAAGCAGCTTTATAGATCAGCAGGTTGAAGTTGAAGATTGCCATATGGTTGAAGATGATGAAAGAGAAAGTCTCATTTCAGATCTGTCCACAGAAGAAGACAACATGCAGGGAAGTCAAGTTTCAATTGTAGATTGTGATAATATCCAGTCAGCTTTTTCAGATTCAGATTGTGATGACCAGGAATATCTTGTGCTGAAACCCATCAAGGAGAACTTTGCTGTTGAGTTCATCTGGAATGCAGAAGACAGAGGTATGGATCCAAATGTTGTCGGTTCATTATAACACAACCTGCATGAGGAGGTAATTCAGTCAGTTCATGAAAAACAAGATGAGATCTTTGTCCAAGTAAGTGAAACAATTCCTTCGGATCAATTTATGGTAGATGATAGGAATGTCATTTTTGTGTTTCAAGAATCAGCTGAAGTTTCTTTCCTTATGATTAATGAATGTAATGAGAAACATGATAATCTGGCTATGATATCATATGAAGATGACCCACAAAATATCCAGACTACAAAAGATCAGACCATTCAGGATTTCCATTCAGATTCTTCTTCATATGTTTCATGTGTTGAAATGTTTTTACAAGAGGAGATCTGCTCATCTACCTGTTCAGAGTTTTTTGAAGCCCAGGAGCATACTTTTACTGAAGTACATGATGAAGACAGATTAGAATTAGAAGAAAAAGAACCTTGCTCTTTCAGCAGGGAGAAAATCTTCATGTTTTTCAGGATCCAATGGAAGATTTGTTACAGTCAGCAGTGAAAGTGATTATTGCAGTGTTTAGTGATGAAGGAGATCATGGTCAGCTATGTTTTTGGATGCCCAATTATCAGTTTGCATTGTTGACTAGGAGATCTGATCGGGAGAATCAATCAAGAAGGCATCTTCTTGATTGGTTACATTGGCATTATGATATAGTTTGATGGTATATGGTCTTGTAAGAAACACAGGCGGTTATGTATTGCCAGCAAGCTTTGAGTTTTAAGTTCAAGTCTTAAGTTAGTTTGCCAGAGTCAAGTTTTTTCAAGTCATTTCAGTTTGCATAGAGTTAGTTTGAGTCAAATTTCCAGTCAATAAATTAGTCGTGTCGATTTCTTGCAATAATGGATTCCATAGCCCAATGGATGGAGGCACTATCTGCTCTCCCAAAGATCTGCCGTTCTTGGCACCTCCACGGAGCTGGAGCTAACATCCCCATTGGAGACAATGTTAGTGTCAGCCTTTGCAGCTTTCCTCCAGTGATCAAACATGCTCTTACAAAGTGATCTTAAAGTGTCAAGGTCAAATTTTGTCATTTCAATGAGTCTTCAAGCAAAATTTGGTCACTAGGCATTAGGTCTAGGGTTTGTTTTCACTCTTTTCAAATTTGTCCAAATGTCGGTCCATGTCACCATTCAGCTGAGTGTGCCATCATTCAGAAGGTTTTCATCATCATGTCAAGTTCTATTGGGTCATTTTACAACTTGTTCTTGCTTCAGTTGTGCCTAGGTAAGGTCCATTTCCCTCTCCTAGGGTTTTGGAGGTAATTTCTCTTGGATGGTAAAATAATTAGAAAAACTTGTATCCTAATGTTCATACACCTTCCCCTATCATTAATGTACCTTATTAAACACTTCCCATCACTGAGATCCCCCAAATTTTTCATTTTTGCACAAACCCTAGTTTCTTGCTACAACTTGGCAATTTTCTAGGCGAGGCCTGTGTTTTGCCCTTTTGGACCCTTCCCTCAATCTCTGAGATTCCACTTTCCCCTAATTCCTAACATCCCTCCCTACTTCCCAAAATTTCCCCAAGAATTTAGAAGCCCCTTATCCCCTTCATTTCTCTTCATTTCGATAAAATCCCTTGTTTCACACATCGGGATAGGTTTCACTCAAATGATGTTTTAGAGAAATAAAAGATGAATTTTGAAAAACTGAGAGATATTTTTGTACATAACATGCCAAGGAAGAAAAACCTCCTTCACTTTTTACACAGGTGTAATGGTTTTGGATAAATGTTAAGAATACCGTTGCCTCAGGAGAATTGATGCACCTGCAGGAAGTAATGTTGGGATATTTGATTTTTGACAAGGTAAAGGAACTCAAAATTGAAAAATTTTACTTTTGTTGGAAATTAGATTCCAAGAAATTTCCAACAAGCTATCATGAGCTCAATTTGGACACCAGGAAGGCCTCCAAAGCCTTCTTCAAAATGCACTATGTAGCGCGCTACGCATAGAAAAGTGCGCGCTACACATAGAGCCCCAAGGCTGGAAAACAACAGTTCATCACCCAAATTCTCATCAAACCACTTCATTTGTCTGCAAGTAAGTTATTTATGCCTGCTCCGTGATTCATGGATTGATTATGGTGTTTTGAAAGTGGAGAAACAAGTGTTTAATGTGGAGAAATGTAAACCCTATGTTTATTTCCAAATTCACTTTTTAGGGTTTTGAAACAAATGTTAGTGACTGTGTGGGGGTTTCCAAGCTTGTGTTGTTGATATATATGCTCATGCATCTACTGTCAGTGGTGTCCTTGCTCATTATTTACCTTATCCTCATGCTCTCATGCTCTCGCTCCTATTCAAATCACTGCTGTCATTGCTATTATCTTACTATGGTCATTGTCACACTGTTTCCCATTCTCCATTGACAAACACAGTCCCATATTCACTTCTCCCTTGAAAAATCTTAACTATAATTGCAAAGGCTGTACACTAAATTACACTCTTTTCTACTCATTTGTCAACTCCCCTTATAATCAAAAGCAGTGATTGTTTTTCATGCAAACTCATTTGACAGTACCTTGATCATTATGGTTTTCCTATAGCACCTTGATACACATGTGAAACATTTGGGATTGGAGCATACACCAAAATCTTGTTTTCATCATAACCATATCAGCATACTTTTCATACACATTTTGACAGCATGACAGAGACCGACACATCACAACAGAGACAGTGTTTTCACTACTGAAACTGCATGCACCAGGAGGATACTGAAACGTCGTGAAACACCTGATCCACTCCGGATTTTGGCCGAGGCTTCGTTGGCTGGGCATGATACATGATGGAGGGTCTTCGCTCTGAATTTGAGCAAATTTGGAGAAATTTTTGTCATTTTGAAAAATTTTGGTCTCAAAACAGATTTTTCAGCCCAACGCGTAGTGCGTTGACGCGCTCGCTTATGATTGGGACACTTGCTGAAGGAAAAATTTATATTTTTGGATTTTTCATGGTAATTTATGCATGCTCCAGTATGGCCGAAGCATTTCATCAAGTTCTGGATGATCAAAAGGCCCAAAAACACCATGAAAACCACCTTTCTGCCATCTTTTGCACCAGCAGGAAGTACTTGTGGGAGATTCCACTTGGGTTGGATAGCCAACATCTAGGGCTTTCAAACGAGCTATCATGAGCTCAATTTGGACTCTGGGAAGTGCCCCAAAAGCAGGCTAAAAGGCGCGCTACACATAGAGCTCAGGCGCGCTACGCATAGAGATTTTTGGTCCATTTTTCATCTTCCAGCTCAGGATTTCGGCCAGTTGGACCAATTTTGCTTGTGGATGTAATTTTTGAGTTATCTTGATGTAATTTTATGGTTGGCATGTAACTTGGACTCACTTTTACCTATTCTAGATGATTCACTCCTAAAAAAGTAAAAATCAAATGTAAGAATCAGTTTCCTCCCTTTTAGAGGCAAGTTGTTTGGATGCCTATATTCTAGCTCCTTGTTTAGAATTAGTTGGAACTGCTCCTAGAAGGAGGAATTCGACCCCTAGAGGTGTGGGAAGGGGTTAGGATAGTCTATATGATGTAATTTCTCAATCATTTTCAGAGGTTGGACAGGTTGGACTCTTGGGAAAACTTTGGCACACTATTGTACATATTTTTCATATTTTGGCTAAGGAAAGATCAGAGGTTTTGCAGCACCTGTTGGGATTCTTGTGGCTTTTAGTTCTTGATGGTGTTTTCTCTCAGTTTATTGTAAGTTCTTTCATGTTTAAATTTATGCTATTCCCTTCTTATGCTTCTGAAACTAAATGAATGAGTAAATGAGGTTGAATCCATTGTTTCCAGTGCTCTACCTTTAAATTTGTTTAGTTTTACATGTTTTCGTCAGTTTGGAGAGGATCCATGTTCTCCCTTGCCCTCTTCAGCTCCTCGTCGTTCTGATCCATCCATACACCTGATCAAAAGCATCAAGACTACTGCCTACCTCGCCCCAACTCGAATTTTTCAAAGATCTGGCCTGATCCCCGGACCTAAAATTGTTTTTCCCATTTTTTCAACAAAAACCCAAAAAATCAAAATCAAACTTTCCTATCTCTTTACTAGCCTAAAATCAGTATTCATTATAATTCATCTCATCCCCTTTGAAGACCTTTTGCCGAGATTGACACGGAGAGAGCCCTCTCCTGTCCTCGTAGGGCTAGCTACGAGGCTGAGCGTGGTTTGATGTAGCCTTGAGTTTTACCTTATTTCAGCCTAAGGTAGATTTGAGCGCTAACAGAATCATTCTTTAGTAACGATAACCTAGATTAATTATTACTAATTTGACACATAAGTTAATGAGAAATAATTCTAGATTGATAGATTACCATTCATTAAAAATAATGGGAAAAATAACTGCACTCACTATGACCAAAAAAAAAAAAAATTTTGGAGGAGGAGGACAAGTGTTTTTATAAATTTGATAAGCATATACATTGAGAGGAATTTGGGTTTGTGTAAAAAAATATATTTATTTATCAAAAAATCTAAGAATGAACAATGATAAACAAAACATATATTAGAAACTGGAATTTATTGAAACTAAGGCACCTTAAGAATATATGGAATTTATCGGATATCTGAACACATTTACCAACACGGGAAAAATTTAAAAGTATAATAGGTCAAATAAGAAGTACATGTTAAAAGTAACATCAAGGGTCATGAAAATAATAATACATTAAAATATGTGTATTACACCCTTTGAAGAGGTAGGAAGCTTAATACATATGCACTGTAAGTATGTTGACCCATCATATAATTACAATTATAATACAAACACATTTTCCCTCAGAAAAGTGTTATAACACCGTAACGAATGGAACAAGGCAAAGAAATGATGTGGAACATGATGAAAATATAAGTTGAGGAACTTTATTGGACACGACTTGGGTAGGCGAGCGTAAAATGTTGGGAAAAGTACTAAGAGGGGGGTGAATCAGTATTTTAAAACATTCATAAAAATTTTCTTCTATTCTGATTTCCATACTCTACTTTCCAAAAGTAAACCTTTGTATATATGAAAATTTTATGTAGACAACTAGCGTATATCGAGTACAATTCTATTTCAGTTAAATATTCATCTGTTTGTCTTAAACTAGTATATCAATGATTCATAAAAAAATAGATAAGCAGTAAAAAAGTGCAGTAAGAAGAAAATAAATCATTATACACAAGCAACACACATGAACACCATGATTTAAGGTGGAAATCCAATGTGGGATAAAGCCACCACCGTTGTCATATCTAACTTCAATTTATTATTATGAAAAAAATCTTATTATCTTGTACTGGTGTAGACTCATACCAACACACAAACACCCACCTGTAGAAGGCTAGAACCTTCACTCGTTATCCATCTCCTACTGGAAAGGAGCTCTAACCCCCTGATCTCCTTTAAAAACACCCATTGGAAGGGAGATCCAACCCCATGATTTGATCATGAGCTGCTACTGGTAGGAAGCTTCGACTTCCTCACTGAAGGCTCCAACCCTTAGCACCATCATGAACCACGTTTCATAAATTTTCACAGTAGATCCACCTATTTCAACACATTACAACTTGTGGGCCACTTTTCATCAAATTTTTAGACTGAACCCACTACCATGATTTAAGACAAATACCATATATCAAAACTACAACTGATCAATGTAATGAGTCATTCAACCAATCACTGAATCGTTGACTCAAACAATCACTGCACCAATTAATCACCAAACCAAACAATCACTCAACCAATCACCAACACAAATTAAACAACCTCTTCTTAAACATTCGAACGCTAAGATCACTGCAATGAGAACATTAGTACTTAACCAAAAACACGACATAACCCATTGAATACATTGCAATCTTGATCAATAATATGATAGAATATGTACACTACTTGTTTTAAACAAACCTGCGTGTATACACGCTTTTCATGAATGCAACCTGCGTAAAGATCCAAACATACCAAATTATGAGCTACTGTCAATCTACACTAGAAAAATAACTCCACATAGACATACTAAAACATTCTGTTAGATCACAGATGTCTGAACGTCATATAGTTAATTTCATCATGGACATTCTTCAACGAATCAATACTCAATCAATATAACTTCAAACATCATTATTAAGCCCAGACGACAATGAAGACTTCATTGACAGAAAATAAAAATACAACATGGTTGATTAGACTGATCATACATATTCTTGAGAAAAAATCCTAGATTTCATATGCGCTTTTATTTAAGCATTTCGAGTGTATACGTTTTTTTCAGGAATGAAACCCGCGTAGAGATCTGCGCATATTGCAAAATTGATACGCTACTACTCAGAATAGTATTCGGGTATGTAAAGACCTTACCAGAGACAAACTCGCATAAATATATGCAATTATCAAATCATATATGCGTTGTACTTCAAAACTTTAGACATACCCATATCATGACATTCAAAGAAATAAACACACTTCAAATCATAGATCTAGTCAACCGATAAACAAATCATAAAATACATAGTCATTTCAGGTCTAATGATCATGATCCATTATTATATTACTGGGTGCATACTTATTTCATCTTAACCACTCATCAATAACCAATACCATGCAATAATACTTCATATTGAAGTAATCCTCAATCACTCTTACATATGCGCACTTCTATCACTTTGAGCTTCACCTCCTTATATATATTTGGCCTTAACCAATACCATGGGTCAAAATCACACTAATGTTGTTGGTATTCTTTGATGGGATAAAATATCCATTGGAATGCTCATTAGTATGGGCTAATACCATAGTAAGGACCCTTGGAATTTGTTAGCCACTTATAATAATTTGTTAAAGCAAACAGATGGCTAAATATGTTTATGAGCCTTCAAGAGAAACATTTCCTTTGTAAATCTATCATTCTTGAAACCTCCATGTGTCTTCTATCCTTTAAATAATCTTCATTGTTGTTTCCATTAATGAACCTTGCTGTTTGTGAAAGAAACTGTTCTAAAAAAGGCCTCCATTTTCTCCATTTCACTCCCACAAAATTCCCCATTTTTCATCCTCATTCCCTTCACAAAAATTCCTCTGTATACCTTCATTTCAACCTCCATCTCATCCTAAACCCCTTTTAAACCTTATATTTCCCTCTATTCGGTTTAAAGATCCCTTATTTTTCCTATTAGAACCCCTTACTAAGCCTTAAAAACTCTGTTTTTAACCTTAAAAACAGTCTTTTTACCTTATAAAGTGTTAAGCCCCCGAGGGATTATAGCTTTTAGCCCCTTTGTTCATATATCCTTAGCCCCGCAATCGGGCGCTAAAGGGCTAAGAAACCCCCATTTAAACCTTATCTTCTGTTTATTTTATTATGTCCCGACGTTATGGTTTGAAATGAATTAGGACCGTTGATCTGCAGAGATCAACGGCCATCGGGCATCCTTCCTCCACTCGTTCACCCGCTCATACGCTCCTCGTCCATTTCATCTTTGAATCCCCGTCGCCCGATCATCAGATCCGACGGTTCACACTTAAACCGCTGATTCACCCCGCGACAAGCCACCTTACATCACTATCGGGCCCCACCATATGTTCTGCCTGCACACATTGCTGCCTATCGCGTGCAACCCGCGCCGTCCGATCTGACACTCCAGATCCGACGGTCGCTATCCAATATCACGTAATTTTTGCACCCAAAGTTTAACGTTTCAAAATTGCGCGATATAGGCGGTTTTAATTTTCCACGTGTTAGTCAGTGTATGGAATCACACTCCAAAAGGAAATACCACCTCCCCCCCATTTCGTCGCGTGAAAACCATTCCCGGTTTCCGCCATAGCGCTAACCTCCACATCGTTTCCTTTCGTGTTATTTCCCAGCTGTCGATCTCTGAGATCGGACGGTTCTGATTTAATCTCGCCCCCATCCATTTTCCATTCATCTGATCTCCCAAATGACTTCATCAACAAATCTCCACCGTTGATTTCCCTAATCCAACGACTCCTATTCGTCGTCGCACCCAAACCTCCATTTGCACCTGGTTAGCTGCTCTACTAGGATTTTCCACCATCGCTTGCATTCGCACTTCCTCTGCAATCGCTCCTTCGCCACCTCCTGAGCCCTCTGAAGTAGTTTTAAGCCTCACATAGGTTTTATTTAATTTGTTTGTTTTATTTTTGCAAGTTTAATGGTGGTTCTTGCTAGTTTATCCCACAGTCACAGATAAGTGACCACAATCCAGGGTGACGATCCTGAGCCTGAATCAATGCAGAAAGGGGACCAACAGGGTTTTAATTCCATGTTTGTCATTGCATCCTAATCATCGACCCTTACATGAACCCTCCAGCGCCACTGCCACTTGTGCAACCGTTAGTAGAAGTCTAAAGAGTATCAAAAGAAGATTAGTGCATAATATTGAAGACTAAGAAGCCTAATCCATAGTCAGCAAGGATTAAAAACATGAAGATGATTAAAGAGGCTAAATGAAGCCTAAACACAATCAGAGCTAGATCAGCAGAACGTTCCTCTCCAAAGAAGGAATAGCTACATGACCTCCTCCATTTTCCATCGAGCACCAGAACAATTATTACACTGAAAGAGGCTTTAAAAATTGTCAAGACAACAGTTATGAAAGCATGGAAGACCTACAAGCCAAACTATCCACCTTGCTTATCTCAGAAGACAAAACATAGTACCAGCAACCAGAGAGTACTTCAAAGAAACATGCCTGAGGTTATTGTCAACCTGACAAAGACTTCTGAACCAGCCTAAAGGGTACCAACGATTAATTCAAATCCATTATGCAGAGTGGGAATTCGACCTTCCTCCCCTCTATCTTAATGAATCATTTAAGCTCATATCTACTACACCTCCTCATTCACCTATAAGAATCCCTGTAAATTACATTGAAATGTTTTGTTGGTTGTCAGGATTTTATTGACTGTTTGAACTGTTATTGAGGGGAAGTAGCTAAGTAGTTTGTAATATAGTAGGCTGGGAAGAGAAGTTTGGACTGTAAAAAGCTACTGGACTCAAAGTATGTGATTGATTTTGCATATTAATTGAACAAGCAGATTCACAGGATCCTGGTCTATATTATGGGTGATGTTTCCCTTACTGTAACTGTCTCCTTTCATGTTTTTCATACTGTCCATTATTATCTGATAAATAATAGCAAGCATATATTAGGACATACTGCTGGAAGTACCCTATATCTCACTGTTAATCTTTATCTTTATGTTTTCCTCTGATTGTGTATTTTAAGAATAATTTTGCAGAGTATAACCAGTCAAGAAATGTTGGTGAGCCCATGTCTTGCTAAGTACAACTTGAAACAGTGTTCTTGAAAGATATTTTCACTTCATGCTAAGTAAAAGATTGAACTAGGGAAGTCTATGGTTAGCCCTGTCCTCTAGTTTCTTCTCCAACAGTTTGTCTTGAAAATTTCCCTGTGAGTTGGTGTCAAAAGCAGAGAAGGTTAAAAGTCTTTCTCTGAACTTAGGCCTCGCTTTGTGTTCAATCTTAAATGTTCTCTACTTTCTGAAAGCAGTTATGAGGAATGCTGGATTGTCTCCCTTGAGAGTATGCTGAAAGCAGATTAGGTTAAAATTCCTTGCTTGATCTTAAGCTACCCTTTGTGTCTTTACTGAGAGTTTCCTTTGTGAGTATTTCAAAAGCAGGATAGGTTAAAAGTCCTTACCTGATCTTAGGTTGCACTTTGGTTTCTTTCTTTCACCTCACTTCTTAATGTTCCATCTCACCATTTATCTAAGAAGATCCTTTGGTATAGATGACTTGCCCTATGGAAACCCTTGGACAGTTGTTATGCAAGTAAACCCTTTTATGACTCCATAGCCCAATGGATTGGCACTTCTCTTGACCTATCTTCCCATGCTGAAACATCCTGTTACTTTGTTCCTTCTTCACTTCACATAACCTTCTCAATCAATGATCTCCAACGAAACAAACAAACCCAAAACCCTTGTGCTTCATACCTAGCCTAATATCATAAACCGACCTTAAAGATATATCAATCTTTACATTTATAGAGAGATCCCTCTCTGGATCCAGGAGGGATAGATCCTGAGATCCCAGATTGGTTTGATGTTGTCTTGTCTTTTGGCTTTGCCAATCTGGCCAAAACACAGGAACCGCAACAGTGTTTCGAAAACCATAGTGCGCAAACTGTACATGCCTTTTCTTCTTCATACCTGCGTGAGTACACGAATTTGATTTACCGAACCTACATAGACACTACTTCTGTTCATCATCCCTATGTATGTACATGGATTTTCTTCACATAACCCTTGTATATGAGACTTATATTCATCATACCTAATTATGTGCATAGTTTTGCCTCATAAAACTTCTGTACAGTTCTTCAAACTTTTACCTTCATCATTCCTCTGTAAAACTAACTGGTATCTGTACTAGCCTATAGGTAAATCCCCCATCAAGAAGATTCCATTAATGGGAAACTTCATCGAATAGGTTTCCATCAAGGAAAACACATACATCATAATTCCAATAATATCCCCCTTTGGAATTCATGGAAACGACTTTGGTGTTTAATCACCACAACTTGCACATAACCGTAAAACACTGAACACCACCAAACACCAAGTTACTTTTCTCCCCCTTTGACATCAAGGTAAAAGGGCAGACCAATGCTGAATGAAGGCTTCCTTTTTTTAGATCTTATCTGCACCATATATTGACCATGCTCCCCCTAAGCACATGCTTAAAATTCTAAAATATTTTCAATGAAGTACAAGACTCGATGACTCAACTGAATATGACCATTCCTTTGACCAAGGACTCAAAATGACATCAACCACCCAACCAAGTGGGGTTACATAAGATAATCTACCTAGCATGGGATTACATACAAAATTGACTTGACCTTCAATAGTCCAAACATGACTAAGTATTACAAGAATGACATATGTGTCTTTACATGACCATTACATCAAATGAAAAATATGAATTTTATAAATAAGACCAAAAGAAAACAAAATAACATCAACAGGTTATAACCATGAACATCAGAATAGGAAAGGAAAGTAATAACTAACTTAAGTATATCAGAATCTTTTGCTAAGTCTATCCCATTGTTTCTCTGCCAAAGAAAGATATACGCGACTATCTGTATAGCAACTCACATATATACGCGACTGTCTTTTGTAAAATCTGCATATAGAAAGTAAACGCCTAAATATCAATTTTGCTTGAAAGTATGAGAAGAATGGTCAATAGAGAGATGAAGCAGAGACTACTCCCAGATTTTTTCTAAGATATTCAAATGCTTCACGTGGAAGATTTTTTGTAAATATATCAGCAACTTTTTCTTTTGAGGGAGCACACTTGAGTTTGGCCTTCTTTTCAAGCACCTGTTCTCTTAGATAATGGTACTTAATTGGAATGTGCTTTCCTTTGCAGTATATAACATGATTTTTTGAAATGATAATAGCACTTGTATTACCACATAGGATAGAAATGGGTGGAGAATAGATGATTTGAATATCCTGTAATGTTTTCATCATCCAAAGAAATATGTGTGCAACAAGATGCAACATCAACGTATTCTGCTTCTGTGGTAGATAAGGAAATAGAGCTTTGTTTCTTGCCGAACCATGATACCAATCGAGGCCCCAAGTAAAATGCACCTCCACTAATGCTTTTCCAGTCATCATCATTTCCAGCCTAGTCTACATTTGTGTAAGCATGAAGAGGAATATCTGCATATTTGGGATACAATAAGCCAAAGTATTTAGTTCCTTGTAGATATTTGAATATTATCTTAAATTTCTGAAGAATTGTTTCTTTGAAGAGTCCAACAATCCCAAAAACATGCATGATATCTGGTCTAATACCTTTTAGATAAAGTAGGATTCCAATCATAGACTTGTATTCTGCTTGATTCATTGCAGGAGATCCATCATGTGAGCTAAAGCTACATCCCGACATCATTGGAGTACATACTAGTCAACACTCTTCCATTCCATATTTCTTTAGAATCTACTTGAGATATAAATTTATTTCTGAGAGAAAGATGCCATCCTTTTCTTGTTTTACTTGTGAACCAAGAAAGTATGTTAGTTCCTCAAGCAAAGACATTTCAAATTATTGCTGCATAAAAGAAGAAAAATTTCGAGTCATAGATTCTTCATTACTACCAAATATGATATCATCTATATAAATAAAAACAATTAGCATTTTTCATCATCTATTTTTGTGTACAGATTTATATCTGCAAACCATTTTGTGAAACCTTGTTGTTGAAGATACTTGTCAAGACAAGAATACCATGCACGAGGAGATTTTTTTAGCCCATATAATGCCTTTTTGAGTTTGGAAACAAGTTTTTCATTATTTCCTAGAATGAACGCTTCAAGTTGTTCAATATACACTTCTTATATATCTCCATTAATGAATGAAGATATTATGTCCATTTGATAAACTTTAAAATGATGAAAGCTTGGAGATCCAAGGAAAATTATTATGGCTTCAAGTCTAAATACAGGTGCAAATGTTTCCTCAAAATATATTCCTTCTTGTTGAGCATAAAATTTGCAAACTAATCTTGCTTTATTTCTAATAACTTCTCCAATTTTCATTCAATTTAATTTTGAATATCCATTTTGTCTCAATAAAATTATTATCATGAGGCCTTGGAACTAATTCCCATGTATGATTATTTTCAATTTGATAAAGTTCTTCATTCATGGCCCTAACCCGACATTCATATTTTCTAGACCGATTTACATTTTGAGGTTCAACAGTGGATAATAAAACTAGATAACTAGGAGTTCCCACAAGAGTTATTATTATTTGTACCCCAGCTTCCTTTTCACCTAGAATTTGAGTTTCTGGATGATTCTTTTGAAAATACTTGGATGGAGTCTTTTCCCTATCAGTTGTGCCTTCTTCTAATGCTTCATTGGTTTCTTCTTCTATATCCCTTTGGTTTGTTGTTGTAAAGAATTCATCATCATCATGATTTGTTGTTGTTACCTTTTCGGAATCTATGAAAGCTTCATCGATTACAACATCGATACATTCAACAATCTTTCGAAGTATCTTATTGTAACATGTGTACCCTTTTCTTCTATAGGAATAATCAATAAGAATTCCCTCATCTGCTCCTAGATTCAAACATACCAAGATTTTCATCATTATTTTTTATTATTCATTTACTTCCAAAGACTCTAAAATGCTTTACAGTAGGAGGTATACCATACCAAAGTTCATAAGGAATTTCATCGTTGTTTACACAAACATGCGATTTGTTGAGAATATCTATTGTGGCATGTGCTACTTCACTCCAGAATCTATTAGGTTTTCTAGACTCAAAAAGCATAGCTCGAGCCATTTGCTTAATTTTTCTATTAATCCTTTCTGCCACCCCATTTTGTTGAGGAGTTATGGCTATCGAAAACTGCCTTTTGATGTCATGTTGTTCACAGAAATAAAAAAAATCACATGATATGAATTGTCCTCCTCTGTCAGATTTGAGGCATTTGAATTTAAGATCTAAGTCATTTTCTACTAATGCTTTGAAGACTTTGAATTTATCAAATTCTTCATCTTTTTATTTTAATAAACCAATCTAGAACATTCTATAGAATTCATCAATAAATAAGATGCAATATTGTTCTCCCCGAGGTGACTTTCCCTTACTAGCCAAAACAAGTCAATATGAATAAGTTCAAGAGGATTACTTTCTAATCCTTCTTTGGCATTGAAATCAGCCCCGACATTCTTACCGAATTGAGATGCCTTTCATATGGTACTTTCTAGTAGGGTGATGTTGGGAAAATCATGAATAGCTTTAAGCTTGCTTGATTTGTGTAGTTGAGATAAGCTTATATGTCCCAACCTTTTGTGCCATAGCCAACTTTCTTATGCTTTTCTTATGTAACATTGTTATTGACTGCCTTTCAAGAAATAAATATTACTCGGAGTTCTTGTTCCCTTTATTATGTTATTCCTATTGTCAAATTCACAAACCACACATTATTTTGGCCCTAAAATAACCTCATTTCATTGGTCGCACAATTGACTAACACTTAACAAGTTATGCTTTAATCCATTGGAAAACAAAACATTACCAAATTTATCCTTTTCTTTTAGAAAAACAGATCCTTTAGCTTCAATGATAACAAGTGACTCGTTTCCAAAAGTAACATTATTTTATTTCTGTAAATCATTGTATGAAATGAGATTATATTTATCACCTGTCATGTGTTTTGAGCATCCGTTGTCAATGTACCACTGTTTTTCTTGATCTTTCTCATATAATTTTATACCACAACTTTCAGATTCTAAAATATTCCTTTTCCATACCTTACAAGCTGTTGTTATTTTCTCCTTCTGAGATGTTGGTTGTATTTTCCTCCTACATTTAGATTCCTCATGTCCAAATTTATTGCAAAATGAGCATTGAATTTCATCTTGAAGATGTGAGAAACTATTTAGGTGTTTTTCTTGATTCCTGTCGCATTTCTTCATTTTCTTGCTTCTCTAGTCATCATGGTTTTGTATGCAACACATTGAGTAGACTTGTGACCAAAATTATGGCATGAGAAACATTGTCCATTAAAGTAGAAATTTTTGTGATCATAGTATCATCTGTTGTTGTTTACCTTTTGATTGAAGCTTTTTTTGTTGTTTATCGTTGGATTAGAGCGGGTATGATTTACTTGTGAAGTATCTTTATTCCTTTGCTAAAAGACGATGTTTTACTGACTATTATTTGTTGCATTAAGATAACTTCTTGTTATTTCATATGGATTCTCAGTATTTGTTGTTTCTCCACTGTATCTAAGACCTGTCTTCATAAGAGGAGAGCATTGTACCTTGATGATTTCATCTATGGTTTTAGAACCTTTAGCAAATATAAGATTTAGAGTTTTTATATTCTCAAGTTCCTTTCTTAAACTTACTATTTCACATTCTAGATTTTCATTATGCTTCTTCCTTTCTATGAGTTTTTTCTTTAAAGTATCTATATATATTTTATATTCTTCTAAACATACTTTAAGCTGAGTGATTTCTTCAATGAAAAAAACATTTTCTTCCAAAGCATCCATGAATTTATCATCAGACTCATTAGTACTTCTTTCAAATGCCATGAATAATTTAGAATCTTGATCAGACTCTCCCTCTTTAGTATTCGACCAACCATCACTATCTTCATCAGTATAATAACTTCTCTTGTTTTCAAATAGTTTCCTATTTCCTTTTGCAATTTATTTCCCCTTTTCATGGTTTTATTTATAAGGACACTTAGCGGAATAATGACCAACTCTACCATAAGAAAATCACTTGAAGGGAATCTTACCTATGAACCTTCTAGTACCTAGTTGGAGTTTCTTTACAAAATTTAGTTCTAATATGTAATTTGATTCCTTGTTTTCTCCCATTTATTTTCCTCCTGCAGTTGCTTTGAATATAACTTCTCTAATTTCCGAGGGACCTCCTTTTCTCATTTCAAATGTTGTTAAAATCCTATGGAGTTATATAACAGTAAGGTTCTTCACATCCTACTTTTCTTCAATGGTGGACCATCTTTTGACTTGAATTTTGGTGTTAAAGATCTCAAGATTTTCTCTACTAAAGTTGAGTCTTTTATATATTCACCCAGATTTCTCATACCATTCACGATCTTATATACTCTTAGAAAGAAACTTGCGATACTTTTATCATTTTAAATTTTGAGAGTTTCATATTGAATTCTAAGAGTTTGAAGTTTAGCACTTTTTACCTTGTCAAATCCTTCATAGCTCTAGATAATTTTATCCCAAATAGAATTTGCTGAATTTAGCTGCATGACACTAAAAATATTATGATTCTATCATGCTTCCCAATAAGGAATTGTCAAATTTTGCATTCATTTCATATATCTTCTTTCCTGCCTCATCTATGGAAACTGTGGGTGGATACTGATAACCTCCTTCAATGATTTTCCATACATCTTCTCCAAGAGATTGTAGATATGATCTTGTTCTTGTCTTCTAGAAAATTATATTACTTTCCTTGAAGAGTGGTGGCCTAATAGATGCTGTCCCTTCTTGATTGCTCATCTTGGTGGATCTTCCTTTAAGTGTTCAAGCCTCTTCTGAAGGACCTTCTTTGAAACAAATTGCTGGGAAAAACACTAGTAGAGGGGGTGAATCAGTATTTTAAAACATTCATGATTTTATTATTTTATTCTTATTTATGTACACTAATTTCCTGAAGTAAACCTCCGTATATACAAGACTTTTATGAAGACAACAATGGTATATCTAGTAAACTCCCATTTCAGTTAAATCTCATATGTTTATCTTAAACCAGTTTATCAGTGATTCATTAAACATTAGATAAGAAGTAAAAAAGTGCAGTAAGAATAGAATAAAGCATTATACACAAGCATCAGACATTAACACCACGATTTAAGGTGTAAATCCAATTTGGAATAAAACCATCATTTTTTTCATCTCTATCTTCAATTTTATTATTATGAAAAACTTCTTACAATCTTGTACTGGCGTAGATTCATACCATCACACAGGTAACCGCCCGCAGAAGGCTACAAACTTCACTCATTCTCTAGCTCCCACTAAATGAGAGATCCAACCTCGTAATCTCGTTTACCAGAACCCACTGGATGAGAGCTTCAAACCCCTGATCTAATCACCGACTACTACTAGTAGCAAGCTTCAACCTCCTCATTGAAGGCTCCAACCCTCAACACCATCATGGACAGCGTTTCATAAATATTCATACTGGATCCAGCCATTTCAACACATTACAACTTGTAGGCCACTTTTCATCAAATTTTCATACTGAACTCGCTACCATCATTTTAGCCCAATACCGTATATCAAAAAAAAAATTGATAATTGTACCAAGTCATTCAATGAATCATTGAATCGTTGAATAAAACAATCACTAAAACAATCAATCATTGAACCAAAAATTCACTCAACCAATCACCAACTCAAATCAACCAAAATCTTCTTTAACATTCAAATAGTTCTATAAAATCTAACAAAGAGATTCAATCTGATCTTGTAATGTACTAAAACAAAATATTGAATCCTTCTCCAATTTTCATAAACAAAACATGATCGCACAATCACATAATAAGTAAGAGATATAAATATCAATCACACAACAAAAGATGTATCTGGGGAAAGTCACTGCTCAAAACCCCAAAATCTATATATTGCATAAATTCAATATCATGAAACAATACAATGATATTACTCTATTGAGAAACCTCTACATTGTCCTAACTATCTCACTATGATCTAGCTCGAATATAGCTTGAAAAATAAGCAAAAGAAGCTTCAGTATTTAACCTTTTTCTTACCTCTGCCTGGCCTTCCTTCCTTACACATTCTTGGGCTAATTGAGCCCCTTTTAATCGGTAAAATACCAATTAATGATTGTGAAATCCTTCAAGGCCTTCCCGATTACCTCATGCATGACCTATACAATTTTCTAATAGTACAACTGGTAGATCTCTTCCCTTTAACCTCACTCTCAATTGGACATTCCTTAGAACTGGCTTGCAAAAAATATTTATAGAGAATTATTAGTTAACTGATTCAACGCTACTTGTGAATTAAATAATAATTAATTAATTGAACCTCTCACAAGCTCATCTCTCAGTTAGAACTAGTTAAATCGATTTTAACTCAATTCCTTGAGTTAACTAATTACAAATCACAAATAATTGTAAATAGACCCCCTAAAAATAGGAAAATCCTCTACATGCCTCCTCTTTGACCTCTAACTCGAATTTCCTAAGCTAACTAAGTCTTCCTAACTCAGTTAACTAATACAAGTTGTCATGAGATGAAATTACATTTTTTTCTTCCAATTTAATTAAGGGAAAATTAAATCAGAAGCCTCATATGGCACCATTTATGTGTGTCAGTTTACGAATTCCATGTTTAGTTACCATTTTCAATGTTTCTTGTTGTTAATTTCAACACTCCCTCTAAAAAAAGGAATTCAATCTATCCCTATCCAGTACCTTTGGAATGTTCTGCATGCAACACTTATCTAGAGTTGTTTTCTCTTGCAACTCTTGAAACTGAATCGCCTCCAAAAAAAATAATTAGTATTATGTATCTGTCATCAGAGTATCTGACTGATCTTAGCTACTCCACTATCTAATAGAAACTCTGGGCTGCTTTTAACTCTTAATATGTTCCTTCTGCACTACTCAACCTCTGATTTGCGCTCCAGTATCTGAAATCTGTGACTCTAATTTATGTCTTTCTGACATCTCACTGCATCAGTCCTACCAATCCTTCCTACTATTGTATATTATGGGCTCCTATTAGCTAGTTTTGATCCATGATATGAGTCCTATCAAATGATCCTCCCAAAATTTCTTCTCCTGGGATTATGTCTGCACATCGCCCCACCTCTACCCTGGAGGTATGGTTGCATGCTTTATCTCTTCCCATATGGATCGAAATTCCCCCCTTATGAATGTCTTTGCTTGAGTGGATGCCTCCACTCGGTCTCCTCTCCTCCAATTGTTGTTGCTCTACAACCTTTTGATACTGCTTATGAGGGTGCAAGTTGAGAGATAATTTTTTCTCCCTCTCAACCACCAAGTCAGTAACCTCTGATTTTCTCCTCAAATATTTGCATGCATCCTCAACCTTGAGAGAATACATGTTATTGGCTCTTACACCAATCTGTTTCACCCTTCTCGTGATGATGTGTCTAAGGAATATCTTTTATTTTATAAATATGACATCATAACCACGATCTTCCACTACTGCTATGGAGACAAGATTATTCTTTAGTCCTCGAACATGCAAAACATCTCTCAGTATGAGAGGGGAGATATACTCCCTCTGAAAGGTAACTATACCTATGTTGGTCACGTTATATGATGCAGGAGTATGAGGCTTAGAGACAAAAGGCTTCATTAATTATTCCAAAAATCCAAAAAAATTTACAAGCAAAGGTGTTAGTACCTTTAGCTGTCAATTTACAGTTGCACTAGATAGGGTTGAACTAGTATCTAGGAAGATTAACAGTTTTAGATTAGATTCAGCATATTTAGTTTTTAGTTGATAGATTTAGGGAAGATATTATGTAATTAGGATTTTATATAATGTTAAGAGAATTCGATCCTTAAGAAGAGGTCGACTGTTATGTAAAACCTATAAATTGTAACCTCCGAGAAGGAGAAAATCGAATTTGGATGGTAGAAGAATGGATTGAGAGGGTTTTGCCTCTTATTTAATAAAACTGTAGAATTTCATTATCTGTTGTTGCTTGGAAAATTCTCAGAGGGTTTCATCCCTTCGAAAACTCATTGGATTAATGTTTTCTGTGTAGAATCGAGTGTGTATTAACTTATGTGTAAACTATTTAGAGGAAATCGAAGAAATTCTGTTTTCTTGTCTTAAGATTGGTTATCTGATAATCAATCTATGTTATTGAGTTACAGAGTGAAAAATGAGGTTTATAGAGAAACTGAAGGGATAATGGTAACACAGTGAATTTCCATGTTTAAACGCAATTGGAAATGAAATTTTGCAGAAAAGCGGTTTTCGAGAAACCAGATACTGTTGTCGCGCTGCTTTTGGGTTGTGAGTGGTTTTTTCCATTTTGAATGCAATCATATTGGATCATGACACGTCATGGAGGTGAAACTGCCAGTTTCACGTGACTTTGTAGTGATAAGTCACGGGGGCTATTTCTATGCGATAACCGTTCAATCATCAACAATTGAGATCCGACAGTGTTCGTGTTGGGAGTTACACGACATTTAATGAAAAGGAATGGACCCGACGGATGATTGCAATAGAGTTTTATTAAAGGTTTGGGATCTGATGCCTTGCGAAAAGGTTTAAACATTGTTTAATATATATTCTCATGTTGAAGTCCGAAACCCCATTTTCGAAAGTTTTACCCATTATTTAAAGTGCATTATAATATTTCCGAAAGTCTAAAACATTTCTGAAGGTTTTAAACATGGGTTATAATGTTTCCTAAGGGTTGTAAACATTGTTTACAAAGGTTTAACATTATTTAAAGTGCAAAATGGATTTTTTCTTTCGCATGTTAACTTTATTAAATTAATCAATCAAATTTGATAAATTTTGATGACTGAGAGTGGAAATAAGGAGTTGGAACAAATTCCTCCTGAACTAGAAAATATTGTAACAAAATTTGAGCATCTCTCCTTAACGCCTGTACCCACACTGCCATCATTATACCTCCCTTCATCTCCAAACTCTATGTTTATCTCGAGGTTCTTCTCCTCCAAGTCACTGAAGAGATCTTTATTCCCCATAATATGGAATGAGGCACCACTGTCTAGATACCACATGAATCCCATTACAGTTCTGGCCATGCATGCAATGAGAGTCAAATCAAGCTCGAACTGTGAAGCTAGAGCTTCACTGGCTGCAACTAGAAGTTCCTTCTTCTTTGCCTTCTTTTGTGGACAATTTGAGGCATAGTACCCATGCTCGTGGTAGTGAAAATACTCGATATTGGACAAGTCTCTCTTCCACTCTTTGCCTTGGGACTTATTTCCCTTGGATTTATTTCCTTTTATGACCAATGGAAAATATTATTCTTTGTCTTTTCCAGAGGTCCCATCTCTGGCGCTTCGCCTTATCTCTTCTATTACCAAGTTGGATCACAAATGATCCCAGTCTGGTAGCTTCTCCCTCCCATTCATATATTCCTAGTAACTATTCTAGCTCTTGGGAGGGCCTAGAAGATCTAGGCTCACCAAATAATCCTGGGATACTATCACACCAACACTTCCAAGCTCATATTTACATTGAGTGAACTTTATCAAGTATTTTGGCATCGTCTCGCCCTCCTCCATCTTGATCTTTTTGAGCTTTTATTTCAACAAAAAATTCTTGTGGTCCCTGCTATTCTGAAATAGATATGTCAAGGCCTTGCACATAGCATATGGTGTCACCTTTCCATGGAAATGTGAGACAATATGATCTCGAAATTCTTCCAACAATATCCTTCTCTCCTTTGCTACCTTTTTCTTCCATGCATTAAGAAGTTGAGAATTTGCGGATGTGGGCTACGAAATATCACTTTGTATAAATTCCTTCAGTCTGTTGTCCTCAAGAACTACCTCCATCCTATCCTTCAACACTATGTAATTTGAATTATCCTCAAGAGAATATTCGAGTCTTAAGCCATTGAAAAACATCTTGATCTCTTGTTGGAAATCAAAGAATAAATCTGCAAATTCAAACATGTTCAAGACAAAACTCTGTTATTCTATTTTATTGTGATTCTTAAAGCTCTGATACCATGTAGAAAATCTAACAACTAGATTCAATCTAATATTGTAATGTAATAAAAAAAAATACTGAATCCTTAGACAATTTCCGAAAACAAAACACAGTCACACAATCACATAACAAGTAAGAGAAATAATTATCAATCGCACAACACAAGATGTATCTGGGGAAATACTCTGCTAAAAACCCCTCTATATGTATATTGTAAAAATTCAATATCATGAATCAATACAACATTGTTCCTCCACTGAGAAACATCTGCACTCTCCTAACTGTCTCACTCTTATCTATATCAGATCTGGATTGCAAACTAAGAAGAAAAAGGTCCAGTATTTAACCTTTTTCTTGCGTCTTCCTAGCCTACCTTCCTTACACATTCTTGGGATAATTGAGGCCCTATTAATTAGGAAGATACCAATCAATGATTGTGAAATCCTTCAAGGCCTTCTCGATGACCTCATGCATGACATGTACAATTTTCTAATAGCACAACTGATAGATCTCTTCCCTTTAACCTTAGTCTCAACTGGGCCTTCCTTAGATCTAACATGCAATATCTATTTATAGAGAATTCTCAATTAACTGATAGATCACCACTTTCCAATTAAATTAGATTTAATTCACTAGACCTCTCACTATCTCATCTCTTAGTTTAAACTAGTAAAACCAATTTAACATTGATTTCTTGAGTTAACTAATTACAACTCACAAATAATTGTAATTGAACCCCCTAAAAATAGGGAAAACCTCTACATGGCTCCTATTTGACCACCAACTCGAATTTCCTAAGCTAAATATGTCTTCTTGACTCGTTTAAATAATACAAGTTGTCATGAGATGAAATTACAATTTTTCTTCCAATTTAATTAAGGGAAAATCAAATTATAAGCCCCATATGTGACCATTTCTGGTGCCATTTTCTGGATTCCATTTATGGTTGGAATTTTCAATATTTCTTGTTTCCAATTTCAACAATAGTGAGATCACTACAACCAGAATATTAGTATTGAACCCAAAACACTGCATCAACGTATTGAATCAAATGCAACCCTGGTCAATCATATGGAAAAATATGTACGCTGTTTTTTTTTTTTAACCTGCGTGTATACATGCTTTTCATGAATGCAACCTATGTAGAGATATCAAAATACCAAATTATGAGTTATTTTTAATCTAAAACAGACAATGAATTTCACATACACATATTGAAACATTTTTTCAGATCATATATCTCTGAACCTCATACATTTAGCTCCGTCATGGACTCTTCCACAAATCAATACTCAATCAATTCAACTTCATACATCATTATTAAGCCCAGGTCAACATGAAGACTTCATAAACAGATAAAAAAATACAGTAGGACTGATTAGACTTATCATACATATTCTTGAGCAGAAACCCTAGCTTTCGTACATACTTAACTTTAAGTGTTTCTGCGTGTATACACACTTTTCAAGAATGACACCTGCGTACAGATATGCCAATACTACAGAATTGATACACTAGTACTCATTGTTAGAAAATTATATATTACATAGTAATGCGAAACATAAAATATGCGGAAAAGACAAGCACACAAAACACATAAAACTAGAGAGACACAGATTTACGTGGTTCACCCAGTTTGGGCTACGTCCACCCTGAACAACCAGTCCTTCCTTTCTATTATCCAGCAAAATGAAGAGACACAACCTACAATAGATCCATTGTAATATCCTATGTTCTCTCTCATAGTCTCCCTATTTGTTTCTCGCTCTGAGAATACACTACAATACACAGCCGCAATACAATACCCTCATACAAGCAAGGGGTTTCCTTCTAGGGAAAAAAACCCTAAACTAAACATTACTTCTACCGTTAGATCATCTGCCTAATGAATAGCCCAAATTGACTAGAAATTACTATACTTTTACAAGGAAATTTTACATATGTTTTTAGCTTCGGGGGTGCTGCCCCCAAAACCCCCCGCCAGGGAGGGGCTCCATAAAGTTGCAACCACCCCCCCCTCGACCCCCCAGGCAGCGTTTAATTATGGGCGGCGTTGCTGCCCCATTAAGGTACAGGGGTCTAATGCTGTGATATAAAATAAAAAATATAATCAGGCTCCACACCCAACACTCATAATAGTATTCATGTATGTATGCGAATTACCAGAGACAAAATGGCATATAGATCTATAATTATCAACTCTTAGTTGCGCTGCACTTAAAAAATTTAGACATACCCATATCATGACATTCCAAGAAATAAACACATGAAAAATCATAGATCTAGTCAACCCATAAGAAGATCATACAATAGATAGTCACTTTAGGTCTAATGATATTGATCCATCACTCTATTACCAGGTGCATACTTATTTCATATGAACTACTCATCAATAGCCCATTCCATGCAATAATACTTCATATCGAGGTAATCATCAATCACTATCACATATGCAACTTCTATCACTTTGATCTTCACCTCCTTTTATAGCTTGGTCCTTAGCCAATACCATGGGTCAAAACCACACTAATGTCGATGAAATTTTTTGACAGGATCAAATATCTGTTGACATGCTCATTACTATGGGCTAATACCAATAGTAAGGAACCTTGGTATTTATTAAACCATAGTGCGAAAATTTTACGCACATTTTCTTCTTCATATCCGCATGTGTACATAACTTTGATTCAAGGAACATGCGTATACATTACTTCTCTTTGTCATACCTACGTATGTACACATATTTTCTTCACATAACCTAAGTATACATGAATTCTCTTCATCATACTTGCAGATGTACATGATTTTTCTACATAGAACCTACGTATCATTTCTTCAAACTTTTACCTTCATCATTCCTATGTCATTGAAAAGGATATGAAATGGCTTGTAGATACATCCTTCATCAAGAAGATTCCATCAATGGGAAACTTCATCAAATTGGTTTCGATCAAGGAAAACATATTCAACATAATTCCAACAATATCCCCCTCTGGACTTGATGGCAACCACTTTCGTGTTTGATCACCACAGCCTGTAGATACCTGTAAAACACTAAACACCACCAAAAACAAAGTTAATTTTCTCCCCCTTTAGCATCAATGGAAAAAGGTGGACCAATGTCGAATGAAGGCTTCCTTTGTGTATATCTTATCTACACTATATAATGACCATGCTCCCCCTAAGCAACATAATGACCAACTCTACCACAAGAAAATCACTTAAAGGCAAGCTTACCTCTGAACCTTACAGTGCCTAGTCAGAGTTTCTTTACAAAGTTTACCTCATCATCTTCTGATATATAACACGATTGCTTCTATTCTTCCTTTTCCTTTCCTCTTGCGACGTCTTTGAATGCAACTTCTTTGTTTTCTGAGGGACCTCCTTTTCTCATTTCAAAGGCTGTTAACTTAATATATCAGTGATTAATCAAACATTAGATAAGAAATGAAAATTTTCAGTAAGAAAAAAAAAAGTCATTATACATAAGAAACACACATGAACAACAATATTTAA
This sequence comes from Pinus albicaulis, assembly GCA_034641835.2. Classification (NCBI taxonomy): domain Eukaryota; kingdom Viridiplantae; phylum Streptophyta; class Pinopsida; order Pinales; family Pinaceae; genus Pinus; species Pinus albicaulis. The sequence continues at coordinate 30,476,622 of CM076569.1, forward strand.
TGTGGAAACCCAATATGGGAGAAAAACATCATGTTGTTGTGTCTATCTTTAATTTTATTATTATGAAAAAATTCTTATAATATTGTAATGGGGCAGAATCATACCATCACATAGGCACCAACTTGCAGAAGGCTACAACATTCACTCATTCTCCAACTCCTACTATAAGGGAGCTCCAACTCCCTGAGCTTGTTTACCAACACCCACTGGAAGGGAGCTCCAACCCCCTGATCTGATCACAAGCTTCTACTGGTAGGAAGCTTCGACTTCCTCACTGAAGGCTCCAACTCTTAGCACCATCATGGACCATGTTTCATAAATTTTCACATTGGATCACCTGTTTCAACACATTATCACTTGTAGGCCATTTTTCATAAAATTTTCAGAAGTAACCCACTACCATCATTTAAGCCGAATACCATATATAAAAAATAAATTGATCATTGTACCAATTCGTTCAACCAATCATTGAATCAAATAGTCACTAAATCAAACAATCACTCAACCAATCACCAACTCAAATCAACCAACCTCTTCTGAAACATTCAAATAGTGAGATCACTGCAACTAGAACATTAGTATTGAACCCAACACACTGCATCAACATATTGAATCAATTGAAGCCCTGGTCGATCATATGAAAAAATATGTACGCTACTTTGCTTAAAAAAAATTATGTATACATGCTTTTCATGAATGCAACCTGCGTACAGACCTCAACATACTAGATTTTGAGTTACTGTCAATATGAACCAGATAATTAATTTCACATATACATACTAAAACATTATGTCAGATCATATATCTCTAAACCTCATATAGCTAGCTGCATCATGGACATTATTGAACAAATCAATACTCAATCAATTAACCTTTAAACTTCATTATTAAGCCGATATCAACATGATGAATTCATTAACAGAAAATAGAAATACATGACTGATTAGAATGATCATAAATATTCTTCAGTGGAAACCCTATCCTTCATTCGTGCTTATCTTTAAGTGTTTCCACGTGTATACATGATTTTAAGGAGTGAAACCAGCATACATATGTTCTCATACTGCAGAATCGATATGATACTACTCAGAATAGTATCTTCGTATGTATGTGCCTTACCAGAGACAAACTTGTGTACATATCTGCAATTTTCAACTCATAACTGCGCTACACTTCAAAACTGCAGGCATACCCATATCACGACATTCAAAGAAATAAACACATGTCAAATCCTAGATCTAGTCAACCCATAAGCAAATCATACAATACATAGTAATTTTGGGTCTGATTATCCTGATCCATCATTGTATTATATGTTGCATAATTATTTCATATTAAACTTTCTCTGATCAGCCCCTTGTCCACAAACTCCTGTACTTGCTTCCTGATTTCCTCATTCTCTGTGGGAGTCATCTTGTAGGCTGCCTTATTTGGCAGATTTGAACCAGGGATAAAATCTATTTGATGGCTGATCTTTCTCACAGGGGGCATCTCATCAGGTAAATCATCCAGAACAATGTCACAATAACTGTCTAACATCTCTTGGATTTCTATTGGCAAATAAGAAACCTTTGTAGAAGTAAGAACTACCTTAGGTTTTCAAACTAAAGCAAAAATTACCTCTTCTTCTTCAATCTGCTGTAGATACTCCTTCCCGCTCAATAACAAGGTCTTTGGGTCAGCCATTCTGCTTGATGGTTCTCCTTCCTCGATGGGTGTCAATCTATGATGTACCCCATCTTTGAAGAACTTGTAAGTGTTCTTCTTGCCATCATGCACTGCTTCTCTATCATACTGCCAAGGTCTACCCAGCAGTGTGTGACACACATCCATGGGCATCACATCACACAGGACTTTGTCTTTGTAGTTTCCCATCTATAGCTCTATCTCACACTGTTCCTTTACAATCAGCTGGTTCCCTTTATGAAGCCAGGACACCCTGTAGGGAGTTGGATGCTCCCTTGTGTTCAACTTCAACTTCTCTATCACCTCAGTGGAAACTAAATTGTCTGTGCCGCCACTATCAATGACTAGCTAGAAGCATTTCCCCTGGACTTTGCATATGCTCCTAAACAAAGTCTTCCTTTGTGCAGACTCAGTGACTTCTTTGGCTTGTTTCAACAGGACTTTATTAACCACCAAGTATTCCCCTTTCTCTAGCGAAATTGCCTCTTCAATTGCTGCCTCTTATCTAGCCTCAGCAACAATAACATTTCTTGGACCAGCACCCATATTCTCTAAGCACTCATAGTGCTTATGTCCCAGTTGATGACATCTATAGCACCTCAATTCTCTACCTCTGCCTTTGCCTCCTCTTCCTCTATAAGAACCCCTTCTGCCTCTTGCATCACCCTCTGTGGATGCATTTTGAGGTGAGCTGCTGCTAGCTCCATCTCTAGGTGCAGTAGACTTTCCTCTACTGCCCTGACTTCCCTTTCCTCAGAAAGTACCTCTCCCTTTGGCAGACCGCTTCCTCAAGAGTTTCTCCTCTGCTTTCAAGGCCATCTGATAGGCCTCTTCAACTGTCTTAGGAGACAGAAGACCAATCTCATCTTGGATCTCCAGCTTGAGACCATTCACATATCTGGCAATCTTCTCTGGTGTGTCTTGAAATTTCCCAGCTCTTATGCTTACTCTATAGAATTCTTCTGTGTATTCCTTTCCTATCAACAACCTCTGTCTCAGGTTCTGCATTTGTCTAAACAATGTTAGCTGATAATCACTAGGTAAGAATTTACCTTTTAGTTTAGCCATCAATCTGGTCCAGCTTTTGATAGGCTATTTACCATCTCTCCTTCTTTATGCTTGCACTCCATCCCACCAAAGTGCAGCATGTCCTTTCAACTTTGTTATTGCAAACTTAAATTTCTTATCTTCACTCATTTCTTCATAGTCAAAGCACTTATTCATTTCATTAATCCAGTCCACCAACTCTTTTGGATTCAGTCCTCCTACAAAACTTGATATTTCAAGTTTGGGCTTAATTGCAGACCCTAGAACAGTTCTAAGGAGCCTCATCTCAGGAGGAATCTCAGCATTTTCTCAAGCTTCTTCTATTTCAGGTTCACTGATGTCTTCAGGATCTCTGAGCTGTCCTAGCTCCATGGCATCCAATCTGGCTTGGACCCTTTGCAAGGTCTCCAACACTTCTGTATTGGCAACATATCTGCCTCTTCTTCTGCCAGCACCTCTAACAACTCGGACTGCCATGTTAATCCCTGCAAAATATCTCAAAAGCAGTTCTGACACCACAATTGACAACAACAATATTGAAAACCGAGCCCAAGGAGAGCTGACCTTTAAATTAACTCTGTCCACATTTCACTTGATTAAGCTTAGTTCAACACAATAAATCTTCTCAATTTCGTTTACAAATTTATTTATCAATTTCAGAGAAATTGACAAATAAATACATTAGTTCAACTTTGATTTAAAGCCCAACACACATAGATATACTGTCCTTCGCGTTATTTAATCCCGCGCTCATAACCCCATGCATTTCATATTTTGTCCTTTCCAATGTTAAGACCTTGGGCAAATATATCTTCGAACTTTAATTCTGAGCAGTATAAACCCAAGACAGTCCTAAGTTCTAACCATCGGGAATTATAATGCATTAAAGTCGATACACAAATATTTTAAATCCTTGCGCTGAGCCTTAGGGCTAAGGTTAAACATTTCCGAGATATTATTAATACCCGACTTCATTACAACCGAAGCACTTTTCAATACACCTTAGGACCCGGGCCCACACCTACAAATGAGTGGATTTCAACAAATACAAACGTTCATACATTGACTTAACCTTCGAGCAGCTTTGAATGCGATCATCGTACGATCTATCAACCCTTATATCTGATGGTAAGGGTCCTTTTCAGACTTTTTCTTGAGCCGACCGTTAACATTCAAAAATTACGCGAAATAGGTTGTTTTACTCCGGTGACGTGGCACGTTCTGATTGAATTGGAAATTTTTTTGGGCGGTTTTGCTTCCACGCAAAAGCGGTGTGAAATGGGTGGATTTGGTTTTGCAATACCACTGTTGGGGTTTGAACATACTTTACCGTAGGCTCCATCGGGGTTAACATAAACTTGTGCATCCACTCTGACTCGCTAACTTAGGGTTCTAACTTCGACCAGTGTTCTCAATCAACAATAAAGAAGTCTCCTTCTCTTGTAAGCGGGATTTTCTTCACGACAGACAGAACTTATAGTTCTGTTGGCACACCAACACCACAGGGTTCACTCTCGAAGACAGGTTGAACACAACGTAGTCCTGGTACAAGGGCTCAGTGTATCCATTCATGGCCTCCTACGGATGAAACAATAGAACCCATTCCACTCATCCAATAGGGATCCTCGGCCTCTCACAGGGGTGTATATTAGAATGACATTCCCCGGGGATTCAATGGGAATTCACGCTCAATATAGATAGAGGGAGCATTCGAAGATTTTCACAGTATCTCTCTTCATCAATTTAAATACAGAATTGGAGGTTCCAACACCTCAGAACTAAGCAAATGCACACACAGAGACATTTATACCAACTCTCACCCGCTAAGGATCAGTAAAACATCGAATTTTATTCAACAAGAAGCAAATGCTTAACACACTAAAGTTTACCACGAAAATCCCCCCCCTTTAGAGTATCCGGGGGTTATATTTTATATGCATTATTATGTGTCTCTTCGGTTCCTCTCCGAGGATTGTTTCTAGTCTAATTAAAAGCATAATTACAATTTATTCGAATAACTGAAAATGGAACAGATGGACAGACCCCAAACCTATTCGACTTGTACTGACTCTAACTGTGCTAAAAGAAACAAACAGCTAAGGTATTGACACCTTGCTGTTACAATTCAGAATGATTTTGAACCCTCCTAGCCACAACATGTGGACAAATTTCCTACATTGCTGGCTAGTGTCTAATGCCCCTGCATCAGGTGTATTGGTATGACTTGTTCGTGGTTTGGCGAAGGTCGTGGGTTCGATGCCCAGGGCCTCTGCTTCAACAGTCCATTTAAATGGCTGTTTACTCTTCTTTATTGTCTCAATGATGGGTGCATTAATCTTACTGAATTTTCTTATAAATTTCCTGTAAAAACTGGCAAGTCCATGGAAACTTCTTACCTCAAAAACATTTCTGGGTGAAGGCCACTCCACAATTGCCTTAACCTTTTCTGGGTCCATCTTCAATCCTTTTGCAGAAACAAAAAAACCCAAATACACCAACTCTTCCTTCATGAATGAGCATTTCTTTAAGTTTATCAGCAGTTTCTCTTGGTGCAGCTTCTTCAAGACATAATTAAGATGCCTTGGATGCTCTTCTTTAGTTTTGCTGAAAACTAATATATCATCCAGATACACTATCACAAATTTACCAATAAATTCTTTCAACAGTTCATTCATAAGTCTCATAAAAGTGCTAGGTGCATTTGACAACCCAAAAGGCATTACCATCCATTCATACAGTCCTTCATTTGTTTTAAAGGCAGTTTTCCAGTCATCACCCTCCTTTATTCTAATCTGATGATATCCATGCTTTAAATCTAACTTTGAAAAATATTTGGCACCACTCAAACAGTCCATTAAATCTTCAACTCTAGGTAAAGGGAATCTGTGCCTGATTGTTATCTTATTGATTGCTATGGAATCAATACACATTCTCCAGCCTCCATCTTTCTTCGGGCTCAATACTGCTGGTACTGCACATGGACTCAAACTTTCTCTGATCATCCCCTTGTCCACCAACTCCAGTACTTGCTTCCTGATTTCCTCATTCTCTGTGGGAGTCATCCTGTAGGTTGCCTTATTTGGCAGATTTGAACCAGGGATAAAATCTATCTGATGGTTGATCTTTCTCACAGGTGGCAGCTCATCAGGTAAGTCATCCACAACAATGTCACAATAACTGTCTAACATCTCTTGGATTTCTATTGGAAAATCAGAAACCTTTGTAGAATTAAGGACTACCTTAGGTTTGCACACTAAAGCAAAACTTACCTCTTCTTTTTCAATCTGCTGTAGATACTCCTTCCCGCTCAGCAACAAGGTCTTTGGGTCAGCCATTCTGCTTGATGGTTCTCCTTCCTCCATGGGTATCAACCTATGATGTACCCCATCTTTGAAGAACTTGTAAGTGTTCTTCTTGCCATCATGCACTACTGCTCTACATACTGCCAAGGTCTACCCAGCAGTATGTGACACACATCCATGGGCATCACATCACACAGGACTTTATCTTTGTAGTTTCCCATCTGCAGCTCTATCTCACACTGTTCCTTTACAATCAGCTGGTGCCCTTTATGCAGCTAGGACACCCTGTAGGGAGTTGGATGCTCCCTTGTCTTCAACTTCAACTTCTCTATCACCTTAGTGGAAACCAAATTGTCTGTGATGCGACTATCAATGACTAGCTGGCAACATTTCCCCTGGACTTTGCATATGCTCCTAAAAAAGTATTCCTTTGTGCAGGCTCAGTGACTTCTTTGGCTTGTTTCAACAGGACCTTATTAACCACCAAGGATTCCCCTTTCTCTGGCGAAATTGCCTCTTCAATTGCTGCCTCTTCTCCAGCCTGAGCAACAATAGCATTTCTTGGACCAACACCCATATTCTCTGGGCACTCATAGTGCTTATGTCCCAGTTGATGACATCTATAGCACCTCAATTCTCTACCTCTGCCTTTGCCTCCTCTTCCTCTATAAGAACCCCTTCTGCCTCTTACATCACCCTCTATGGATGCATTTTGAGGTGAGCTGCTGCTAGCTCCATCTCTACGTGCAGTAGACTTTCCTCTACTGCCATGACTTCCCTTTCCTCAGAAAGTACCTCTCCCTTTGGCAGACCGCTTCCTCAGGAGTTTCTCCTCTGCTTTCAAGGCCATCTGATAGGCCTCTTCAACTATCTTAGGAGATATAAGACCAATCTCATATTGGATCTCTAGCTTGAGACCATTCACATATCTGGCAATCTTCTCTAGTGTGTCTTGAAATTGCCCAGCTCTTATGCTTACTCTATAGAATTCTTCTGTGTATTCCTTTACTGTCAGCAACCTCTGTCTCAGGTTCTGCATTTGTCTAAATAATGTTAGCTGATAATCACTAGGTAAGAATTTACCTTTTAGTTTAGCCATAATTCTGGTCCAGCTTTTGATAGGCTGTTTACCAGCTCTCCTTCTTTCTGCTTGCACTCCATCCCACCAAAGTGCAGCATGTCCTTTCAACTTTGTTATTGCAAACTTAACTTTCTTATCTTCACTCATTTCTTCATAGTCAAAGCACTTATTCATTTCATTAATCCATTCCACTAGCTCTTTTGGATTCAGTCCTCCTGCAAAACTTGATATTTCAAGTTTGGGCTTAATTGCAGACCCCATAATAGTTCTAAGGAGCCTCATCTCAGGAGGAATCTCAGCATTTTCTCGAGCTTCTTCTTTTTGAGTTTCACTGATGTCTTCAGGATCTCTGAGCTGTCCTAGCTCCATGGCATCCAATCTGGCTTGGACCCTTTGCAAGGTCTCCAACACTTCTGTATTGGCAACAGGTCTGCCTCTTCTTCTGCCAGCACCTCTAACAACTCAGACTGCCATGTTAATCCCTGCAAAATATCTCAAAAGCAGCTATGATACAACAATTGACAGCAACAAGATTGAAAACCGGGCCCAAGGAGAGCTGACCTTTAAATTAACTCTGTCCACATTTCACTTGATTTAGCTTAGTTCAACACAATAAATCTTCTCAATTTCGTTTACAAATTTATTTATCAATTTCAGAGAAATTGACAAATAAATACATTAGTCCAACTTTGATTTAAAGCCCAACACACATAGATATACTGTCCTTCGCTTTATTTAATCCCGCGCTCATAACCCCATGCATTTCATATTTTGTCCTTTCCAATGTTAAGACCTTGGGCAAATATATCTCCGAACTTTAATTCTGAGCAGTATAAACCCAAGACAGTCCTAAGTTCTAACCATCGGGAATTATAATGCATTAAAGTCGATACACAAATATTTTAAATCCTTGCACTGAGCCTTAGGACTAAGGTTAAACATTTCCGAGATATTATTAATACCCCACTTCATTATAACCGAAGCACTTTTCAATACACCTTAGGCCCCGGGCCCACACCTACAAATGAGTGGATTTCAACAAATACAAACGTTCATACCTTGACTTAACCTCCGAGCGGCTTTGAATGCGATCATCGTACGATCTATCAACCCTTAGATTCGATGGTAAGGGTCCTTCTCAGACTTTTTTCTTGAGCCGACCGTTAACATTCAAAAATTACGCGAAATAGGCTGTTTTACTCCGGTGACGTGGCGCGTTCTGATTGAATCGGATTTTTTTTGGGCGGTTTCGCTTCCGTGCAAAAACGGTGCGAAATGGGTGGATTTGGTTTTGCAATACCGCTGTCGAGGTTTGAACATACTTTACCGTAGGCTCCATCGGGGTTAACATAAACTTGTTTATGCACTCCGACTCGCTAACTCAGGGTTCTAACTCCGACCAGTGTTCTCAATCAACAATAAAGTAGTCTCCTTCTCTTGTAAGCAGGATTTTCTTCACGACAGACAGAACTTACAGTTCTGTTGGCACACCAACACCACAAGGTTCACTCTCGAAGACAGGTTGAACACAACGTAGTCCTGCTACAAGGGCTCAGTGTATCCATTCATGGCCTCCTACTGATTAAACAATAGAACCCATTCCACTCATCCAATAGGGATCCTCGACCTCTCACAGGGGTGTATATTAGAATGACAGTCCCCGGGGATTCAACGGGAATTCACGCTCAATATAGATAGAGGGAGCATTCAGAGATTTTCACAGTATCTCTCTTCATCAATTTAAAGACAAAATTGGAGGTTCCAACACCTCAGAACTAAGCAAATGCACACACAGAGACAGTTATACCAACTATCACCCGCTAAGGATCAACAAAACATCGAATTTTATTCAACAGGAAGCAAATGCTTAACACACTAAAATTTACTGCGGAAATCCCCCCCCTTTAGAGTATTCGGGGGTTATATTTTATATGCTTTATTATGTGTCTCTTCGGTTCCTCTCCGAGGACTGTTTCTAGTCTAATCAAAAGCCTAATTACAATTTATTCGAATAACTGAAAATGGAACAGATGGACAGACCCCAAACCTATTCGAATTCTACTGACTCTAACTGTTCTAAAAGCAACAGACAGCTAAGGTATTGACACCTTACTATTACAATTCAGAATGATTTTGAACCCTCCTAGCCACAACATGTGGAGAAATTTCCTACATTGCTGGCTAGTGTCTAATGCCCCTGCATTAGGTGTATTGATATGACTTGTCCGTGGTTTGGTGAAGGTCGTGGGTTCGATCCCCAGGGCCTCTGCTCGACCTCCCACATAAATTTTGGTGGCCCTCGAGCTACCATGTGGTGGCCCCTGGATGGGCCACATTGCAACCTTTGATTTCCCATCATGAAACCCAATAAAACTTCACCATTTGAAACCAACACAATTGTGCCACTTGGAACAATACCATACGCCAGATGAAAACCGTTGACGAAGTTAACCTGCATAGTCACCTTTCCACGTAGGCATACCCAGTCAGTTTTACGAACTGCTGATTGGGCAAACCTACATATATATATTTTTTAAATTGCATGTTTGACAAAGTGGACATAACACGTTTATGGGAGCATACAATGTTGGTTTTCTGCAAAACAATTTGCGCCAGATTCAGAATGACGAGATCTATGCGGTCGTTCGAGTTCCACACCATTCTGACAACTTACATTTTTGAGAATTTTTTTGAGCACCTGATCACACATCCCTACTGGAAGCTTTTGGACGCAGAAATATATTTCCTTACTGAACATGTGGATGAGTACACATCCCCCTCACCCTTCCAGTCTCAATCCACTAGAATTTTCCTAAATTCAACAATTTGAGATTTTCATAAAAACTGATCTTTTTCCTTGATTCCGTAGACCCTCTATTATTATTGTAGATACCATCCTTATGAAATTTCCCATAATTTGTAGAACAAAAAAATATCCTTGAAGAAACAAAAATATTCCTTCCTTGGTCGTCAATCAATCGTACTTGAATAACTTGAAAAATTTCTCACCTCGAACACTGTCGACATGACGATATTTATCTTGTCTTACCTTATACTTGTCTTTCCTAGAATCATAAGAGGTTGTTGATTCTAGGGGAAGGAGATCTCAGTTTAGGGGGAGGCTGTGGTGAAGGTTCATGGTTGGATGGATAATTGTTCATCCCAAGGAATTATGGTTTGGTATTACGATTAGAGTTCTGGTTTCTAGTAATCTAGCGAATTTTGTATGTTATGTGTTCATTTTGAATTAATTTGAGGATTGGAATTACACTCATTCTAAGTAATCCAATTTGGAACCTATATAATAAATTCTGCAAGTTGTTACATACATACATACATACATACACACACACACACACACACACACACACACACACACACACACACACACACATATATTGAGAGAGGTGACTTTTTAGAATTGACCTAGTTCATATATGTCAGTCAAACTAGTTATTCATCAAAGAATTTTAGACCATTTATTCAGAGGAATGATGGCTTATGATTTTTTATACAGAAATGTTCTTAAAATAACGTCTTTATATACACTAGTAATGTTGTTATTGATAACATGAAAGTAAAAATAACTAGTTTGGTGAACCAATGAAGGTTTCTTCCGCATTGCATGCATAATATAGAAATAAAATTTAAGTCATTAAAAATAATCCTGTAAGCACAAATCATCAATTGGTATGGTGATTGGTACCTAGGTTAAACAACCATGAGAAAATATGGGTAAAACTTCCCTAACTCAGATTGAGTGCTTATAAGGTGGATTGAGTTAAGGAAAAAATATTATTAAGGAAATGTAATGGTAATTTTGATGATTAACATTAAAGAAAACTCGTCGAGGCGTGGTTTGAAACCCTTGGTAACTAAAATTAGTTATGTTCAGTATTAAGTCATGATGGCCGGAGGAAATTTTATATATTCAAGACAAAAACCCGTAAAGTAAAAGTCCTCAGATACAAATATATCTCAGTTAAATTCAATACTGTTTTCATACATAAAGTGATCTAAATAACCTAAGTTCCTTCCTGTCACTACACTAGTTACCAGTCACAATAGTATAACTATGTTCAGATGGAAGTAGAACAAAAATATAGGTTTTCATCCTAAAAATGAACAATAATGATTTTCCAATAAAGATATAACAGGGAAGATGCAAATCCATCCTGAAGGAGCGTAGGATTCAATCCATATGCACAAGAACAATGACTTAGTGCGTGTGAAATCATACTGCTATTATATATATATCTGTGTGTGTGTGTGTGTGTATTCTACGGGGGTAATAAACCTTGGAAAACTATGAACACTAAGTGTATAAAAAAAGGGTAGAATCATTCTTTATTAATGATAACCTAGATTACTTATTACTAATTTGACACATAAGTTAACAAGAAATAATTTTAGACTGATGGATTACTGTTCATTAAAAGTAATGGGAAAAATAACTGCACTCACTATGACCAAAAAAAAAAAAATTTTTGGAGGAGGAGGACAAGTGTTTTTATAAATTTGCTAAGCATATACATTGAGAGGAATTTGGGTTTGTGTAAAAAAATATGTTTATTTATCAGAAAATCTAAGAATGAACGGTGACAAACAAAACATGTATTAGAAACTGGAATTTATTGAAACTAAGGCACCTTAAGAATATCTGGAATTTATCAGATATCTGAATACATTTACCAACACGAGAATTTTTTAAAAGTATAATAGGTCAAATAAGAAGTACATGTTAAAAGTAACATCAAGGGTCATGAAAATAATAATACATTAAAACATGTGTATTACACCCTTTTAAGAGCTAGGAAGCTTAATACAAATGCACTGTAAGTATGTTGACCCATCATATAATTACAATTATAATACGAACACATTTTCCCTCAGAAAGGTGTTATAACACCATAACGACTGGAACAAGGCAAAGAACTGATGTGGAACATGGTGAAAATATAAGTTGAGGAATTTTATTGGACACGACTTGGGTAGGCGAGCGCAAAATGTTGGGAAAAGTATTGAGAGGGGGGTGAATTAGTATTTTAAAGCATTCATAAAATTTTTCTTTTATTTTGATTTCCATACTCTACTTTCCAAAAGTAAACCTCTGTATATATGCGACTTTTATGCAAACAACTAGTGTATATCGAGTAAAATTCTATTTCAATTAAATATTCATTTGTTTGTCTTAAACTAGTATATCAATGATTCATCAAAAATTATATAAGCAGTAAAAAAGTGCAGTAAGAAGAAAATAAATCATTATACACAAGAAACACACATGAACACCATGATTTAAGGTGGAAACCCAATGTGGGATAAAGCCACCACTGTTGTCATATCAAAATTCAATTTTATTATTAGGAAAAAAATCTTACAATCATGTACTCACGTAGACTCATACCAACACACAAACACCCACCTGTAGAAGGCTAGAACCTTTAATCATTATCCATCTCCTATTGGAAAGGAGCTCTAACCCCCTGATCTCCTTTAACAACACCCATTGGAAGGGAGATCCAACCCCATGATTTGATCATGAGCTGCTACTGGTAGGAAGCTTCGACTTCCTCACTGAAGGATCCAACCCTTAGCACCATCATGAACCACGTTTCATAAATTTTCACAGTAGATCCACCTGTTTCAACACATTACAACTTGTAGGCCACTTTTCATCAAATTTTTAGACTGAACCCAATACCATCATTTAAGACAAATACCATATATCAAAACTGCAACTGATCAATGTAACAAGTCATTCAACCAATCACTGAATCGTTGACTCAAACAGTCACTGCACCAATTAATCACTAAACCAAACAATCACTCATCCAATCACCAACACCAATCAAACAACCTCTTCTTAAAAATTCGAACGTTGAGATCATTGCAACGAGAACATTAGTACTGAAACAGAAACACAACATAACTTATTAAATAAATTGCAATCTTGATTAATAATATGACAGAATATGTACACTACTTGTTTTAAACAAACTTGCGTGTATACACGCTTTTCATGAATTTGAACCTGCGTACAGATCCAAACATACCAAATTATGAGCTACTGTCAATCTGCACCAGAAAAAGAATTCCACATAGACATACTAAAACATTCTATCAGATCATAGATGTATGAACCTCATATAGTTAGTTTCATCATGGACATTCTTCAACGAATCAATACTTAATCAATATAACTTCAGACATCATTATTAAGCCCAAAAGACAATGAAGACTTCATTGACATAAAAGAAAAATACAACATGGCTGATTAGACTGATCATGCATATTATTGAGCAGAAACCCTAGATTTCATATGCGCTTTTATTAAGCATTTCAAGTGTATACGTTCTTTTCAGGAATGAAACCCGTGTAGACATCTGCACATATTTCAGAATTGATACGCTACTAGTCAAAATAGTATTCGGGTATGTACACACCTTACCAAAGACAAAATCACATACATATATGCAATTATAAACTCATTTATGCATTGTAATTCAAAACTTTAGACATACCCATATCACGACATTCAAAGAAATAAACACACTTCAAATCATAGATCTAGTCAACCGATAAACATATCATAAAATACATAGTCATTTCAGGTCTAATGATCATGATCCATTATTATATTACTGGGTGCATACTTATTTCATATTAATCACTCATCAATAACCCATACCATGCAATACTACTTCATATCGAAGTAATCCTCAATCACTCTTACATATGCGCACTTCTATCACTTTGAGCTTCACCTCCTTATATATATTTGGACTTACCCAATACCATGGGTCAAAACCACACTAATGTTGATGGTATTATTTGATGGGATAAAATATCCATTGGCATGCTCATTAGTATGGGCTAATACCATAGTAAGGACCCTTGGTATTTAGAAAACTATAGTGTGCAAACTGTACATGCCTTTTCTTCTTCATACCTGCATGAGTACACAACTTTTATTTACCGAACCTACATAGAAACTAATTCTCTTCATCATCCCTATGTATTTACATGTATTTTCTTCACATAACCCTTGTATATGAGACTTATATTCATCATACCTGATTATGTACATAGTTTTGCCTCATAAAACCTTTGTACACTTCTTCAAACTTTTGCCTTCATCATTCCTCTGTAAAACTAACTGGTATCTGAACTAGCCTATAGATAAATCCCCCATCAAGAAGATTCCATTAATGGGAAACTTCATCGAATAGGTTTCCATCAAGGAAAACACATACATCATAATTCCAACAATATCACCCTTTGGACTTCATGGAAACCACTTTGGTGTTTGATCACCCCAACTTGTACATAACCGTAAAACACTGAACACCACCAAACACCAAGTTACTTTTCTCCCCCTTTGACATCAAGGGAAAAGGGCAGACCAATGTTGAATGAAGCCTTCCTTTTTTTAGATCTGACCTGCACCATATATTGACCATGCTCCCCCGAAGCACATGCTTAAACTTCTAAAATATTTTCAATGAAGTACAAGACTCAGTGACTCAACTGAATATGACCATTCCTTTGACCAAGGACTCAAAATGACATCAACCACCCAACCAAGCGGGGTTACATAACATCATCTACCTATCATGGGATTACATACAAAATTGACTTGACCTTCAATAGTCCAAACATGACTAAGTATTACAAGAATGCCATATGTGTCTTTACATGACCGTTACATCAAATGACAAATATGAATATTATAAATAAGACCAAAAGACAACAAAATAACATCAACAGGTTGTAACCATGAACATCAGAACAGGAAAGGAAAGTAATAACTAACTTAAGTATATTAGAATCTTTTGTTGAGTCTATCCCATTGTTTCTCTGCCAGAGAAAGATATACACGACTGTCTGTATAGAAACTCGTGTATATACGTGAATTTCTTTTATAAAATCTGCGTATAGAAAGTAAACTCCTAAATATCAATTTTTCTTGAAAGTATGAGAAGAATGGTCAATACAGAGATGAAGCAAAGACTATGCCCAAATTTGTTCTAAGATATTCAAATGCTTCAAGTGGAAGAGTTTTTGTAAATATATTAGCAAATTTTTCTTTTGAGGGAGCATACTCGAGGTTGGCCTTCTTTTCAAGCACCTGTTCTCTTAGATAATGGTATTTAATTGGAATGTGTTTTCCTTTTCAGTATATAACATGATTTTTTGAAATGATAATAGCACTTGTATTACCACAAAGGATGGAAATGTGTGGAGAACACATGATTTGAACATCCTACAATGTTTTCATCATCCAAAGAAATATGTGTGCAATAAGATGCAACGTCATCATATTCTACTTCTGTGGTAGATAAGGAAATAGAGCTTTGTTTCTTGCCGAACCATGATACCAACCGAGGCCCCAAGTAAAATGCACCTCCACTAATTCTTTTGCAGTCATCATCATTTCCAGCCCAGTCTGTATTTGTGTAAGCATGAAGAGGAATATCTGCATATTTGGGATACAATAAGCCAAAGTATTTAGTTCCTTGTAGATATTTGAATATTCTCTTAAATTTCTGAAGATGTGTTTCTTGGAAGAGTCCAATAATCCCAACAACATGCATGATATCTGGTCTAGTACCTCTTAGATAAAGTAGGATTCCAATCATAGACCTGTATTCTGCTTGATTCATTGTGGGAGATCCATCATGTGAGCTAAAACTACATCCCGACATCATTGGAGGACATACTAGTTTGCACTCTTCCATTCCATATTTCTTCAGAATATACTTTGAGATATAAATTTATTTTTGAGAGAAAGATGCCATCCTTTTCTTGTTTCACTTGTGAACCAAGAAAATATGTTAGTTCCTCAAGCAATGACATTTCAAATTCTTGTTGCATAAAAGAAGAAAAAATTTGAGTCATAGATTCTTCAATACTACCAAATATGATATCATCTACATGAACAACAATAATTAGCAGTTTTCATCATCTATTTTTGTGTACAGATTTCTATATGCAAACCCTTTTGCGAAACCTTGTTGTTGAAGATACTTGTTAAGACAAGAATACCGTGCACGAGGGGATTTTTTTAGCCCATATAATGCCTTTTTGAGTTTGGAAACAAGTTTTCATCATTTCCTAGAATGAACACTTCTAGTTGTTCAATATACACTTCTTCTTATATATCTCCATTAAGGAATGAAGATCTTATGTCCATTTGATAAACTTTAAAATGATGAAAGATTGGAGATCTAAGGAAAATTATTATGGATTCAAGTCTGGATACAGGAGCAAATGTTTCCTCAAAATCTATTCCTTCTTGTTGATCATAACATTTTCAAACGAATCTTGCTTTATTTCTAATAACTTCTCCATTTTCATTCAATTTAATTTTGAATATCCATTTTGTCTCAATAAAATTATTATCATGAGGCCTTGGAACTAATTCCCGTGTGTGATTATTTTCAATTTGATAAAGTTCTTCATTCATGGCCCTAACTCGACATTCATATTTTCTAGACTGATTTACAATTTGAGGTTCAATAGTGGATAATAAAACTAGATAACTAGGAGTTCCCACAAGAGTTATTATTTTTTGTACCCCAGCTTCCTTTTCACCTAGAATTTGAGTTTCTGGATGATTCTTTTGAAAATACTTGGATGGAGTCTTTTCCCTATTGGTTGTGCCTTCTTCTGATGCTTCATTGGTTTCTTCTTCTATATCCCTTTGATTTGATGTGGGAAAGCATTCATTATCATCATCATCATATGTTGTTGTTACCTTTTTGGAATTTGTGCATGCTTCATCAATTACAACATCAATACATTCAACAATCTTTTGAATTCCCTTATTGTAACATTTGTATCCTTTGCTTCTAGATGAGTAACCAAGAAGAATTTTGTCATCCTCCCTAGCTTCAAACTTACCAAGTTTTTTATCATTATTTTTTTATGAAAAATTTACTTCCAAAGACTCTAAAATAATTTACAGTAGGAGGCTTACCATACCAAAGTTCATAAGGAGTTTTATCATTGTTTACGCCAACATGAGCTTTGTTGAGAATATTTAATGCGGTATGTGTTATTTCACCCTGCGATGTATTAGGTGTTCTAGACTCATAAAGCATAGCACAAGTCATTTGCTGAATTGTTCTATTCATCCTTTCTACTACCCCATTTTGCTAAGGAGTTATAGCTACAAAAAAATGTCTTTTGATGTCATGTTGTTCACAGAAATCAAAAAATTCATCTGATATGAATTCTCCTCCTCTATCAGATCTGAGGCATTTGATTTTTAGATCTAAATCATTTTCTAAACAATTCTTTAAAGACTTTGAATTTATCAAATTCTTCATCTTTGTGTTTTAATAAATCAATCTAGGAACATTCATATGAATTCATCAATAAATAAGATGCAGTATTTTTCTCCTCGAGGTGAATTTTTCCTTACTAGCCAAAACAAGTCAATATGAATAAGTTCAAGAGGCTTACTTTCTAATCCTTCTTTGGCATTGAAATCAGCCTCGACATTCTTACCGAATTGAGATGCCTTTCATATGGTACTTTCTAGTAGGGTGATGTTGGGAAAATTATGAATAGCTTTAAGCTTGCTTGATTTGTTTAGTTGAGATAAGCTTATATGTCCCAACCTTTTTTTCCATAGCCAGCTTTCTTATGCTTTTCCCATGTAACATTTTTCTTGACTGCCTTTCAAGAAATGAATATTACTCAGAGTTCTTGTTCCCTTTATTATGCTATTCCTATTGTCAAGTTCACAAACCACACATTGTTTTGGCCCTAAAATAACCTCATTTCCTTGGTCGCACAATTGACTAACACTTAACAAGTTATGCTTTAATCCATCGGAAAACAAAACATTACCAAATTTATCCTTTTCTTTTAGAAAAACAGATCCTTTAGCTTCGATGATAAAAAGTGACTTGTTTCCAAAAGTAACATTATTTTCTTTTTGTAAATCATTGTATGTAACGAGATTATATTTATCACTTGTCATGTTTTTTGAGAATCCGTTGTCAATGTACCACTGTTTTTCTTGATCTTTCCCATATAATGTTATACCACAACTTTCCTTTTCCATACCTTACAAGTTGTTATTTTCTCCTTTTGAGATGTTGGTTGTATTTTCCTCCTACATTTAGATTCCTCATGTCCAAAGTTATTGCAAAATGAGCATTCAATTTCATCTTGAAGATGTGAGAAACTGTTTAGGTGTTTTTCTTGATTCCTGTCTCATTCCTTCATTTTCTTGCTTCTCTAGTCATCATGGTTTTGTATGCAACACATTGAGCAGCCTTGTGACCAAAATTATGGCATGAGAAACATTGCCCATTAAAGTAGAAATTTCTGTGATCATAGTATCATCTGTTGTTGTTTACCTTTTGATTGAAGATTTGTTGTTGTTTATCGTTGGCTTAGAGCGGGTATGATTTACTTGTGAAGTATCTTTATTCCTTTGCTAAAAGACAATGTTTTACTGACTATTATTTGTTGCATTAAGATAACTTCTTGTTATTACATATGGCTTCTCAGTATTTGATGTTTCTCCACTATATCTAAGACCTATCTTCATAAGAGGAGAGCATTGTACCTTGATTATTTCATCTATGGTTTCATAACCTTTAGCAAATATAAGATTTAGAGTTTTTATATTCTCAAGTTCCTTTCTTAGACTTACTATTTCACATTCTAGCTTTTCATTATGCTTCTTCCTTTCTATGAGTTTTTTCTTTAAAGTATCTATATATATTTTATATTCTTCTAAACATACTTTAAGCTAAGTGATTTCTTCAATGAAAAAATCATTTTCTTCCAAAGCATCCAGGAATTTATCATCAGACTCATTAGTACTTCTTTCAAATGCCATGAATAATTTAGAATCTTTATCAGACTCTCCCTCTTCACTATTCGACCAACCATCATTATCTTCATCAGTATAATAAGTTCTCTTGTTTTCAAATAGTTTCCTATTTCCTTTTGCAATTTATTTCCCCTTTTCATGGTTTTATTCTCAAGACATGAGACTGATGACCATTCCTTATAGAAAATCATAAGAAGGTGATTTGTCTATGAACTACTAGTCCTTTAGTTGAGTTCCTTCCAAATTTGATTCTGTGTGTCATTGGTTTCTGTTTTCTCCCATTTATTTTTCCTCCTATGATTCTTTGAATATAACTTCTCTAATTTCCGAGGGACCTCCTTTTCTCATTTCAAATGTTGTTAAAATCCTATGGAGTTATATAACAGTAAGGTTCTTCACATCCTGCTTTTCTTCAATGGTAGACCGTCTTTTGACTCGAATTTTCGCGTTAAATATCTCAAAATTTTCTCTACTAAGGTTGAGTCTTTTATATATTCACCCAGATTTATCATACCATTCACGATCTCATATACTCTTAGAAATAAACTTGCAATACTTTCATCATTTTAAATTTTGGGAGTTTCATATTGAATTCTAAGAGTTTGAAGTTTAGCACTTTTTACCTTGTCAAATCCTTATAGCTCTGGATAATTTTATCCCAAACAGAATTTGCTGAATTTAGCTGCATGAATTTAAAAATATTATGATTCTATCATGCTTCCCAATAAGGAATTGAAATTTTTTTCATTCGTTTCATATATCTTCTTTCCCGCCTCATCCGTGGAAACTGTGGGTGGATACTGATAACCTCCTTCAATGATTTTCCATACATCTTCTCCAATATATTGATATTGTGAATATGATCTTGTTCTTGTCTTAGAAAATTGGGTGCTTTCGTTGAAGAGTGGTGGCCTAATAAATGTTGTCCCTTCTGTATTGTTCATCGTGGTGGATATTACTTCAAGCGATCAAGTTTATTCTGAAGGGCCTACTTTGATACCAATTGTTGGGAAAAATACTGAGAGGGGGGATGAATCGGTATTTTAAAACATTTATAAAAAAAATCTTTTACTATTATTTATGTACGCTAATTTCTTGAAGTAAACCTACGTATATACACTACTTTTATGCAGATAACTAGCGTATATCCAATAAACTTCTATTTCAGTTAAATCTTCATCAGTTTGTCTTAAAATAGTATATCAGTGATTCATCAAACATTAGATAAGAAGTAAACAAGTGTAGTAAGAATAGAATAAAGCATTATACACAAGCATAAAAAATTAACACCAAGATTTAAGGTGGAAACCCAATGTGGAATAAAACCATCATTTTTTTCGTCTCTATCTTCAATTTTATTATTATGAAAAACTTCTTATAATCTTGTAACTACCCACAGAAGGCTACAAACTTCACTCATTCTCTAGCTCCCACTAAACGAGAGATCCAACCTCGTAATATCGTTTACCAGAACCCACTGGATGGGAGCTTCAGCGCCCTGATCTAATCACCGACTACTACTTGTTGGAAATACTGAGAGGGGGGGGGGTGAATCAATATTCCTTTCAATTATAGCATTAGTTAATCTTCAATTATTATCAGTGTTTGTACAATGATATCAGCAAACAATAGGAACACAAATTCACATTTTTTTTAAGGTGGAAACTCACTCCGGGACAAAAACCACCTAATGATTTTCTAATAATTCTTTAATATTCAACTCTAATTGAAAATAAAGCTCCAAATTCCTAGAAGCTAGAAAAGCATTCTTCTCCAGCTCCCACTGGATGGATGCTCCAACGCCGGAGATTCTTCAGTAGTCAACTGAACGGATGCCCCAACACCCAATGAGCTACAACTCACCCTAGCACCACCCTACCACCACCCTACCACCCTATAGAAGAATGAAAGAAGAATGGACTCCCGTACCAGGGAAAATGGTCCACCTTACAATGATATAGAATGATGTAGAAGAAGAAGATATACTAGACCATAACCCCAACTTTGACACAAACACCTAATGATGGTCCTAGACCTCCCAACACTGCCTCTTCAACCCTTGGCATATACATACTAGTACAATTTGTACAATAATGTATTTACAATGACTAAGTACAATGATACCTGTACAATGATTGTATGCAGTGCTGCCCACTTGAAGACTTCATATGATGAACTTCTTGCTGCTGTTATGCACCTTGGTTACTGCTCTTGTCATGCTACCCTTTGCTGCACCTTTCTTTGCTTTTCTGCCGTAGAAAGTCTGGTCCTTTGCAATCCTTGACAACACATGATTTAGCTTTTTCTTGCCTTCTAGGAGCCTGATATTGAGTCTGGTGTATCTCTTTTATTTCAGATCCTCAATATCTTATTTTCGGTCCTGTATTATTCCTCTGAGTCTTCTTTCCAATGCCATAGGTATGACCCAATTTGGATTCTTCAAGAGAGAGTTATTCCCAATCTCTCACAATGCCCTAATTATGGACTGTTTCAGTAGAGCGCACTTGTACGGAATGCCACGTGTCGTTGTTTCTTCATTTGGCTCTAAAATTGATAGAGCGAAAATTACAGACTATGCACTATTTTCCACTTTTTACAGAATTCCAATCCGATACTCAGAGAGAGAGAGTTATGACGATTTTACCAAGGTCACTTCTTTGAGATGAATTTCAAGAGCCTGCAAAAACCCTTTCTTCCACAGATCATATCTCCAAAAATATTGCGCACCTTGATCTGAAATTTGTACTGTAGCTTCCTCAGGGTTTTGGCTTTGCCTCATAAAAATTTCAACTTTTGAACCTTCGTAGAAAAAAATTTAGAGCGAAAATTCCACGATGACATGTTTCAAATAGCTCATGCGGGTTATAGACGGATGAAACAATTTCAATTTTGGTTTGCTTTTCATGCATTAAGATGGCCAACAAAACTGGTTTCCTACGGGCAGGTTGAGGCCACAGACTAGATTTTATATTTTTGTAACCTTCCTTACAAATATAAATAGAAAATAGTGAGGTCCTACTAAATTTACAAAAAAAAAAAGATGACATGTTTCAGATAGCTGAATCCCTTGCATAAGGAGGAAATGAGGATCAAAATTTATATAAATGCTTAAGTTGAGAGGGGCTTCAACAAGTGAATGTGGGAGGGATTTTAGGAGCTTAAAAAATATTAATTATGACTTTTCAATGACCCATGCCCAAACCCCATGGGGTTTTAGCCCACTAACTGGGGGTACAAACTTCAAACATGAATATCTCTCAAACCGTGAAGAATTACATGGCGTGCCATATATCAAAGGAAACATCTCGACAAGTAGAAACCATCAAAAGCATTATTGACCCAGAATATATTAATTTGGTAGGTCAAAAATCCCATGAAATATTGGGTTAGCCCCTGGTGCTGCTTGGGTTGACATCAATGACAATCGCTGATCAACACTACTAGTAGGGAGCTTCAACCTCCTCACTGAAGGCTCCAACCCTCAACTCCATCATGGACAACGTTTCATAAATATTCATACTAGATCCACCCGTTTCAACACATTACAACTTGTAGGCCACTTTTCATCAAATTTTCATACTGAACCCACTACCATCATTTAAGCCCAATACCATATATCAAAATAGAAAATGATAATTGTACCAAGTCATTCAATGAATCATTGAATCGTTGAATAAAACAATCACTGAAAAAATCATTCATTGAACCAAAAATTCACTCAACCAATCACCAACTCAAATCAACCAACATCTTCTTTAACATTCAAACAGTTCTATAAAATCTAACAAAGAGATTCAATCTGATCTTGTAATGTACTAAAACAAAATATTGAATCCTTCTCCAATTGTGGAAACAAAACATGATCGCATAATCACAGAATAAGTAAGAGATATAAATATCAATCACACAACAAAAGATGTATCTGGGGAAAGCCACTGCTCAAAACCCCACAATCTATATATTGCATAAATTCAATATCATGAAAAATACAATGATATTCCTCTACTGAGAAACCTCTACACTATCTTAACTGTCTCAATATGATCTAGCTCGAATATAGCTTGCAAAATAAGCAAAAGAAGCTCCAGTATTTAACCTTTTTCTTACCTCTGCCTGGCCTTCCTTCCTTACACATTCTTGGGTTAATTGAGCCCCTTTTAATCGGTAAAATACCAATTAATGGTTGTGAAATCCTTCAAGGCCTTCCCAATTACATCATGCATGACCTATACAATTTTCTAATAGTACAACTGGTAGATCTCTTCCCTTTAACCTCACTCTCAATTGGACATTCCTTAGAACTGGCTTGCAAAAAATATTTATAGAGAATTATTAGTTAACTGATTCAACGCTACTTGTGAATTAAATCATATTTAATTCACTGGACCTATCACTAGCTCATCTCTCAGTTAGAACTACTTAAACTAATTTTAACTCAATTAATTGTGTTAACTAATTACAAATAATTGTAAATAGACCCCCTAAAAATAGGAAAATCCTCTACATGCCACCTCTTTGACCTCTAACTCGAATTTCCTAAGCTAAGTAAGTCTTCTTGACTCAATTAACTAATACAAGTTGTCATGAGATGAAATTACAATTTTTCTTCCAATTTAATTAAGGGGAAATTAAATCAGAAGCCTCATATGGCACCATTTATGTGTGCGAGTTTACGAATTCCATTTTTGGTTACCATTTTCAATGTTTCTTGTTGTTAATTTCAACACTCCCTCTAAACAAGAAACAAATTCAATCTATCCCTATCCGATACCTTTGGAATGTTCTGCATGCAACACTTATCTAGAGTTGTTTTCTATTGCAACTCTTGAAACTGAATAGTCTAAAAAAATAATAATTAGTATTATGTATCTGTCATCAGAGTATCTGACTAATCCTAGCTACTCCACTGTCTAATAGAAACTCTGGGCTGCTTCTAACTCTTAATGTGTTCCTTCTGCACTACTCAACCTCTGATCTACGCTCCAGTATTTGAAATCTGTGACTCTGATTTATGTCTTTTTGACATCTCACTGCATCAATCCTAGCAATCCTTCCTACTATTGTATATTATGGGCTCCTATTAGCTAGTTTTGATCCATAATACGAGTCCTCTCAATGGATCCTCCCAAAATTTCTTCTCCTATGATTATGTCTGCACATCGCCCCACCTCTACCTTGGAGGTATGGTTGCATGCTTTCTCTCTGCCCATATGGATCAAATTTCCCCCCTTCTGAATGTCTTTGCTTGAGTGGATGCCTCCACTCGGTCTCCTCTCCGCTTCTCCAATTGTTGCTACTCTACAGCCTTTTGATACTGCTTCTGAGGGTGCAAGTTGAGAGATAATTTTTTCTCCGTCTCAACCACCAAGTCAGTAACCTCTGTTTTTCTCCTCAAAGCTTTTCATGCATCCTCAACCTTGAGAGAATACATGTTATTGGATCTTACACCAATCTGTTCACCCTTCTCGTAGTGACGTGTCTAAGGAACAACTTTTATTTTCTAAATATGACATCATAACCACAATCTTCCACTACTGCTACGGAGACAAGATTATTATTTAGTCCTCAAACATGCAAAACATCTCTCAGTCTGAGAGGGGAGACATACTCCCTCGGAAAGGTAACTATACCTATGTTGGTCACGTTATACCTCCCTTCATCTCCAAACTCGATGTTCTGCTCGAGCTTCTTCTCCTCCAAGTCACTAAAGAAATATTTATTCCCCATAATATGGAACGAGGCACCACTGTCTAGATACCAAATGAATCCCATTACATTTTTTGCCATGCATGCAATGAGAGTCAAATAAAGCTCGAACTATGAAGCTAGAGCTTCACCGGCTGCAACTAGAAGTTCTTTCTTGCTTGCCTTCTTTTGTGGACAATTTGAGGCATAGTACCCATGCTCGTGGCAGTGAAAATACTCGATATTGGACAAGTATCTCTTCCAATATTTGCCTCGTGACTTATTTCCCTTGGATTTATTTCCTTTTATGACCAATGGAAAACATCGTTCTTTGTCTTTTCCAGAGGTCCCATCTCTGGTGCTTCGCCTCATCTCTTCTATTAGCAAGTCAGATCACAAATGATCCCAGTCTGGTAGCTTCTCCCTCCCATTCATAGATTCCTAGTAACTATTCTAGCTCTTGGGAAGGCCTAGAAGATCTAGGCTCACCAAATAATCCTGGGATACTATCACACCAATACTTCCAAGCTCATATTTACATTGAGTGAACTTCGTCAAGTATTTTGGTATCGTCTCGCCCTCCCCCATCTTGATGTTTTTGAGCATTTATTTCAACGGAAACTTCTTGTGGTCCCTGCTATTCTGAAATAGATATATCAACGCCTTGCACATAGCATATGGAGTCACCATTCCATGGCGACACGAGACAATATGATCTCGAACTTCTTCCAACAAGATCCTTCTCTCCTTTGCTACCTTCTTCTTCCATGCATCAAGAAGTTGAGCATCTGTGGATGTGGGCTACAAAATATCACTTTGTATGAATTCCTTCAGTCTGTTGTCCTCAAGAACTTCCTCCATCCTATCCTTCAATGCTATGTAATTTGAATCACCCTCAAGAGAATATTTGAGTCTTAAGCCATTTAAAAACATCTTGATTTGTTGTTGGAAATCGAAGAATAAATCTGCAAATTCAAACATGTTCAAGACAAAACTCTGTTATTCTATTTTATTGTGATTCTTAGAGCTCTGATACCATGTAGAAAATATAACAACTAGATTCAATCTAATATTGTAATGTAATAAAAAAATATTGAATCCTTAGACAATTTCTGGAAACAAAACACGGTCACTCAATCACATAACAAGTAAGAGAAATAATTATCAATCACACAACACAAGATGTATCTGGGGAAATACTTTGCTCAAAACCCCTGTATCTGTATATTGCAAAAAGTCAATATCATGAATCAATACAGCGTTGTTCCTCCACTGAGAAACCTCTGCACTCTCCTAACTATCTCACTCTTATCTATCTCGAATCTGGCTTGCAAACTAAGAAAAAAAAGGTCCAGTATTTAACCTTTTTCTTGCATCTTCCTAGCCTACCTTCCTTACACATTCTTGGGATAATCGAGGCCCTATTAATTAGGAAGATACCAATCAATGATTCTGCAATCCTTCAAGGCCTTCTCTATGACCTCATGCATGACATGTACAATTTTCTAATAGCACAACTGATAGATCTCTTCCCTTTAACCCTAGTCTCAATTGGGCCTTCCTTAGATCTGACATGTAATATCTATTTATAGAGAATTCTCAATTAACCGATTGATCACTACTTTAAAATTAAATAAGATATAATTCACTGGACCTCTCACTAGCTCATCTCTTAGTTTAAATTAGTAAAACTAATTTAACATTAATTTCTTGAGTTAACTAATTACAACTCACAAATAATTGTAATTGAACCCCCTAAAAATAGGGAAAACCTCTACATGCCTCCTATTTGACCAACAACTCGAATTTCCTACGCTAACTATGTCTTCTTGAGTCATTTAAATAATACAAGTTTTCATGAGATGAAATTACAATTTTTCTTCCAATTTGATTAAGGGAAAATTAAATTATAAGCCCCATATGTGACCATTTATGGGTGCCATTTTCTGGATTCCATTTATGGTTGGAATTTTCAATATTTATTGTTTCCAATTTCAACAATAGTGAGATCACTACAATCAGAACATTAGTATTGAACCCAAAACACTGCATCAACCTATTGAATCAAATGCAACCCTAGTCAATCATATGGCAGAATATGTATGCTGTTTTTTTTTAAAACCTGCGTGTATACATGCTTTTCATGAATGCAACCTGTGTAGAGATCTCAACATGCCGAATTATGAGCTATTTTTAATCTGAAGCAGACAATGAATTTCACATAGACATATTGAAACATTTTGTCAGATCATAGATCTCTGAACCTCATACATTTAGCTCCATCATGGAATCTTCCACAAATCAATACTCAATCAATTCAACTTCATACATCATTATTAAGCCCAAATCAACATGAAGACTACATAAACAGATAAAAAAAATACAGTAGGACTGATTAGACTGATCATACATATTCTTGAGCAGAAACCCTAGCTTTCATGCATGCTTATCTTTGAGTGTTTCCGCGTGTATACGCACTTTTCAAGAATGACACCTGCGTATAGATCTGCCAATACTACATAATTGATACACTAGTACTCATTGTTAGAAAATTATATATTACATAGAAATGCAAAACATAAAATATGTGGAAAACACAAGCACACAAAACACATAAAACCAGAGAGACACATATTTATGTGGTTCACCCAGTTTAGGCTAAGTCCACCCCGAATAGCGAGTCCTTCCTTTTTATTATCCAGCAAAATGAAGAGACACAACCTACAACAGATTCATTGTAATATCCTCTGTTCTCTCTCACAATCTCCCTATTTGTTTCTCACTCTAAGAATACACATACAATACACAGCTGCAATACAATACCCTCATACAAGTGAGGGGTTTCCTTATAGGGAAAAAAACCCTAAACTAAACATAACTTCTACTGTCAGATCATTTTCCTAATGAACAACCCAGATTGACTAGAAATTACTATACTTTTACAAGGCAATTTTACATATGTTTTTAGTTTCGGGGGCGCTGCCCTCGAAACCCCTCGCCATGGGGGGGCTCCATAAAGTCCCAGCCACCCCCCCTGGACCCCCTAGGCAACGTTTAATTATGGGTAGCGTTGCCGCCCCATTAAGGTACAGGGATCTAATGCTGTGATATAATATAAACAAGATAATCAGGCTCCACACCCAATACTCATAATAATATTCGTGTATGTATGCACATTACCAGAGACAAAATTGCATATAGATTTATAATTATCAACTCATAGTTGTGCTGTACTTAAAAACTTTAGACATACCCATATCACGACATTCAAAGAAATAAACACATGTCAAATCATAGATCTAGTCAACCCATAAGAAGATCATACAATAGATAGTCACTTTAGGTCTAATGGTATTGATCCATCATTCTATTACCAGGTGCATACATATTTCATATGAACTACTCATCAATAGCTCATTCCATGCAATAATACTTCATATTGAGGTAATCATCAATCACTATCACATATGCACACTTTTATCACTTTGACCTTCACCTCCTTTTATAGCTTGGTCCTTAGCTAATACCATGGGTCAAAACCACACTAATGTCGATGAAATTTCTTGACAGGATCAAATATCCGTTGACATGCTCATTACTATGGGCTAATACCAATAGTAAGGAACCTTGGTATTTAG
This sequence comes from Pinus albicaulis, assembly GCA_034641835.2. Taxonomy (NCBI): domain Eukaryota; kingdom Viridiplantae; phylum Streptophyta; class Pinopsida; order Pinales; family Pinaceae; genus Pinus; species Pinus albicaulis. The sequence goes on from CM076569.1 coordinate 30,504,918, forward strand.
TAAACCATGGTGCGAAAATTGTACGCACATTTTCTTCTTCAGACCTGCGTGTGTACATGACTTTGATTCAAGGAACATGCGTATACATTACTTCTCTTTGTCATACCTACGTATGTACACATATTTTCTTCACATAACCTAAGTATACATGAATTCTCTTCATCATACTTGCAGATGTACATGATTTTTCTACATAGAACCTACGTATCATTTCTTCAAACTTTTACCTTCATCATTCCTATGTCATTGAAAAGGATATGAAATGGCTTGTAGATACATCCTTCATCAAGAAGATTCCATCAATGGGAAACTTCATCAAATTGGTTTCGATCAAGGAAAACATATTCAACATAATTCCAACAATATCCCCCTCTGGACTTGATGGCAACCACTTTCGTGTTTGATCACCACAGCCTGTAGATACCTGTAAAACACTAAACACCACCAAAAACAAAGTTAATTTTCTCCCCCTTTAGCATCAATGGAAAAAGGTGGACCAATGTCGAATGAAGGCTTCCTTTGTGTATATCTTATCTACACTAAATAATGACCATGCTCCCCCTAAGCAGCATAATGACCAACTCTACCACAAGAAAATCACTTAAAGGCAAGCTTACCTCTGAACCTTACAGTGCCTAGTCAGAGTTTCTTTACAAAATTTACCTCATCATCTTCTGATATATAACACGATTGCTTCTATTCTTCCTTTTCCTTTCCTCTTGCGACATCTTTGAATGCAACTTCTTTGTTTTCTGAGGGACCTCCTTTTCTCATTTCAAAGGCTGTTAACTTAATATATCAGTGATTAATCAAACATTAGATAAGAAATGAAAATTTTCAGTAAGAAAAAAAAAAGTCATTATACATAAGAAACACACATGAACAACAATATTTAATGTGGAAACCCAATATGGGAGAAAAACATCATGTTGTTGTGTCTATCTTTAATTTTATTATTATGAAAAAATTCTTATAATATTGTAATGGGGCAGAATCATACCATCACATAGGCACCAACTTGCAGAAGGCTACAACATTCACTCATTCTCCAACTCCTACTATAAGGGAGCTCCAACTCCCTGAGCTTGTTTACCAACACCCACTGGAAGGGAGCTCCAACCCCCTGATCTGATCACAAGCTTCTACTGGTAGGAAGCTTCGACTTCCTCACTGAAGGCTCCAACTCTTAGCACCATCATGGACCATGTTTCATAAATTTTCACATTGGATCACCTGTTTCAACACATTATCACTTGTAGGCCATTTTTCATAGAATTTTCAGAAGTAACCCACTACCATCATTTAAGCCGAATACCATATATAAAAAATAAATTGATCATTGTACCAATTCGTTCAACCAATCATTGAATCAAATAGTCACTAAATCAAACAATCACTCAACCAATCACCAACTCAAATCAACCAACCTCTTCTGAAACATTCAAATAGTGAGATCACTGCAACTAGAACATTAGTATTGAACCCAACACACTGCATCAACATATTGAATCAATTGAAGCCCTGGTCGATCATATGAAAAAATATGTACGCTACTTTGCTTAAAAAAAATTATGTATACATGCTTTTCATGAATGCAACCTGCGTACAGACCTCAACATACTAGATTTTGAGTTACTGTCAATATGAACCAGATAATTAATTTCACATATACATACTAAAACATTATGTCAGATCATATATCTCTAAACCTCATATAGCTAGCTGCATCATGGACATTATTGAACAAATCAATACTCAATCAATTAACCTTTAAACTTCATTATTAAGCCGATATCAACATGATGAATTCATTAACAGAAAATAGAAATACATGACTGATTAGAATGATCATAAATATTATTCAGTGGAAACCCTATCCTTCATTCGTGCTTATCTTTAAGTGTTTCCACGTGTATACATGATTTTAAGGAGTGAAACCAGCATACATATGTTCTCATACTGCAGAATCGATATGATACTACTCAGAATAGTATCTTCGTATGTATGTGCCTTACCAGAGACAAACTTGTGTACATATCTGCAATTTTCAACTCATAACTGCGCTACACTTCAAAACTGCAGGCATACCCATATCACGACATTCAAAGAAATAAACACATGTCAAATCCTAGATCTAGTCAACCCATAAGCAAATCATACAATACATAGTAATTTTGGGTCTGATTATCCTGATCCATCATTGTATTATATGTTGCATAATTATTTCATATTAAACTTTCTCTGATCAGCCCCTTGTCCACAAACTCCTGTACTTGCTTCCTGATTTCCTCATTCTCTGTGGGAGTCATCTTGTAGGCTGCCTTATTTGGCAGATTTGAACCAGGGATAAAATCTATTTGATGGCTGATCTTTCTCACAGGGGGCATCTCATCAGGTAAATCATCCAGAACAATGTCACAATAACTGTCTAACATCTCTTGGATTTCTATTGGCAAATAAGAAACCTTTGTAGAAGTAAGAACTACCTTAGGTTTTCAAACTAAAGCAAAAATTACCTCTTCTTCTTCAATCTGCTGTAGATACTCCTTCCCGCTCAATAACAAGGTCTTTGGGTCAGCCATTCTGCTTGATGGTTCTCCTTCCTCGATGGGTGTCAATCTATGATGTACCCCATCTTTGAAGAACTTGTAAGTGTTCTTCTTGCCATCATGCACTGCTTCTCTATCATCAATCAAGACATCAATACAGTCAACGATATTTCGAAGTCTCTTATTGTAACATTGGTGTCCTTTGCTTCTAGAGGAGTAACCAAGAAGAATTCTCTCATCTGCCCTAACCTCAAATTTACCAAGCTTTTCATTACTAATTTTTATGAAACATTTACTTCCAAATACTCTAAAATCCTTTACAGTAGGAGGCTTTCCATACCAAAGTTCATAACGAGTTTTATCATTGTTTACACGAACATGAGTTTTTTTGAGAATATTTATTGTGGTATGTGCTTCTTCACCCCTGAACTCATCAAGCATAACACAATCCATTTTCTAAATTGATTTATTCTTCATTTATGCAACCCCATTTTGTTGAGGAGTTATGGCTACAAAAAAATTCCTTTTGATGCCATGTTGTTCACAGAAACAAAAAATTTCATGTGATATGAATTCTCCTCCTCTGTCAGATCTGAGGCATTTAATTTTTAGATCTAAATAATTTTCTACTATTGCTTTAAAGAGTTTGAATTTATGAAATGCTTCATCTTTGTATTTTAATAAACTAGTCCTGCACATATTATAGAAGTCATCAATAAATAAGATGAAGTATTGTTCTCCTCGAGGTGATTTTTTCATTACTGGCCCACACAAGTTAGTATGAGTAAGTTCAGGAGGCTTATTTGCTAATCCTTCTTTGGCATTGAATTGAACCCTGGTTTTCTTACCAAATTAACATGACTTGCATATGGTACTTTCTAGCGAGGTGATGTTGGGAAAATAACGAACAAGTTTAAGCTTGCTTGATTTGTGTAGTTAAGAGAAGCTTAGATGTCCCAACCTTCTCTGCCATAGATAGCTTCCCTCCGCTTTGCCTAAGTAACATTGATCTTGACTGCATTTCAATACATAAATATTACTCGAAGTTCTTGTTCACTTTATTATGGTCTGCCCTATGTCAAGATCACAAACCACACATTATTTTGATCAGAAAAAAACCTCATTTCCTTGGTTGCACATTTGACTAACACTTAACAAGTTATGATTTAATCCATTAATAAACAAAACATTACGAGCTTTAACATTTTCTTTAGAAAAACAGATCCTTTAACTTTAATTAAAGTAGGTGAGTCATTTTCGAAAGTAACATTCTTTTCTTTCTCTAAGTCATTGTATGAAATGAGCTTATCTTTATCACCTGTCATGTGTTTTGAGCATTCTTTGTGAATCTACTAGTGATTTTTTTGATCTTCCGCATATAATGCTATACCATAGCTTCAAATTCTAAGTTCTTCCCTTTCCATACCTTAGAAGTTATTGTTATTTTCTCATTTTGAGATGGTGCTTCTATTTTTCTCCTGCATTCAGATTCCTCATTTCCAAATTTATTGCAAAATGAGAATTCAATTTCATCTTGAAGAGGTGAGAAATTATTATAGGTGTTTTTATTCATTCCTGTCTCATTCCTTTGTTTTCTTGATTCTCTTGTTGTGATGGTTTTGTATGCAACACATTGAATAACCACGTGACCAAAATTATGGCATGAGAAACATTGTCCATTAAAGTAGAAATTTATGTGATCATAGTATCATATGGTGTTGTTTACCTTTTTATTGAAGCTCTTTTTGTTGTTTATCCTTGGATTAGAGTAGGCATGATTTACCGTTGAAGTATCTTTATTATTCTATTGAAAGCTGGTGTTTTGCTGACTACTTTTTGTTGCATTAAGATAACTTCTTGTTATTGCAAAGGGATTTTCAGTCTTTGATGTTTCTCCACTATATCCAAGACCTATCTTCATAAGAGGATAGTGTTGTACCTTGATTATTTCATCTAAGGTTTCATAACCTTTAGAAAATCTAAGATTTAGAGTTTTTATCTTCTCAAGTTCCTTTCTTAGACTTACTATTTCACATTCTATCTTTTCATTACGCTTCTCCTTCTCTATGATTTGTTTCTTTAAATTATCTATAGCTATTTTGTATTCTTCTAAAAATACTTCAAGATGTGTGATTTCTTCAATGAAAGAATACTTTTCTTTTAAAGCATCCATGAATTTGTCATCAGACTCATTAATACTTATTTCAAATACCATGATTAATTTAAAATCTTGATCAGAGTCTCCCTCTTCATGCATATAATAACTTCTCTTGATTCCAACCATCACTCTCTTCATGCGTATAATAACTTCTCTTGTTTCCAACCCATTTTTTATTTCCTTTTGCAATTTATTTCCCATTTTAATGGTTTTATTTATAAGACACTTAGCAATATAATGACCAAATCTACCACAAGCAAAGCACTTGAAGGGAAGCTTACCTCTGAAGCTTTTGGTGACTAGTTGGAGATTCTTTACAAAATTTATATCATCTTCTTCTGATATATAACCTGATTCCTTGTGTTATTTCTTTTCTTTTCCTCTTGTGGCTACATTGAATACAACTTCTCTGATTTCTGAGGGACCTCCTTTTCTCATTTCAAAGGCTCTTAAAATATCGTGGAGTTGTACAAAAGTAAGGCTCTATAGATCTTGCTTTTCTTCAATGGAAGACACTTTGGACTTAATTTTAGAGTTAGGGATCTCAATATTTTCTCTACGAAAGTTGAGTCTTTTATATCCTCACCCAGATTTCTTAGACGAGTCACAATGTCATCTACTCTTAGAAAGAAACTTGCAATAGTTTCATCATTATGAATTTTGAGAGTTTCATATTGAATTCTAAGATTTTGAAGTTTAGCATTTTTTACCTTGCAATTGTCTTCATAGATCTAGTGTTGGGTATGTGTTATATTCTTTCCACGACTAGCCCCATGTGCTGTACATTGCGCCGGGCGCAGCAGGGGGGTCACAGGGGGGGGGTGGCAGCGCCCCAGCGAAAATTGTTTTGGTATGCGGTCCCACTCATATGCGGACCCACCCATGTTTTGTGCATGAGTTTGCACATGGTTTTGGGGTACGATGGTTTCCGACCCCTGGTATTTTGTAGATCCGATCAAGGGAACTACGGTTATGTTCTAATCCAGGGTTAATGGATTGGGGTTATGTATGCTTCGGCATGTATATATATGTGTTGTAACACTAAAAGAAATATAATGAAAATCAAGCTGGTCGTCCCAATTTGGGATCCAGGGGAAAATCTCTGTGTTTATCTGTTTTATGTTTTATGCTCTTGCTATTGTTTATTTTCTGTTATAAAATTTGTGTGTAGATAATTTTTATTCAGGGTTAAAACCTACATCTAGATTATTTTGTCGCATATAGCCTTTGATAAATTTAGCTGCACGGCTTTGAAAAATTATGATTTTGTCCAGCTTCCCAACGAGGCATTGCCAACTTTTGCATTGGTTTTCTATATCTTCTTTCCTGCCTCATCTGTGGGAACTGTGGCTGGATACTGATAATCTCCTTCAACTATTTCCCATACATCTTCTCCAAGAGACTATAGATAAGATCTAGTTCTTGTATTTTATAAAAGTATATTAATTCCGTTGAAGAGTGGTGGCCTGATAGATGTTGACCCTTCTTGATTTCTCATCTTGATGGATCTTCCTTCAAGAAATCAACCTTCTTCTGAAGGACTTGCTCTGAAACCAAATGTTGGGAAAAATAATGAGACAGGGGGTGAATCAATATTTTAAAACATTCATAACCTTTTTCTTTTATTCTGATTTATGTACGCTACTTTCTGGAAGTAAACCTATGTATATACGCGACTTTTATGTAGACAACTAGCGTATATCCAATAAACTTCTATTTTAGTTAAATCTTCATTTGTTTGGCTTAAAGAAGAATATCATTGATTCATCAGACATTAGATAAGAAATAAAAAAGTGCAGTAAGAACATGATAAATCATTATACACAAGAAACACACATGAAAAACAAGGTTTTAGGTGGAAACCCATTGTGGGAGAAAACCATAGGTGTTGTCATCCCTATCTTCAATTTTGTTATTATGAAAAACTTCTTACAAAATTGTATTGGCACATACTCATACCAGCACGCAGACACCGACCCATATAAGGATACAACCTTCACTCATTCTCTAGCTACTACTGGAAGAGAACTCCAAACCTTTTATCTCCTCTACCAGCACCCATTGGAAGGGAGCTCCAACCCCCTGATCTGATCATTAGTTGCTACTGGTAGGAAGCTTTGAATTCGTCACTAAGGATCCAACCCTCAACACCATCATGGACCATGTTTCATAAATTTTCACACTGGATCCACCTATTTCAACCCATTACAACTTGTAGGCCACTTTTCATCAAATTTTCAGACTGAACCCACTACCATCATTCAAGCCCAATACGATATATCAAAACTAAAACTGATCACTATGCCAAGTCATTCAATCAATCACTGAATCACTGAATCAAACGGTCACTACACTAATCAATCATTGAGCTAAACAATCACTCAACCAATCACCAACTCATATCAACCAACCTCTTCTTAAAAATGAAAACAATGAGATCATTGCAACTATAACATCAGTATTGAACCCAAAACACTCCATAAACCTATTGAATCAACTGCAACCCTGATCAATTATATGAAAAAGTATGTATGCTAATTTGTTTAAAAAAACTTAAATTATTCAGCGGCACTGGACTAACTGTGGGTCAGAATACAGTGCAGGCTTTGTCAATACGAGCCAGGCGATGAATTGCCTGGGATGCGAAAAACTTTGTCGTCATATCATAGATCTTTGAACCTCGCGCAATTGGTTATGCTTGAGCATTGTTAAACAAGTGGTATCAGCCATTAATTCTGGCATCATTAAAACCATATGAACGAACAATTATTGAAAAACATAAATAAAGAGGTTGATTGGCGATGAAACTTAATTTTAATAGAAAATGTTGAAGTTACATTCACGTATTGCTTTATTAGGAGGGTTCAAAATCATATTTGAATTATGACAAAAGGTGTCAATACCTTAGTATGTTACTTATGAATCAAATTGATGCGTTAGAAATAGAATAGTTTTTTGATTTGATCCATCATCATCATTGATTATTTGAATATGAATATGGTGGTATTGTTAAGTAAAAGCGGTCCTCGAGAGAAGTAGAAGAGACATGATGATGTAAAGCTATTTATAAAGATATACGAAAAAGAGGACACCATGATAAAATCTTATTATTATTAAGCATTTTATCTCTGTCTAAATGAAATTTAATGTTTATTATGATGCATCTTAATTAACGGTTAGATTGATGTCAGGTGTGGGTGCTACCAGTTCCAGGTAACAGACCTCAGGTCCTAACCATCTAATTATTGAATAATTGCACAGCAACAATCTGTGGGGTCTCTGTCTTGTGGTTACACGTAAATTAGGTTAGATGCTAAGTGATGTGTGGATATTTAGTCATTAAAAGGCAGAAATAAATAATTAAACAACATGTGGAGATTTGAAAACTGTGTTGAATAATCCTGGAAAAATGTCTTTAGTAGTGATTTGTAAATAAAATGATAAGTTCCTATGTAATGGAAAATAAACATAAAAAATAAGCATAGATTTTATTTATAAATATAGATTTAGTGATAGTGAGTTCAAACTATAGAGTTAGTGAACAGGAAGAATAAAGAAGAATAACGTGTACTGGGCATAACTACAAGTGAGGTATTGTTCAATAACAGGAAGCAGTTTTTGAAAACCAAATCACACCATTGCACCGCTTTTGCAGGAAAAGCATAAAAAAAATTAAGTTAAATGAACGTACACATCACGAGAACAAAACAACTTATTTTCACATAATTTTAATTATGTTGCTGGGTTCAAGAAAATTAAGAAAAACGGCCTTCTCACGATGGCGGAATGATCAAAGGATGTTAAATATACAATAAAAATTCTTGAAAGGATAAATGAAGGTATAGGCACATATTTATTGAAGGAAGCTCTGTCTGGCTGTATAGTGGGCACAAGGCTAAGTATGGTATTCATTTGGCAATAGCATAATTGGTTAATACTGCTTCTAGTATACATTTTGTTCATCATCGGCACATTTAAAAATATTTTGTTGTAACAAACATAACATGTTAATGTAGATGGTGAAGACACGAGCATGAATATTTGGTTTACTTGTGAAATTAAGAGATTAGGGGATATTCTAATTCCCAAGGTCATAGCATTGAATGAGCATAATAACGAAGTCATATTTACATGTGACTATGGGCAGGATTAAGGGCACAGAAGTGACAATATATATATGAAGTTATAATCAAAAATTTGTGTTAAAGATATTGCATTTGTCAATTTTATAAAATTGATAAATAAGTGAAAAAGAAGATGAAAGACACAACGTGAGAACTAAGTTGAATTAAGTGAAAATGTGGGACGATTAATGTAGAAGCCAACTCTCCTTGGGGCAGGTTTTCAATTTTATTCATCGTGTGGTGGCGTCGAGCTACTTTTGAGATATTTTGTGGTAATTAACATGAGTACGAGTTATTCAGAATCTTTGGCGAGAAGGAGGGTGGTGTTCCAATGCCTCGGTGTTGGAACCCCTTTGAGGAGAGATTGAGCATATTGGATGCCATGGAGATAGGACAGCTCGGAAGATCCGAAACATCGGTGAACCTGAAATAGAAGGAAAACGAGAAATAAAAAGTTCCTCAAGAGATGAGGCTCAGACTAATGCAGGATGCTGGGTCAGAATTAGCTCGAAGTGTCAGGGTTTTGCGGGAGGATTGAATCCCGAGAAGAAGGCCCCCCGAGTGAATTGGATTAATGAAATAGACTTAAATTAACTTTGACTATGAAGAAATAGTGAGGACAAAGAAGGTTAAGTTTGCGATGGCAAAGACTGAAAAAAAAGGGACTTTCACCTTTTGGTGGGGTTGGAGTGCAAGCGAGAAAAAGAAAGGAAGGTGGTAAACAACCTATCAAAGCATGCCGGACCAGGTGTGGTGGCTAAACTAAAGGTAAATTATTTGCTAGTGATTATCAGCTAACATTGTTTGAACCAAATACGGAGAACACGGAAAGCAGAAATTGCGTGAGTGAGAATATGGAAAATTCTATAGGGTAAGGACTTGGTAGGAAATTTCAAGACATGAAAATATTTATGAGATGTGAATGATATAGTGGAATCCCAAGATGAGATTGGTATTCTGTTCCTAAAGATAGTTGAAGGGCTATCATGGCCTTGAAAGCGAAGGATAGAAAACTCTGAGAAAGCGATGCCAAGGGAGGGGTACTCTTCGAGAAGGAAATACGGTGGTAAGAGGAAAGTCTCACACACCTAGGGTGGAGCTAGTAGCAACTCACCTCAAAATGCATCAACGAGAGGGTGATGCAAGAGGCAGAAGGGGTTCTTGGGGGAAGAGGCAGAGGCGGTGGAAAATTGAGGTCTTATAGATGTCATCAGTGGGACACAAGCACTAACAGTGCCCGGAAGCTGGGTATTGGTCCAAAAATAATGTTGTTGCCCGGTGAAGAAGAAGAGGCAATTAGTGAGCCCTTACAGAAAAAGGAGAATCCTTGTTGGTTAATAAGGTCTTGTTGAAGCAAACCAAAAGGGTCATGAGCACACTGGAAGGAATACTTTGTTTAAAGACATCTTACATAAAGTCAAAAAATCTTTTGTGATTAAGTCATTGATAATGAGCATATAGAAAATACGGTTTTCCATCGAGGTGATGAAAGTGAAATAAAGACAAGGGAGCATCAGCCCTACAAGGTATCAAGCTGCTCAAAGGGCACCAGAGGCCCGGTTGTAAAAGGAGCAGTGGCAGATAGAGCACAAATGTACCTTCAACGGAACCATAAAGTCCATGTGTGGTGAAAAGCCGTGGATGTTAATGTCACACAAAGCTGTGGGTGAACCTTGGCGATATGATGAACGATGGTGCATGATGGCAGAAACACTTACAGAACTATTCAAGGATGGGGTACATCACATGCATTGAAATCCCATGGAGGAGAACCATCAAGCAAAGTAGATAGTCCAAAAGACTTTCGACTACTTTGACAGGAAGAATGTCTACGAATTGAAAAAGAAAGAAGGTAAGCTTTGGTTGGTTGCAAAATGAAATCAGTTCTTACTTCTATAATTTCTGATTTTCAATAGAAATCTAAAGATGTTAAACGATTATTGTGGCATTATTCATAAGATGAATTGCTGATGAGGCTCACTTATGAGAAGAATAATGAAGATAGATTTCATCCTGGGTTTTCAAGTCTACTATTTTAAATAAGGTAGCCTACGGATGAATCACGGAGAATGAGGAAATTGGGAAGCCAGTACAATAATTGGTGGACGAGGAGCTGATGGGAAAGTTTGAGTCTGGCAGTACCAGGCATAGCCAAGAAAGATGGAGAAATTTGATTGTGTCTGATTCCATGGCAATCAATAAGATAACAATCGGTCTGATTCCCTTTGCCCTGGGTTGAGGGATTTAATGGATTGTTTGGTGGTGCCAAATATTTTTCAAAGTTGAGTTTAAAGTGGAATGTCATGGATTAAAAGAATTAAGGAGGGATGATGTGAGTGGAAAACGCCTTTAAACAAATGAAGGAAGTGAATGAATGGATGACAATACCTTTGGGTTTGTCGAATACTGTTGCTGTAGACTTATGAATGAAGTGTTGAAGAAAATTTGTTAAATGAGAGTTACAGCAGTAAGATATATACGAAAAAAAGGATGATATGTTAGTTTTCAACAAAACTAAAGAAGAGCATCTAAGGCTTCTTAATTATGTCTTGAAGAAAATTTTCAGAAATTGCTGGTAAACTTAGAAAGTAATTTCATCAGGAAGAGTTGGTGTATTTGGGTTTTGTTGTTTTTGTAGGATTGAAGATGGACACCAGAAAAAGTTAAGGCAATTGTGGGTGATTTCTTACATAAATGTTTTTAGATGAAAGTTTACACTGGACTTGCAGTTTTACAAAAATTTATAATAAACTTAGGTAAGATTAATGCCACATCATTGAGACAAGCAAGAAGAACAAACAACCATTTTGGTAATTGTTGAAAGTAGCTCAATTTTAAGCTTTTGAAGCAAAGAATAAGCAGAAACACATTTTAAATTACGCACAGTTTTAAGACATTTTAAAGTAGGTGAATGCCATTGGAGAAAGCCATTGAATTGTGCGAAGATCAAAGATGAACTGTGTTGCATGGATGGTAGATGACACAGAAGAAGTATTCCTCTTATGAGAAAATTCTGTAAATTGTTCACGAGCATTGAAAAAGTGGAGGCATTATACAATATGTCTAAATAATTTGTACTATATAAATAATCCATGTTTTAACATTGTCTGATGGCCAAGTTAATCCTTGCAGCATACCCAAGTAAGTTAATGTCTCCAAAAGCAATTTTGTTTTGAAGCATATAAGTAGTAAACAAATAAAAAAGTGATGCTTTGGGCAGGAAGCACATGCTTATTCAAAAAAACTAATTTTGAAGTTATGGAGGATTTTGATTTTATAAAGTTGTATAAATAAAATTTGATTTTAAGGAGAAACATTTTGGAAAGCATGTTGTAACCTTTGTTCTAACAGTCAAGCAGTCATTTGGATTATTTCTTGAAGGAGGACTTACTCTAATAGGAGAAACCAAGCACATGTGTGTAAATGTTTCATGAGAAGATTTGATCAGAAATGAGTGGACTTATGGACATTTGCATTTTAATAAAACTTATATCACTTCTGTTATTGGCCCAAGGTGAAGAAAAAGTGAACCAAGTTTCGTGAAGAATTTCAAAATACTGTCAATATGCAAAAGGAAGGAGCAAAATACGAGACTGTACACTCCTTGCCTGTTACTAGAACAGACTTTAGGACATGAGTGAGTATGGATTTTCATTTCTGGGATCACCCAGGCCTGAAGGGAATGATGCAGATGCCTTTGTTGTGATGATAAGTTTTCAAAATGGCACATTTTATTAAATGAACATAAATACAATGATGCATATCAACTTGCTTGTTTTCAAAGAAGTTGTTCTGGGTTGTGGGTTCCCCGAAAATGCTGGCTGGAAGATAAGGAACTTGCTAGATTTGTGGGCCATTTTTGAGTTCTTGTGGAAGAAACTTTCTTGTTTGCCAGGCAATTTCGGCTCAACTTATCATCCTCATATTGATGGACAAACGGAGAGGTAGTGAATAGAATTAAAATTTATTGAAGGGCTTATGGGAGAACGTCTGGCAGGGTAGGATCATGTTTTTCCTCGGGCATGAAATATGCATATGTTAGTTCACTGCATGGAAAGTATAGGGTGGGCCATTCATCGTGTTTGCAGGGAATGCACCAAGAGAATATCGAAATTGAAAATTTGGGAAAAGCGAGGTTGAAAGTGTTTGATGGTGAAGATGGCAATCAAGCACATACATGAACAAACAGAAACAACAATATAATGACATAATCAGGTAAAGGCAGGCTTGAAGACTTGAAGCGAAGAGAATCATTTTGAAGTTGGAATTTGGTTTTGGCACACTTGAAGAAAGGAAGATGTTCCCAAAACGGTCTGTCATTGAGAAGTTTTAAAAATATTTAGGCCATGCAAAGATACTTTGAAAGTTTCTGCTAATGCTTGTAGATTGAATTACCTCTTGATGTTTGAATATCTCCCACTTTTAATGTTCCAGATTTTTAAATGTGAAGATGGTGGGGTGAGAAGAAGGACAGGCGGACAAAAGACAGAATTGAATGAACGACTGCCTCCGGCTAGCCACTACGGCCGGAAGAAGATATTGGACAAAGAGTGTTCAAGAAGACAGAGAGACAGAGTACTTTTAAATGTGATCAATGGAAGGACAGTAAGAGAGGAGGTCTGTACGCAGCTAAAGATAGGAAAGATAGGCGGAATCGGTGGAAAGCTGTGGACGAGGTCCATGAAGAAAATTTCCTCAGGAGTATGATGCGGAGAAATTGGAGCCTGGCAATAATGTGGGAAATTTGTCCATGTTGTGCTAGGAGGGTTCCAAATCATCTTGAATTGTAACAACAAGGTGTCCAATGCCTTGAAGCTGTCATTGCTTTTAGATCAGTTAATTGTTCTAAGTTCGAATAGTTTGCCGATTGGGTCATCTGTCTGTTTAATTATTCGAATAATCAGTCTGCTAATTAAACCTTTTTATTCAGTATAGAAATGGTCCTCGAGAGAAGGCAAGAGACATATGATGATGTATAAAATGTAACCCCCGAGTGCTCGAAAAGGAGGTGCAACGGTAAAATGTAACCTTCATGTTTTCTCTGCAATAAATGAAATTAGATGTTTGTACAGTCATCTATGTGATTGATTGGTCTCCGGTGTGAATTTTCTTGAGTCGAAGTGTTTGAACCTCCAATTTGTGTCTAATTATTTCGAAAATTGCGCCTTCAATCTCCATAAGTCCCTGCGCGCGACGGTTGCGCGTGGGTCCCGTTGAATCTTTGGGTGGATGCTTTGGATATAGTCTGGAAAAGCCGAGAATGAATGTGTTAAACCCTTGCCTTGGTTTGTTGTCATTTGATCATCCTAAGTATACCGGTAGTGGTTGTTTACGTAAACATTAAGTTACTGTGTGTAATAGGAAAATCTCCTTATAAAAAGAAATAAACTCATTTTATGCAAATATCGGTTGCTTGCTTTGTTTGTGAGTTAATTATAAAGTTAAATAATGGGAGAGAATAGAAAGAATAATCAGCTATACAGTCAACAACACGGTGGATGTATTCCAAAACACGGCAGTTTTATTAAAATCACCATTTCGCATCGCTTTTAGCGAGCCATGGCTTATTGCAAAAATCCGATTCAATTAGAGCAACACGTCATGAAAAAAAACGACCTATTTAAGCAATTTTGGGTACTAACTATAGTTTGAAAGAGACAAAGGCCTTTTAATGCGGCGGGAGTACGGTTGAACGTTATTCATAATAAAAAAGTTACGCGAAGGGATAAAACGAAGGTATGGGCATTTATGTTGTTAAAATCATGCATTGTATGGTGGGCCGGGGCAGAAAGTATGGTATAATTGTTTCATTGGAAATATAATCGATTTATTCCACAAGCCCGAGGAAAATATTATTGTAGTCACAAGATTAATTTAATGGTTTAAAATATTTTGTGTATACATTTTAATATATTATTAACACGATATAGTTTTAGAGAACCTAGGCATAGTGTGGGTTTGCTTTATGGAAATTAAGGATTAGGATATGTTAAAATTTCCCAAGATTAACATTGGAATAGGCATAATATGAAAAGTCATATGTATGTATTTATACGCATCTGATTAAAGAACACAAGTATAAAAATATATATATGAAGTTATAATCAAAGTTAACATTTAAAATATTTATTTGTCAATTTCTCTGAAATTGATAAATAAATTTGAAAAATAAATTGAGAAGACTTCTTGTGTTGAGCCCAGGTTGAATTAAGTAAAATGTGGGCAGGAGTTAATACAGAGGCCAACTCTCCTTGGGAGACGGTTTTCAATTTTGTTCATGTCAATTAGATTGATGGAACATGTCCTTTTTAGTAAAGCTGCAACTTTCCTACATGCTTACCTTTAGGTTCATGTGCATGTACAGTTGGGGGCTGGAAGCACAAAATGCGGATTTGCTTATATTACGGAAGACACATTCACTATAAATAAACACATACATATGTAAGTCACTTGTACTACAACTGAAACCCATTAGTACATATGAAATTATCAGCTCATAATTGCGCTACACTTCTAAAACTTTGTTTATGCAGATCATGGCAGTGAAAAGACAACACAGAATCAATCATAGATCTGAACGACATAATCGGATCATAAAATACACTTAGTCATTTTAGTCTAATGATGATCCATCTGACATAATACAAGGTGAATACTTGTTCATATTAGCTTGGCTCATCAAGCCATCACATACCATGAAATAATACTACAGATCAATGTAATCATCAATCGCTCTCACATATGTTGCTTCCTATCAGCTTGCTCTTCAAAGCTTCTTATGTAAACACAGACCTTGGCCAATACTGTGGACAAAAAACCATATAAATACCAATGGTATTCTTTAGCGGGATTACATATCATTGACATATGGGCATTCTTGCTGAGTAGCCATAGTAGGGACACTTGGTATATAATGTTGACATAGTATGTGATTGTTACAAGCATTTTATTCTTCATGCACACATGTGTGAGACTTTGATTTAGAACACATATACACTAATTCTCTTCCCATCTAACATACCTGTATGTGTATGTATTTTCTTCACATAACTATGTGTAAGCTTCTGCCATCAAACACACATGAGTATAAACGTTTTTGCTTCTCAGCTTTGCTACAGTTATTATAAACATACTTCATCGTTTCCTTTGTCCTTTGACATTTGTTCATGTTGATAAAAATATACATCAAGAATATTCAGCATATTAATGGAAACTTCATAATATAGGTTTCCATCAAGGACAACACATACATCATAATTCCAGCTTAATATCCCTGGACAGACTTGGTGGAAACTGTATTTGGTGTTTTATACGACACTGTGAATACTATAAAGCACCAAAAAACACCAAACATGAAGTTACTTTTCTCCCCTTTGGCTCTGGAGGAAAAGGGTGGGGCTGTCTGGATGGACTGTACACATGAATCTAAGTCTTTCTGTGCCTGACCATGCTCCCCTTGAGCACATGTTGAAAAATTCTAAAATATTTTATTTGAGTAGGACTCAGCCAGGCAGCCATGTGACCTTTCCACTGTCATAGGACTCAGCTGGCATCAGGCAACCAACTTAAAGTGAGGTTCCTGCCTGCACTCATCTATACATCATTTGGATTATATTTCTGGTGACATGACACCTTCAATGGTCAGCTTTGAGCCATTACCACAGTTGCAATGTGGGTCTTTAGATAAGCCTTTACATCGAATGACATATGAATTTTATCAATAAGGACAAAGAACAACAACATAACTCGAACTGAAAACCAAACAAATATTTTCTTCTATGGCTATTTCCAAACATAATACCAACCATCATTAAGTGTGACCTTAAGTTCTCCCCTAATAATCGTTTATTGTTTTGTAATGTCATTTTCAGCTCATGCATCAGAATAATTGCATCAATTGAAAGAAGCATTAAATATTCATGCTACTACCAACTCATATATCATGTTGTCAAGACCATTGCCACAGTAACATTAGTTGGTATAATAATGTCGAATAGGAAAATAAATAATAATAAACTTAAGTATATTTCAGAATATATTTCTTGAGTTTGTCCCATTGACTTCGATGTGTATAGAAATGATGTCAGCAATTCTTGTATAGGAGGCAGCTGACATATCATGACATTTTTTGTAAAATCTACATAAATAAGTTCAGGAAATATCATTGGCTTGGAAACTATGGTGCATTAATTAAAGAAGATGGAGCGATTAATCCCAGGTTTTGTCAGACTATTCAGTATATTGTGGAAAAAGGTTTTGTAAATATATAGACATTGTTCTTTTGAGGGAACATACTATTAGAAAATAGTACTTGATGGATATTGGGTTTTAGAATGATCGCAGGATTTATTTAGTATAGCTATTTTATTATCACATATGATTCAGAATGATTGTGACATGGTTGAATATGCTGCAATGTTTGCATCATCTAGAAAGTTATGTGCAAAAAAGGTTCAACAACTACTTACATTTTTCTTCAATAGATAATACCATGAACTTTCTTTTCTTTCAGCGCATTATTATTCAATTTGATAAAAATGCTCCTCCACTAGTGCTTTTCGGTGTGTCAAATTTCAAATACCTAGTGTGCATCTCTGCTTTTGAGGAAGTGAATGTACATCCTTTGGGATACTATGGCTGAGTATTGTTTGTATGAATGTTTGAATATTCCTACCCAGCATATAAGGGAATGATTTCCTACTATTTGCTTGGGCATCTGTTGATATTTGTCCTTGTATGATATTTAGTCTAGTCACTTGTTGAATAAAATGAAAGCATGATGTTACCTATATTCTAATTTCTGGTTCCATTGTGAGTTCCATCATGTGAAGTTCGGTTTCATCACTGCAACCTTATCATTGTAGTAAATACTAGTTTGAAATCACTGCATCCCATGTTGTTCTAAAGATCTGTGAGATATATATATATATATAATTTTTATTCATTTATTTTTAATTTTTAATTTAATTAAATTCATTAATTAAATTGTTTTTTAATTTTTAATTTTTTAATATTTTTCTGAGAAAGATAATAGCATCCTTTTCTATTTATTGTATAAACTAATAGAGAGAAACATATTTATTAATACAATTAAAGATATTTCAAATTCTTCTTTTTTCTTATGAAAGAATTGTGATGCATATATTAATCATTATTTGCCAAAAGAATGACCTCATTTTGCATAGCTTAAAAAATAATTAGAGTTTATCATCATCTATTTTTGTGCTATATTTCTGTCTATAGATATTTTAACAGAAACCATGTTGTTGAGTATACATCAAGATATGAATATTCTATGCAGAAGGCTTGTGTTAGCCCATATAATACTTTTGATTTTTTCAAACAAGTTTTTAACTGCAATTATTAGAATGAACCCTTCTAGTTGTTCAATATACAGTCTTCTTCTGAATCTCTGGGCAAAAATGAATTTTATGTCCATTTGATAAACTTTTAAATGACATAATCTTGAGAAAATAAAGAACATTCTTATTATGACACAGGTCATATTCACTGGAGCAAAATGTTTTCTCAAAATATGTTTAATAACATTGTGACACTAACCTTTATTGAAATGGGTCTGCTTTATTTCTAACTCCCGAATTCTCTGAGTTCCTTTCAATTTGTTTTTTGAATATCATTTGTCTTAATAGTATTCTTATAATGAAATATGCTTTTCATTCTGTACTGTGATTCTTTCAATGAAGTAGTTCCTCATCCATAGCTCTAACATTCATATTTGTAGCAGTTTGGTAGGTTTAATGGTGGACTAATAGGCTAAAATATTTTAAGGTTAAAAAATTGTTCTTGTTTGTTTGGTTTCCTTTTTATAAAATTTGATTCTGAGATAGTTCATGAACATACTGAGCAGTATTTTATTGATTGCATTTCTTCTTGTGCTTCATTGGTTTTATTCTATATCCCTTTGGTTTGAGTATGGGAAAACATTCATCATCATCATCATCATTTAATTTGTTGTTATTTTCGAATGCGTGCAAACTATCAATGACAGCATGTTATGATACATTCAATAAATATTTGAAGTCTTGTGTGTGTTGTATCCTTTAGCCCCTGAGTGGTAACCAAGAAGAGTGCCTAGCTCAAATTACAACAAAACTTTATTTTCATCATGTTTTTATGAAGTTTACTTCAGGCTCTGGAAATAATAATTTGTGACAGGGCTTTTATTTTAGTTCCTGGATTTTATCATTGTCTACATGAACATGAGTTTGGTACAGAATATTTCTACTATTGTAATGTTTTATTATCTTTTAATGTATTAGGTTTTCTCTTTGGACTCATAAATAGTCTTTAGCCTGGGCAATTTGGTGAATTTTTCTAATAATCCTTTCTTTCTTGACTTTGTTGAGGTTATTAGCTTATAAGCGCTTTGGAAGGTGTGTTTTAGCTTACAAAGAAGACAAAAATTTCATCATATGGGTCTATATCCTCTATTGAATTTGAGACATTTTTAACTTTTGGGGGTCTAACTCAATTTTCTACTAGTCTTTGGTAACTGTTTTGATTTATCCATTCTTCATCACTGTATTTTAATAAACAAATCTGACGTAGTATTCTGAAGACTAATAACAAAATAGGGACAGTATTATTCTCCTCAGACATTTTCTTCTTAGCCCACACAATTAATGCAGGTAAGTTAAAAAAATTGTTTGATTATTCTTTGGCATTTAGATTGAATTGTGGTTTGGTTCTTGGTTAAGATCATGCATATGATACTTTCAATTGGTGTGTTTAAAATGTAACTTTAACTTTCTGTGGGTTTGTCTAATTAATGAAGCTTAGATGTTCATGCTTCTGTCATAGCCACATAGCTTTCTCATGACTTTTTAATGTGTGCTAAGCCATGTATAGAATGTAAAGTTACTTGAGTTCTTGTTAGCAAGACTCCAGTTTTAAGCAATACCAAAAGACAAGGATACTTTTAATTTAAGCAACTACAGGGGTTTAACAACAATATTTGGCATTGCAAAACTGTGTCATTGTGGCTTGAGGCTGGGTATACACCCAAACATATACTGGTTACATATCATATAAAATACTTTAAACAATACGTATTAAAAATAATAATCATTACAAGCCTCAGTATCCTTGTTATAATACCAAATCATATATCATCATTACTCAGAATATTCTCCACGTGTATTCTCAGCCTGTTCACATGTAGAAACATAGATAAAAATTAAATGGTGACTAAGTATATGAACATGTTCTTAAGTTACATATAATTATTCTCTATTATAAATATAAATGTGTGGGAACTACTTATTTTTATATATACATGAAATTATTTTATAAAATGCGTATAGAAAATGGGCTCTGAGAAATATCATTGTGGCAGAAAGTATGAAAATTGATCAACAAAAACATGAAGGAACCATAATTTTTTTTCTAAGATATTCAAATGTATTTACATGGAATAATTTTAAACCATCAACATTGCCAGAGAACATATAAGTTTGAACTTCTTCAAAATACATGTTATCTTAAGTGGTACTTAATTGAATATGGTTGGTTTTAGGTTACCTGTGGATTTTAAAGACAATAATAATACTTTGTGTCCATAGGATGGAAATAGGTGAAAGGGAACACAACAGTATGAATATCTTTATAGTAACTTGCATCATCTAAAGTTATGTGTTAATATATATATGAATATATAATATATATGTAATATATAAAATAAAGCTTTGTTTCCTTTTAATTGCAGAGCACAGTAGACCCAAAGTAAATACTACTAGTGCTTTGGGTGATCTAACATTTTACAACCAATGTTGACAAGTTTGTGTAAGCATTAAGATTAATAACATGTTGAGATACCATAATGAAATCCTTGATTTCTTTTCAGAATGTTACAATATTCTCATTAGAAGAATACGTTTTCATAAAGATTTGCTTGGGCGTATTAAAAATCAAATCATCAACGATATCTTGTCTAGTACTACTATATAGTGAGCCCCAATGTGGCTGTATTAAAGTTGTGACTAACAAATTAATCATGTGAGTTGAGACTACATCTGTCTCATTAGATACCTCTTGGTTGATCTTTTCATCTATATATTTATTCAGAATCTAGTTGAGATATTTTTTTGTGAAAATATTCCATATAATTTGCTTGTTGTAATTATGAAAAACCCGAAAGAAATGTTAGTTCCCCAAGTAAATACATTTCTGTGATTATTATGCATAATAGAAAGATTTTTTTATCATAGGTGTGTTCTTCAGCCATGATATCATATAAACAATAATAATGACAGGTTATCTATTTGTTTTAGTACAAATTGTTGTTGACAACACATGGAAATATGTTGATGAAAGATACTTGTCGAAGATGATAATACCTATGCAAGTGATTTCTTTATTACATATAAATTCTTTTAGTGCCAAACAAGTTTTCATCATTCTTGAATGGATCCTTCTGCAGTTCTGACCACTTCATTCTTCTAGATGTGACTTAAAAGACAGGATATTTTACATTCATTGATGAAATTTTGAAATAATTGAGCTCATCTTACTTTTGGTGTAAGGCAAATACAACAAAATGAACTCCTATGTGTCACCATAGCAAGATAATGAATTAAGCATAAATAAATGTTAAAATTAACAACAAGCCCAAAAAGCACTACTCTGAGCAATACTTAGGACAAATCCCCAAAGTAATAATATGCTTTCTCAACTTCTTAAAAGAACATATTCGACTTTGAATGATCACCATCTAGTAATATAATAGCAAATGCAAATGAAACTGAAAAAATTGGCCTGAAGGATGAGATCTATTTTAGAAATATCTCAAGATGTTCATTACGAATATTTTTGTAAGCTTGAGTAGATGTTGTTTTCTATTCGATTTAAAACAGACATAAGGATACAAGTGGTATCAACACCTTCTTTGTGGCTTCAGAGTCCTTGACACATCTGATGCTTTGCATGTACAAAAGCTTATAAAAGATCTTAATAACTGTTATAGTGACGATATTAATATCTAATAACAAATAGTATCCATTTTATAAAAACTGTATAAAAAATGCTTCGATAACATTAATCATCTTTTGACTCCCTTGAGAGCGGTCTTTGTACTTTGGAACAGAAATTTCAACATATTTATAATGATTTTTATAATAACTCGTCACTAGTCTATCTGATGAAATTGGCGTGGGTCATTCCTGAGTCTATATCTCTTGGTGAAACATGGACACTTTTTCTGTTAAACGTTTTTATTAATAATAATTCTAGTGAATATTAAGAGCAATATGTCCGGTGTGCCTGGAATCAACAACAACATTCTCAAATCACCTGATTACACTGCATATAACTACTCACATCATTTGTTGCATGTCGATTTCCCAACCATAAATACGGTTAACAATTGAGAATATCTACGACAAAATTTTTTCATGACTCAAAGTTTCGCTGATGATTCTATCTCTTTCACGAGCTGGTGAAGATAGGCTTCTTGCTTCATCTGCGACCTTTCGGTTTTATTTACCCACATCTTGGCGCTAGGAAGATATTACAATACTAACAACAAACAACATATCGAAGGCGGATACATATAGAAACTTAAAAAATAGGGTTTAATAGTAGCGGATAGACCTTTTCCATTATAATTAAACAAAAAGCCAAAATTTTTTATTACCAGGTAAAAACCTTAAAAAACAAAACGAACACCAGGATATATAACTACTCCCTCCAGAAACAGTAACCATTTTATTTTACAATTGACAGCAGTCTGCATTGAACTCCCGAACGGCCAGCATTAATATTGGGATTATCCCCGAATGACGACAGCAACTGAATAAAAATGGCTTATTTAAAGCAGGCAGAAGGCCTAAGCAATAGCGCAAACTCTGATAAAAATAAGCGAAATTAACGTTTTATCATTGTCAAAACAGTCGCTTCTTAAAATGCTAACATTCTTCTAAATGCGATAAATGCGTTAATTAAGCAGCAGGCGGCAGAAATAGCCCCATTCTGGCAACAACAGCTAACAGAATAACTAACAAAAATTTTATATAAAAATCCAGAAACCCACAATGTTCTGGATGCAACAAACACTGGAAACTTTTAACATTTTAAGGACAGGCAGGAACTAATAAACCATATTTATAAAATGGTGAAAAACACACAATGGCAATTTCAGGCAAGAAATAGATTCGCTGCAGAAGAAACCAACACATTCTGTAACATGGTGGCACTATACCTAAGTTAGACAGTTTAATAGAAAAACAAAAAAAACCCATGACTATTCTGCATACAACAACGAAAACACGAAACACCGGTGTTCGCAGACTGAGACCAAAGAAACACGCCATTTAAAAAAAAATAATCATTACCATGAAAATTTTCCGCATTAATGATAATCGGGACGCAGGCAGGGTGGAGGAGAAAAAAATAATAATACATACCAAACCAACACACTCCTACTACATGCCGCTAACCCCTACGTCTGGAAGCTTTGGTGTTCGCTACGTTGCAGCACTAAGGAACTTTACAAAACAACAAAAAAACTAAAAACCTTACTTTCCACTTGTATTACCTTTAGCATTAATTTTCTGTGACTCTCCAACATCCTGGTAAGACTGGGTTGAAGCTGCAATCGTTCGCATTTGTTACCGCAGGTGGTGGTTCACTTTCAGCCTCTTGCGACCACCTCGTACTTCACATGTCACCTTAATTGTCCTTCCTCCCCACCATATGGGGCGCATCCCCAAGGTGCCGCTCCTACGATGCGCAATACGCCTCGATAGGGGATAATACATTCTGAATATTTTAATCATAATTAACACTCTGTTCTTTCAGAAAAAATCATTTTTTATTTATTTTCTTTAAAGAAAAAATGTTTAAATAAAATAAACATGAATACTAACACCCAACTAAAATAAATTGATTATTTTTTATATTTTAAAATTTGTGCTTTGAATCTGTACTTTACACCTACAATATGTAAGGCATTAGATGTAAATGTGTTTCACTGTTCTGCTTACCAATATAAATAATAAAACGTTGACTTGCTAAGCAACAAAAAGAAAAAACAGAATCATTTTTATGGTGGTATGATCTTCTTCTGTGCTGAACTATGCAAAATACTATGGTCATTATTTGTTGATAATTTCTTGTCAATATACATTCTGATAAATAGCAAACTATAAAATACCAAAGTTTTTAGATTAATTCTTTCAACATTAAATTTAAAAATATTTAGATAATTATATTATCTTGTATGCTAGACACTATTGAATCATTAATTGTTCTATATCACATTTAAAGACCTACATTTGAAATGATTTTTAAGTTGGAATTTACAATTTCAACTAAAATTGAATTATTTTTTTGTTTAAGTACATAAATAGAGCTCAACACTTTAAAAAACCTGTTCATTTCTAAAAATTTGCTAGATAAAAAAACTTGAAATTGAGGATTGCATTAAAAATATCTATAATATTTATTTATTTATTTTTATTTTTTTAGTATTAAATTACCCTTAATAATGTAATTGTAATTGATCCTGGGTGAGAAGATATGTTAAATGATTGTCGACCTTTGGAGAACCATCCTTGGGTGATATGCAAATGCCGAGGTTGGGAGTGAATAATCCTTATTCAGGGAAGCGAAACCACGGTATTCAAGGAAAACCATTCCGTTTTTCCTTGAACTAATAGTCAACTATGATTCGTAATAGGAAAACTATTATAAATACAGTCTTCTCATAACTAGGTTGTCAATCCCATTAACATGAGGATATGCATCACTATTTATTATATGACATAGGATTTAATTAGTGCGATTCAGGAAAAAACAGAGTCACCATTATTTCAGGAAAAAATTCCACAGCAAAATAGCCATTTCACTAGGATAATATGAACTGTGACAAAATTTAATAAAAAGACAGCCATACATTTTATACATATGCCTCTAATTGTTTCTCTACTTCGTAACTCTAGCCAAATTAAAGTTTTAAATATTGTTTGGTTATTTTAATTTTTAATGTTTTGTTTTATCTTTTTATATTATATACTTTGTATGTATTCTTTGAGACTATAAATATATGACAGTTCTAAAAATGGTGAAATTTCTAGTTGTGTTTTTAATGGGACTTTTTTTTGAGTTTAAAATTGAATTTTACGAAGTAGGAATAGATTTGTGTTATTTAACATAATTTTCTGCATTTGTGGGTTAGTCTACTGATGCAAATAAGTTGTGTTATTTAAGGATTTTGTTTTTACATCATTTACTGATTAAATATACAACTATTATAAAACTTTTGGTGGGAAATACCAGTTAGGAGTTGAAGTTAAAACACCATGGCATCAAAGTCCTAAGTTTGATAGTTTTGATCTCTCGTCTAATTCTGGTAAAAAAAAAATACTAATATAAACTCACTAATATGTAAAGAAAAACGGAAAAACAAAGATATTTTGATATTAGTGAAAAAAGTGAAAATTTTCAGAAACCACCTGTCATAAAAGCTAATCAATACAACTTCTGTTTACCACTCCCAAAGCAACCACTGTACATTTTAAACATATAAAAAATTGCCAGCCATCCTAAATTGTCTTTAATCATTGTTTGTCTAGGTTTTCTTCATTGTTACCTTCACTGATAACTACATAAGCTGTGATGGGGGCATTAAAAGCAATAAGCAGTATAAAACCGGAAACTCAGTGAAAGCAGAATGAATTGAATAAGACTGTGATGAAATATGACTAATTAATACCTGGACAGGTTTTCCTAAGAGCCTAGGCTAATAAGAATCATTGAACAACTCTCATTGTGTACTTTTAAGACTATCATTGTCTTTATCTATATGTAATACAATGGAGTTGTTAGGGTCAAAAGTAGTTTACATGATACATTTATTAAATAAATAATGATGGTGTAACATCAAACAAAGATTTGGAACTGAGACTATTTAAGACTCGGGAAAGACTCTCTCTATGTGTAAAAGGATATACATGTGTTTGTGGTATTGTGTTGATTTTAGGCTATGATTATGGAAAATAAGTTTTTTGGTTTTGGTTTCATGAGATTGAAGATGGCTTAGTCAAAGATATGAATGAGTAAAAGAATGCCAGATCCATTGTGAGCTGCTCTGATTGAGTCAAAAGCTATAGACAGTGAAATACAAGGCTGTTGAGGGGCGATTCCAAATTCTCAGTGAAAGGATCTTTGGGCAAAATGAAGATAAATAGAAGTAGGTTTGTAGGCTGTGAAGTTTTAAAACATAACTGGTTCAATGAATAGCATAAACATGGTGGGAAAACAAACAATCATGCTGGAAAATACTAACCTAAGTAATCAGCCATATGAAATAGCTTATTAAAATACGCATAGAAGTATATGATATCATGGGAATGGCTGTCAGACTTTGGGGAAAACATGAAAGGAACAAACGAACAACTTACTATGCAGGCATTCAACACAATCGCTGGGTTGTTGGGCACGCTGAACAACAGTTTACATAGTTTTAAACAAAGACTGAATGGCTGGGCCTCATGGTTTTCAAACAAAATGACCATCTAATGGATCAAAAGGCCATGGATGGAACTATAGCCCTTTTAAGTAAGCAGGCAGGCACGTGGGTCATGTAACATATGTAAAACCATAAATGGAAACAAGCAACAATATCCTAAATAATGAGAAGCGATTAAAGAATTCTTTAATGTTGTGGGGAAGAAAGAAAAAACAAAGAAGCTGTGGAAAAGGCAGTGAAGATTTTATAATGAGCATATATCAGGTGCTATTTCTGATATATAGCAAACGAAAACATGTGTTCATGAATGTAAACACGAAACAACAACAATGGAACACTATATAATTTATAAATTCATGGAATCCAGCAATCCTTCTTCATTCCTTAAAACATCCAGAGGCAATCCAAAGCATGAACAGGTATTTTTGTTTAGCTTATCACCAATACTATATTGCTTCTTCTCAAGTTAAATAACCATTTACCAATGAAAGCCTTTGGAATATGTGGGCTCCAGTGAGGAAAAACATAGTTTAACTGTCATCCGTTGGCCCTAATCAAAATAATCTCTTGTCCTTGAAAACTTTCAAAGCCTAAGGAGCACAAAATATCTCCATAAATATCAAAAATGTAAAAAAGGAAAAATAATTGAATTTGCATCATTTTTCATATATTTTAAAAAAACAACTACAACATACATTTGGAAAAAGCAGATTTTACAGTTCAAAAATTTACAAAAATGTTTTCAAATTTACATGAAAACAAAGAATACCAAGTGTCTTTTCAGCATGTTTTTACTTCCAAATCATCCTAAATAGGATCATAAAAATGTAAAATATGACAGTGGTGCAAGAATCATGTGGCCTCCCCCCACAAACCATAAATAAGGCATTAAACAACATCAGGCGCACAGTGGCATAAGTACATTACGTGTGCAGGGAAGGAAGATTATCCTTGGTACAGCATAGACTCCCACAAAAAGCAGGGAATGTAAAAAATCATGACCATGGTTTGCATCCTACATGTGCCATGGTCATTGAGCTGAAATGGCTCCAGCTGAGCTCTCCTCCTCCTAATGGGTGAGAAATAGTTGTGGCTGTCTCCATCTGCCATATGGGCTGCCATCTCTCATGTGATGAAATGCCTGTCTTGTTGGATACCCTCCCAATTGAACTCTCCATCAAGAAACAGGAAATGCATCAAGGATGAAATGGAAAAGAAAAGGTCTGCTGTTGCTGCAGCTGCTTCTCACGAGCTCGAAGCTCTGGTTGAGAACTAACACCATAAGTGCCAAAGCTCATATTCACCATGTGTACGTGTCTCCACTCCAGATGTGAGAATAGAAAGCACCAAGGATACTTAAGATGAAAATGCAAGATGGAACCTCCAATATGGATTAAATATCTTGAAAGCAGTTGTTGCTAAAGATAAAATGCAGAGAAACTCCCCACTAATGTTTCATATGAACGTCTATCATATAAAATTCATTCTCCAAAGTCGCACATGTTCCCATCTTAAAAAACTCGCATAAATAGCTCAAATAAATGTGTGCTTTGGAGATTTAGCCTCCATGAAAGCTTTCATAAAAAACCTACCAGTCCTTGTGGGCGTGTGGCATGGTGGCCTCATCTGCTCCAATATATGGGGGGGGGGACTCGCCTTTATAAAGGAAGTATCCTTTGCTTCTCCAAACCCATGGAGCAGGTCTTGTTGCACCATGGAAGTGATGCCATCCTCCATCACTAAGAAAGCAACTATGTCGGCCCAAAAATATCGGTGAGAGTGAGTAGTAGAAAATAGGAAGTGTCTCTTACTCATATGGATATATCAGAACTCTCTCTGTGATGTCAGCAGACCCTCTAAAATGTCACCCTCCCTGAATCTAAGGTGGTGAACCAGAAGCCACAGCAGAATGTCTCTCTTAGCTCTAGATAAAGTGGCACTAAATTAGATTTTAGTAACTGATAAGACAATAAAATAAAGTGGACTATATATGAGTGGACAGATTTTGTTCCTCCTTTCTTATAAACAATGTCTGTGGCATGGCCTCGAGGCCTGCCAGGGTGAATGCTCAATAATCCTTGATGCTCATCATCCTTCTTCTCCCCTTTCATACATGGACTAACATCCCAACAACTAATATGCTGCTTTGGGAATTGTGCTTTGGTTTTCCTACACATTGAATCATTTGGAACTCCTTGCAAGGCTCTGAGCTCCTCTAATGGAAAGCAGCTGGCTCCCTTTCCACCTCCATGTGATGATGGATCTTCTCCCACAGTGAATATAGCATCATCAACTCTTCTATTAGATTACTGTGTTACTAGTATGATCCCACTGTTTTTGTTGGTATGTTTGTGTTTATTGATGTACCCTGTGCTTCCTGTTTATTGTATCGATACCTTACTTTGTTATTGTTGGGTAAATAGGGATTGCAGCCCCATGGTAACATGGACATCTATGTGAAAATTGGTTTGTCAACATATCCATCTAAGAATTGTTCAATATGGTATTTGATTTTCTCGGAGTGGATATTTCTAAGGGCAAATGTCTATTTTCTTCTATTTTTGAACTGATTACTTATTTGGTGTGAAACTTTGGCTTATAGGGTTTGTTTGCTTTCCAAATGGGTCATCGTGAATTTTAACTATAATGTTTTTTCCTGCGGTTTGGAAAATACATTTTTTTAAGTACAAAGTGAAAATCATGAGAACATGTCGCAAAATTTGAGCTTGGTTCACAATAGTTTTAGAATAGTGGTAAAATTAAGGTGGTTTCAGGATATAAAATTTAATCAAAAGGTGATATGGGGAAAAATATTCTATGTCTCTCTACGGGCATAGGATTGGAATTCTATAAAAAGTGGCCACGAGCACAGAAATTTAAGGCTGTTTTACTCCAATTTCAGGCAGAAGAGGAAACAGTGAAGCATGTGGCAGTGGCTGAGTTCTCTATTGAACTGGATATAAACAATTCATTAGCAGGAAATTGGACATAACTTTGTCTTGAATAATCCACAATCTGAACCAGATACGGCAGCACGTTGAAGGGGACAGAAGGCTGTCAAAAGCTGAGATTTCGAATAACAGAAGATCAAATCATAGGAATAAATTTCATTTCAATATAGACTCAAAGAAAAAAATTATTAATAAATATATTTCTGAATTATAATTTTGTTGACAAAATTAATTTAGAGAAGTGATTCCAGAACTATTTTTAACATATATTTCAGTATTGGATTCCAAAATACCTCCTAAATAATTCCATGCCAAAACTAATTGCCTCAGAATACTCTACTACTCCAACTCATGAAGATGAAGAATTACAACATCAACTATCAAAATTTGAGAGCTGAGTATAGTGCACTCTGTCTTAAAACAACAAAAAATGAAATCAGAAGTTTTGAAGAAAAAAATGAATAAAGATGGATGGTTTGAAGAAAAGACATAGAAGCTAAAGATGGATGGTGTGGAAGCTAAGATGGAGGATATGGAAGAAAAAAATGAAAGACAACGTGGGCAAAAGACAGATAAATGAACATGAAGGTTTGACAAAAGTTTATAAAAATGATTCCTAATAGATGAAAAGACAGTAGGCTTCACATAGGTAGAAAAAATTAGTTTAAATGGTGATTTCATAGCTCCTAGTTGGATTGAAGAACACCATGTTCAAGATGGATATGAGGAAGTTTGTTAAGCAAGGATCGTAACATGGATACTACAAATGGAGCAATATTTTGATGTCAACAAGCAGAAAAACACACAAAATATAGCATTGCCCAACACAGTAGAAAAAAATACCAGCACATTATGCGTATAGATGGCTTTGCTCAGAGTAAAAAAATTGCTCCATGGTCAATTTCTGGAGAAATAATGGCAATGAGGATAAAAAACACCATTATTTTAATAATTTAATTAAATCTCAAACAAAAAGGTTCCATGATGGAGCACATTGAGGACTTCCAAAAATTTAGAGAAAATAGCCAAAATATTAGAGGAACATAGGATTGATGTCTTCTTGGGGACTTTGAGATAATATCAACATAGAGTTTTCATTTTGGACACAGTACATTGAAGCATTCAAGTTTGGCCCAAGAAAAAATTGAATGTGGAAGTGTAGCGACAAAGCCTGCTCATATCCTATAAAGATGGAGATGTTGCTATCTGAAACTTTCAACCTACAAGGTTGAAACCACAAAATGAGAAGAAAAAAAAAAAAACAAAGGGCTTTATGGGTTAGATAAACTCCTAAGATGTAAGTGCGGCAGAGAAATTATTTACATAGATTGTGAAGGAAGGAAGAAAATGAAGAAAAACTTCAAAAGTGAAGATATACAAAACCATAGACGAAGAAATGAATCAAATACATCATATGACCATTGGAAGAATTACCACTCATAAACTAAGATAAGAAGGACATATCAAGAAGAAAAAGGTAATAATTGATTAGGGTAGTACCATAATTTTATTCATGTAAGGTAGCAGAATTTAAAATTATTTCTGTCTATTCCATTGCAAATATCAAAATGATGATTTAAATGGAAGACCTAATTCCTGCGGAAAATATGCTAATATCAAGCTAACCATGAGAATATGTGACAGAAAGGTCCAGTAACAAACCAGTAGGTGCGATGTTGTACTAGAACACAATAATTTAGAATCTTTGAGGACGGTGGCTTTTAATTTTAAAAGGCTGCAGAAATTTTTTGGAAGGAAAAGGAAATCAATTCGAGGTATCCGAAGCGAAAGATAATAGCTGTAATGGCAATCTTACGTAGAAAATAATAATGGGATTAATTGCCTGGTTAATTAACAGTTCAACATCCGTCATCCTTTCTCTGGATCTCAAAAAACTGGACGTGTTCGGTGTGGTCCACCTCCCAAGGACTCCCACTATTAGTGATCATGGTCATGTATTCATTTGATTCTTAGGAAGTGTCCTCCAAACATTAGAGCCTTATCAGAATGTCTTCACTGTCAAAAAATAGAAATTAATGTGATTGTAAATATTAGAAGCTGATATAATTCACAACCTATTAAAATTCTTTTCTTTCTCATTAGTGTTGAACACTAGAAATACAAAAATGGTTTTGAGTGTTGTGAGAAAAATATATTTGGCATGGACTCTGTCTACATTAAAACAATACCTTTTCTTTGCCACTTTGTATATCAATACAGTATTAATTTACAATGAAAATATAGTCAACAAGAAAACTTGGAGGTCAAAGAACAATGTTTGTGGTAAGAAAATTTCCACCACTGATAAAAATTTGCAGAGTAATAGAATAGCCTTGTATTTTTAGAAGGCATGACAAAATAACATACAGACTAAAAACACTTCTCTGCTTTGTAAACATATAAATGATGGTTCAACAACATAAGCAGAGTCAATAAAGCAATGGGATGAAAGTTCTTTGTGTTTTATAGAAAATCAGTGACAGAACAGTGCCCGATGTGGTAACAAGGTCTTGTGTGGTCCAATACTAACAAACTCCTTTTCAAAAAAACCACCACTCTTTTACTTCATGTTTATATGGGTTTGACTTTATCACGAATCCTGATAAAATAGGCACTAACTATCCCCTATGAAAGCGAAAAACAATAAACAACAACTTTTATCTTTGTCACAGGAGGAGAGTTTTGAAGAGTTAGAGAAGGCTCATACAGCAATAACTATTTGTTGAAAAGCAGCCTCTTGTTCTTATTTTAAAACCACCAATATCCTATCTTTCATCATTTTTGAGACAGATTTTGTTGGATTTTAATGCAAATATCACTTACTTTTAGTTTCCTTTGTTAAGCAAACTTGTTGAAATTTTATTTATTTCATCAACATAGCTCAAACAGTTTTACCACTTCGAGTTTCATCCTTTTCACCCTCTCTTATTCAACAAGAAAAATGCATATGAATACCTTTTAAAAAGCAAGATGATGGTCCTTTGCGGGGAGTTTGATCAACAACTCATTTTGGAGGTGTTTGAGTTTGTCAGGTACGCGGGAGAACTTGGCGAAGAGGGGCTGCCGCGAGAGGTAGGCACGGTGCACCCAGACAAGCAGAACTGACCGCACACAGGCGCGCAGGCATCTTTCAGCGCAGCAAGCGCTCCAGTTCCATTATTTGGGGCTGTTCGCTTGTCTGTGGCGGCTTGTAAAACCATGATATGATTATTGTTTATCAAACTCCCCCCCATCTTTCTTTCTCTACGAAACTCACTCTGCGGTGGGGGGCGGCAAGGGGGGAGGGGAGGGGGGGGGGCAAGATGTACAGAATCTCAATGAGATAGCATGATCTTTGAGCACTAGTCTCACAGTGGAAAAATATTAAACAGGGTCCTTTTATATTTTGATTTGAAGTTTCAAAGTTTGGAAAAAGCCTTTAACAAATCCAATTTAAAACCTCATTGTCAAAACATAATCAAATGCTATAATTTGAATGTTGCTATAATACAGTAGACAATTTTTCTAAATAGTTCTCCTTTTTTAATTTGCTGAATAACAAATTTGTTCTGTATGTTGTAGTGCAAAATCCTTTTTTACAAAGGTCATCAACTAGAAAACATTAACTTATCCTTGGTTTAAATTAGTCTAACTGAACTGCAGACCTACATGAGAGATGGTGCTTTGTGATTGACATGAACAAGGAAAGATGCAATGATTTCACCCCCTTTAAAGCATTATTAGAGCCTTTACTGTGGCTTCTTTTACTCTCTTGGTATGCCTTCAATAACTCTTTCTCAGCTTCAGTGGTGGGCGCTGATTCTGTGGATTTCTGTGATTAAAATGACAAACTCTGTGAAAATTTTAAACTCTTGCTTTTCCTCTATTCATATAAAGTCGGGAAGCCATGACTTATTTTCACGGGGAACACACTATAGGTATACATGGTTTGTGTAAACTTTTCTTTGTTAGAGTTTAGATCCGAGAAAAATTTTCGAAATCTTTCCA
This sequence comes from Pinus albicaulis, assembly GCA_034641835.2. Lineage (NCBI taxonomy): Eukaryota > Viridiplantae > Streptophyta > Pinopsida > Pinales > Pinaceae > Pinus > Pinus albicaulis. The sequence goes on from CM076569.1 coordinate 30,538,172, forward strand.
CCATTTTTATGCTGAACAAACAACAGCTTCTAAATTTGTAAATATATCTTAGGGATGTTCAATTTCTTTATCCAGCTGTGGTAAGTAATCTAAGGACAATATACGGTGACAGGAAAGGAATATTATATTTTGAAAAAACAAGCATTTATCTGTTTTCCTTTGTCTGTTGACAGCTTATTACTGTATAACCACTTCTTTAATCTTGTTTTATTTGGTACCTTAGTTCCTCTTTTAGGACCTTGTTAAAGACAATTTGTCTGTTGGATGTGAAATTGTTCTTCTCTTTCTTCTTGGTCTTCCTTGTTTCTGTTTCAGCTGTTCATCCTGATGCCATCATCTTTTGATCGTCAAACCATAAGCTGATTGATACCACATTTTGTACTGAATGAAGGGGATAACTGCGCCCGGCGAAAATCAGTGTTTCTTTAACCTCTGTAATTCGCCAGAAGTCTTTGGCGGTGGGCGTAAGCAGCAGGGGTTTCTCTTATGCTGGTAGCGAAGTGGACAATTTTACAAACCTCACGCTTACCTCTTTTTTCGATCATTACTTTCGCCGGAAAGCCCTGATGTTGTCTCTTCTTCCATCAAAATATCCATTTGGGTGGTTCCAGTTCAGTCGGCGCAGTAGCCATGCTCTTAACCGCCTTGATGAGGGCATTTTTGCGCCTCTGCCCGCAGATGGAAGTTCTTCGTTGACATATCATCTGGATGGTGATTGTTGTTTTTCCTTCTCACATCGCTGGGTATGAAGGTGACCGTGACGATAATGACTCTTATCATCGCATCGCATTGATCTGATAATGGTTGTCACCCTATGCTGGTGCTGGTGCTCTGGGAGTGTTTGATGCTCGCTGCGTATTGAAAGATCTATGAAAAATAACGCAAAACGCACAAATCAGCCGGGTGTATGCCTTAGAACTGGGGCGTATGGCGGCGTGGCTGGTTGTATTCTTTATTTGAGATTCAGGAATTACATTCTGGCCTGATCTATAAGATGAGTTTTAACTCTTTGGATGGTTTTAAAGGGTGAATCCTCTTCTTTCCTTCAACCTACGGGGAAGTTCTTAATGGTTGATTATCTTACTGGAGTTAAATTTGGCGAGGACTATGTGTTGAGTAAATGAGGTTATTACAATATGGGGTTGGCTTATCTGGTGAATAAGGTGGGGAGAAAAAAAAGTTTTATGAAAACGTTTCCAATTTAACCAGTTGATGGTGCCTGATGGTTGTGGAAAGCGGTTGTTCAATTCGTCATCATGACTAATTAATCTGATGACTATGAGTTACTATCTTATCATTATCATCAGATGATCCTCTCTCTTTTCTTGCTCATGGGCCGTCATATATAGTCCTCAGGAAAGCCATGTCATGGACTCCACCTACAGATGGAATCAGGCAGTGAGGGTGTCATGAAATACACAGAGTCTGAAGGTGGTGTGGGCGGAATCAGAGATGTGTCAAGCAGGGGTGGCTTGGCTGTGGGCAACAGCTAAGAATGGTGGGGCACAGGGGCACTGAGAGCGAAGACCAGACACAGCCCATACAGCAGATGCTAACAAGACATATTCAGTGCCATTTGTGACTAGAAAGGCATGGGTTCCTTTCTCCTTAACACATGGTTTAACAAATACAGTTCCCCATGGTCTTCGGACTTTCTTCTTCAACATGGGATGCGGGTTCAGCTTCTGTGCTGCATGGTTTAAACACCTGACACACCATTGTGAGATGTGGGCATTCTGCAAATACGGTGAGCCACACAGAATTTTAGGCATAAAGGTGAAATTCATAGATGGGTCACTGTAACATGAATCTCAGTGTGGCTGTTTTATCCCCCGAAACATACTTCTGGACTACAATAATATCATAGTTCTGTGTCACACGTGCAGCAACATATATATCAATGTGTGTTTATTATACGAAGAAATATGCAAGACAGTGGTGAGAACAATAAAGACTATGAGTGGTAGAAAGTGAGACATAAATAATATTATTTTAAATACTTAAGACTAATGTTTGAATAATCATATTCTCTTGGGGTGGGCAGGCTTTTAACTCTCATTGGGGTCTCAGGAATGTCTCTGTTAGGGATCTACAGGTGTTGAACAAAGACTGTATAAAACTTAAGAGAATGATCACAGGTCTTTGAAGAATTTATTGAGGTGAAAAAGCATGCTTTCTCACTGTGCAGAAAAACATAATATGAATTTATGGATTGTGAATTTTACTGTAGCTGTTACACCTTGCTAAGAAAAACTTCAAAGTGAGCATTCTTTCTCTATCTCTTGGGTTATGAATTATTTAAAAGTTACCATTTAGCGGAAAGGATTAATATTTATTAATGTTTGTCAACTGGGTTTTAGATACAAGTTTTATTGTTCTTCTAATATTATTTATATTTTTGAAGGCAAAGATAGAATTACAGTCTTCATCATTCTGATGTTTTCATAAATTCACGTTCTGGGCTGTGATGCAACTGCACCGCCTTCTTTATTTGCTCTGAGTCAAGCAATAGTCTGGTTTTCAGAATGCAACTAGGATCAATGAGCAGGCTTCTCTAGGTTGTGATATTAGTGATTAGTGGAAGCTTGCCATAGGGTACAGTGGGACCCCTCGTACTATAGGTCTGTCAGAACAGGAGTTCATGGGTGGGGAGGATAGAAGTGGGAAATCGAGGGTAGAGAACTAACCCTAATTTGTTGCTTTCTCTCGCTGGAGGCCATGTGTTTTCATTTCTGAAGGAGCGCACACGAATACTTTCATAATCTGTACGAATGTTAAATTGGACAACAAATTGAGGCCCTTAAGTTCATGTTGAAGGTGGAGAAAAAATATCGAATACAAAAATATAAAAGCCGGTTGGTGAGAACCTAAACAAGAGAGGCCGGGCATTAATGGCAAGTAACTTGTGATGTTTGCTTTGGGAGGTTGAGGCAGGCAGGTCTGGGTTTGACAAAAGAGCCTACTGAGTCTGGAGAAGGGTGCTTCAAACTTCAGAGAAGAGAGACCTTTGTCCACAGCTTCCAATACAGTTATTACTCAAAACAAAACAACAAAACAAAACAGTGGATGAAAGATAGGATAAAGCATTCAAACATATGAAAGGCTATTAGCAATAGTGGTGTAAAGGCTCAGAGAAACCCTGCCAGCAAGTTAGTGAGAAAATGGACAGAATTATAAAAGATTAAGGATGCAAAAAAATTGCAGGAAGAAGGCACTGGCGAAAGATACGAGTTAAACTTTTCTGAATTGCATTGAATTATAGAAATAGACTTGGAATCATTCTGGGCCTGAGATTAAATCTAGATATATTCAACAACAACAGCAAATGGGATCTAGGTGAAGATAGATACACTGTAAACTATGGCTAACAAAGGTCATATGATGGAATATTGCTCACAATATTAGTAGATATAATTTAAGCTACAGGTATGAGACGACTTTGATCAATTGAGATTATGAAATATAAGACCTGCAACATCAGGATTGGATAAGCATTCAGTATGGAGGGTGGATATTAATTACAGCAGGCATAAGAACATTTGATGAAAGACACGGATGGATGCCTGCAGACCCTCAGAGAAGGAGAAAGCTCTCCAAGGCCAACAAGGAAAAGGATAGGATCCCATCCTAGGGTCTGTCTCTGAAGGACGGCCGGGAGCAACCTACGCCGGATGAGCACACGGAAGAAAGAAACAAATACGCTGGGGCTCTGTTGGGAGAATTATAAAGTGTCAACAAGCAGCTGAAATTTCATAACGTGCTACGAATACAGTTTACGATGTCTGCTCACTGAAGTCCCAATCGTTACCACTTTGGTGTGCGAAATAATGTCTGTGAGGTGCAAGACAACAGGCGGGTTCCGGAAGAAACAGAAACATGGGCTCTGCGCCTATTCTGTAAACTGCGGTGGGCAGGACCCCTCGGGGAGTCTGGGAATAGGAGGAATGTGGGATGTGGTGGCTCACACTGGTTTGAACTATGCAGCCAAGTGTAAAAAATAAGGTCAAACTATAAGGCCAGAAGTCGCAAAATATTTAATAACGGATGAAACAATGGTGGAGAGCAAGCCTCGAAAAATCGGGTTTAATTATTTCAGCTAAACTTCGGACTAATTACGCGTATACTCGATGGAAGCTACATAAACACTGCCATTTAAGAAGCATACAAAGATAGATCTTTTGGGACATTTGGGCTAAAAGTGTTCAAGGACTGGCGAAAACTTTCTTGAAATATTGGTACACCTTTGTTGATGGGCCATGATCTAGCTTCTTGGTGGGGACACTCAGGACCTTTGAATCTGAGATCATCCTTGATCCCACAAGGCCACCATGAAGGTACGAGCGCAGATCCTTTGAGGTCTTAGGTCACTTTCAGATGGAGGAACACAGATTGTGGACTTTCTGATAAGGTGGATGGAATACAGCTTCACAAAACTTGGAAAGCATACTTTGAATATGGCGGTACAACTCTAATGACATAATTAGGGACTTTCCGGATGATGGAATGAAAATGGCGGTATTCCAGAAAGCGCATCATACGATGTCACTCAGCTTATCGGCCTGAAGGTGCAAAAACAAAGATAGCGGGGGATTTGGTGACGCCTTATCACTCTCGGTGGAATATGCGGCGGTGACACGCTGACGCCTGTCGACAAAGGTTCGAGAAGAGATGACATTCGCTGTTCGACGAATCACGAATTGGCTGAAATGCGGCGACAAACCTCTGAAAGGCTGCGATTGATTGAAACGTGAGCTGGTTGAAATTGACGAGAAGTCTGCTGCTGATCAGCGCGCTGCGTGATGTGGCGAATATTTTATCAGGTGGGATAACGCCTTCGCAAAAGGTTTGAGCACGCAGAAAGAATGAATATGTGGCTATTCTGCTTTACTGATTGGGCGGTATTCGCGAAACCGGGCGGGAACGCCCTGGACGCGGCTACCGTGGGCGACAAAGATAATGGCTCTTCTGGTCGCCATGCTGGTGAAATCTGGAATGAACAGGCGGTATTCATATGAACAGGAAGGTTGTTTGTTTTACCCTCTGATATCAACAAACCGACTTTGAAAATGTTCAAAATGGTTGGGATATTCGATTTCAGCTTTGAAATCACTTTGTGGAGAAACGGTGCTGATGAATACTGTTTTGGTGCAGGTGTTGAATCTTGATAAACTAAACAGAAGTTAGTCTGGGCGGGCGCGCTGGAGCCGATGCGGTGATGAGCCTAAATTTGAAAGAAGGTTGGCGATGAAACCTTAATAATAATAATGAAGTGCGTATTGAGATCTCTGGATATCAAACCATGCATGAATTACAGGCCTCTCTTGGGCAAAAAAAGGGGTTGGTTCACGGCGATGAACTTTATTATATCAACTGGAAATACCACGCCGTCTGTTTGGGGCATTACAACAACTCTACTGACGGTCACGGAAGCACTACGCGAGGAAGTGCTACATGGAAAGATGGTAATAAAGGATGTAGAAGGCTGGGCTATGATTTTAAAATTTTAATTGGAAGAATCATATAGAATGAGCCTGATGTCAGACGCGAGGTTGTTTGCTCAGGCGCGGGGTTATCTTTGGGATCAACAGGGTTGCCCTGAGCCCTTTCTGGATGCAAAGCTCAGCCATTAATGGAAAGCAATCAAATAGATAAAAATAAATATGACGGTCGGTAGAAGCGGCGTTTTCATCACGGTGATCTTGGAGTTTTGTTGCCCGATAAAGTGATCAAAATCTCCAGTACTCACCTGTTGAAGCAGTCATAATTTCCTCGATAATTGAGCCTGAATCAGCAGGACGTTCTAAATGTTAACTGAATAAACATGGCAACTGCGGTTATCATGAATGGAAATTTATCAACAAAATTAATACCGCCAGCATCTCCTGTGTTTGACTGGTACATCTCGTGATGGGAATCCGGGACTATTTCATGCTGATAGTGGCGCGAACCTCCCCAGACTCCGGTGACCTGGTGGAACAGGATACGAAAGTGGGCGAAGGTTAATGCAGGGGATTAATCCTCTCTTTGGTTGCCTGAAAAAGGAAGAAAGCCTGGTTTGATGACCCTGAAACTTCCCGTCGGCTGATAACAGAGGAAACGCGTAGCACACACCGGCGTGAAATCCACAGAACATGGGAGGGCTGGCCGGATAATCATTCAGCTACCCGTTCGATAAACCCTTTGAGCATTGGTGCACAAGGGCTGGTGACGGTCACTATACACTGGAATCTTTCAGGCTGGAGGTTATGTCGGTGGGGCTTTTGGATGACTAACGGAGATGGTTTGGCGGTCATGATTTGTGCTTTTAGCGAAGTGCTCTATCAGGCACAACATACAACGGTTATATGATATGATTACTGACGTGATGATTCAATTACTACCTTTGATGCGTGGTTTGGGCTGATTAAAGATACTAATCTACTGGGGATTTTGTGGACACTATAATATCAGGTGATGGGATATTTATTACGTGGAGTTCGCGATGGATGCTGTGGATCAGGACAAGATCTGATGAATATTCTGCTAAAGTTGTGGATGTCAGTCTCCCGCAATGAGATAGACCCCACAGACGCGTGGGCCGAAATAGGAGAAGCTGATACGTGTACTAAAAGTATCAATAATGCATTTTACTAATCTCGAGGTTTTATCATCAGACCATCAATAGTGAAGACTTGCAACGATAAACTTGTCTTTATTAGCCCTAAAATAGTGAGGAAATATCAGGATGCCTTAGTTCAGGCCCTGGTTAATGAGGTTGTTGCAATAATAATGGGAAAAAGGTATGTTTTAATTAGAACTTTAATATTTTGTGAGATGGGTTTCTCCCTAATGTTGGAGTCCAGAGCGAACCACCTTTCTTCTCTTGGTTTGTTGTTCATATCGCAGCTTCAGTTTGCTGAACTCTTGTTGATGGGTCTCCAGGGTCTCCAGACTGTGAACAAAAGTCGCTACTGCCTGCAAGTTCCGGATCCCGCAGCAGCTTTGGGGACAACAATTATTTTCTCGGTCCTCTTTCAGGCCAGCGTGATTTGTAACTAATAACTCCAAACACGGTTTGCAGCATCCCCTCGCCTTTGTTAAACAAGATAAAGGGCATTACATTTCAGATCATACTTACAATTTCAGGTCTAGAGCACATGAAGGAAAGCTTGAACACTTCTTCGTATTACGGTTGGTCAGATAAATAAACAACGTCAGTGGAGCCTACACGGCCCCTAATTGAAAAATGGGCTTCAAAATAAAGCATCGCGAGAGTGTGGAGCATAACATCCGATTCACCCCCCCTTGGCTGTTGTAGGACTCCTCAAAAATTTGTCAGTACCTAGGCAGAACAACACAGTACGACCACCCAAAAGGATGTGGTAGCGAGAAGAACCAGGCAGAAACTTGGGCGGATTCTACAAAAGCAGGCATGAAAGGTTCGTTGTGGCGGACACACCTCCCCCTACTGACACGGTGAACAAACAAGCATCCAGAGTCTTGCCTGCAAAAGCAGTGGTCTCAGGTAGGCAGGAGCAAGACGGCTGGGTGCCTTGACTGATGGAAGCCCTAGGGGTAAAATTAGTGATGCAGTCTGTCTGCAGGCACGGAGGACAAACAGAGCACTGCTGAAAGGCAGTAGAGAGCATGGTTGGCAATAAAATGAGTTGTGGAATTTACAACTTTGGGTAAAAGACATTGTGAATTAATTGACACACAGTAACAATTAACACTTACCACTAAGCATGGCAGCTATTTCAGGCAATAGCACTTTCTGTTCTCTCACAGCTGACACAGGTGTGATCCCCCAGGCTGGGACTCAGGTAAGGCCGATGAAGGTCAGGTTGAGGCTGCTGGGTTCCCTCCTTGGGGCTGCAGTCTCCCCACCACTCTCTTTGGGCCTACTTGTTGGAGTTGGCTGCTGTGCTAACAATAGGCATAGAACACGATAGTGTTGTAAGGCCTAACACAGGGTGTGCCCTTTTATGTGACTTTGGCTAATAAACACGATTCACACATTTATCGCTTCGATTGCCCGCGAAGGTCAGGACTCATGTGGGGAAAAATGAAAAGATTAGTGTGACAGCCTTGAGCACTCAGGATAATTCCAGTTGTAAGGCAGGCAGGCAGGACCAAGGTCTGAAACTGGAGTCTGACAGAAACACGGAGGTGGGCAGGTGGTTACCTGGGCTCTGCAGCTAAATGTCAGGTGGCCTTGACAGGGAAAAGAAAATAGCAGGCACAGAATCTTCCTAATATTCCATTCAAGGGTGGTGACATTATTTGTGAACAGTGTCTTTGGAAAAATAATATAATGAGTGGCAGCGGGACTGGATCATGGTTTGGATCACTATAAACACAAAATTAGAAACACAAAAAAATAGTTCTAATAACAAACAGATCTCACGTCAGGATGGCTCAAAAACACACAAGCATGATTTCTGGCTAGGGAATTTCCAAAAGACTGCAAAACCCTGTTCATGAGTTCTAAATAATGGACAAATTATAGGTTATAAATACATGGAGAAAAAGGCCAGGGGTTTGTTCTCTTACATAAATAAGGCACAGGCAGGGGTTTACAAACATTTTTTAAATAAAGACGAATACATGAAAAATAACAAGTCTACACGTCATATTATACATTGGATAAAAACATAAATATCAGTCAATGAAATTATTAGGCCATGGATCTTGGAGAAATGACTTATCTCTCAAACCACACGGATCTGGAGATTATGTAACTATATACCACCATGGTAACGATTTCTAAAATCATACATTGTAGGTTGATGGATGATTTATTTCAGCTGGATGATGAGGCATTGACTCTGAACCCAACACAGATCATTAAACAGTGATCCAAAGAAAGAGGATGCAGAATTCCATGGGAATTATTTTTCTGGCATAATCATGGCCACAGCACAAAAACTGAGAACGTGGTGATCAAAATACAAATGGTTGGTTCCTAAATGAATTTCCATTTGGTTTCCCCTTCTTCTTATAGTTGAGTGAGCCCCACTCACTCACCGGTTACTCTGTGGTGAGACTGGCCTTTTAAATGATTCTCTTCAGCAGCCAGCATGTGGTGATTCCCTCCTCTTCCTGTGGTGGCTGGTGGTGCCGTCCATGAGACAGTTCTTTCATTTTCAACTTTCACATAAGTGTCATTAAATCTTATGTGTATGGGCATGGATATTATTTTGCACATTGAGCTAATTTCCTTGGGAGGTGATTTTATTATAAAAGATAAATAATGACAGATAAAGTGTTCATCACATCGCACCCCTATTCACACAAATTATAAAATCAATGCTACAAAGTGAATCCCCTTTATTAGTTAATTGTTCTCAACCACATAGCTATCATGGCCTCCTGCATTATTTTATACCAGGCACGGACTCTTCACATACGGGTGGAGTGTGGGGGCTTCATCCTGGAGACTCACTCAGGCTGGAATAAATTAGATGCCAATCTCGGATAAAGATAAACAGGACACTACATCTAAAAAAGGAAAGGTTGGGACAAACCAGAACACACTTACCCAACAACACAGGTGCACAGCAAGCACAGCAGGCATAACAACAGACAGCAAATGAATGTCCACAATGTAGTGAAAAGATCCTTTGGTGGTGGGCATTAGGTAAAATCATTCAATTCTCACAGATGTAATTTTGTATAATAATTAATAAAGACTGGAAGATATCTATTATTAGTGAAGGATACTTCTCAGAAAAAGGATGAATAACATTGCTGTATAGACATTAAATACAAACATAATGCTTCTATTATTAAAACAGTTAAGTGTTGCAAAACACAGGTGAAGCCCCATGTAGTGGCTGGGGTGGAGTCTGCAAAATTATCATTGAGACATGATGAGCTCTCAAAGCCTGATTTTTTGTTTCATGTTGTTCACCAGCTCTGTGGGGATTTTGGGGTGGGTCAGCCCACAATGCGTGGTCAGGCAGACCAGAATCACGGGCTCCAGTGGAGCCATTGGATCATGCGACTAATCCTTCTCAATGAATATGAACCTCTTTTGAATATGAATGGAAAGAATAGGACCCAGTGTGGGCGGAACATTCGATTTATGGTGGGTTATTGGGTTCACAGACTCTTCTGCATTTATGTCGGCGGAATCATATAGAAATGTGTACGAAACCCTACGCGTGTACGGAGGTGGTAGTGTGGAACAAGGATTTTGCAATGATATATGTGGGGCTCATGGATATAAATATTGCCTCTGAATCATGCTGGTGTTATGGTTGGGTACGGACTTAGGTTATATGTTTGCTATCCTTTGCGTGGCACTAGAACTACGTATTTGTGAGTGTACATATGTCTCTTAGTCATTAATTAATTTGGCATAAAATTAGAATGTTCTGGTTATTAATTTGATAAATAACACGGTCCAAAACTTGTTAATTAGATAAATACGGTTGTCTTTTGGTTGTAGCAGAATACTACAAACAACACTATGCTTATCAGAATACATTAGTTTGGGACAGGGCTTGGGCTGCTACCCAGTGTGAGCTGGTTCTGGGCTGCCTCACTCACACTTTGGGTGGGGACTTTGTTCATGGCCAAAATCAGTGCAAAGGGCAGGTAAATGCTGGGGTTTGTTTAATAACCTCTAACCTTCAAGACTGGTGGGGACACTGAATAACCATGTAAAAAACAATGATAGCATACATATTCACCACCATGGTCTCAGCAAGGAGACATTGATCCTATTAATTAGGTACGTCAATTTCTCACTTAATTTCAACTATTAATTAAAGGGTTATTTTGTGTTTGTATGTATGTATTGAGCTTGTGTGTGAGGGTTCCCTGCCTATTAACACCATGGCCTCTCCTGGGTAAATGTGGGTCAACCAGCTTATTGTATCTATGTATTAATAAATTTTTATATTTTATCTTTTTTTGTGTTCTTATTTTCTTCCTTAGTTCATATATTCTGCTTTTATAAGACGGTGGTCTAGATGACCTACATTCTCATTTATAAGTAGACATATAAGTTAAAGAAGGAAGAGGCCCTGCAAAATGAGCATAGAACCAACTAGTGCATATTTTATTCAGTTAAGACTAGGTTAATGACATAAATAAGTGTGAAACAACATAGTGTTCAATAACCAATTTAAATTTGATTAGTTTTAGTTTTCAGAAAACACATAAAAAGCAAAAGCAGAAACAGAAGACAAAAACATATCAGGAGAAATATTTTACTTTCTGATGGAGTGTATTTTGGCTTGTGTAGGTAAATACAAAAATAAATTTTCATGAGATTTTATTAGCACTCATGAAATTGATTTAAACAAAGGCAGAAGGAGAAAATGAAGTTGCTAAAAGGTTACTTTTTAATTAAAGTTTTGGGAGCATAATTTTTCTCAAGGTGTTATAATTTTACAAATAGGATCAGAAAAGCTATAAAAACATTACATATCATTTCTAAAATATAATTTGAAACAATTTTAAATAATTTATATGAAAAAAAATCTACCAATTCGAAAAAATTGCTTTGTAAAAATTAGAAAAGCTGGAATATGTTCCAAACTTTTAAAACCTTAAAGAAAAATTCAAGACAACACCAACAAACAGGGTTCACTACGCTCAAATCAAAATGGTCATGGGAGTGACACGGATGGTGGGGCATTGGAAAAGACTGAAGGCTGTGATTGGAGTTCTGAATTTTAAAGATGATATGAAAAAAAATTGAAGGAAAAAATACTCTAAACTTTCTAATTAATAAATTCCAAAACAGAATAAAGGAAAGACTGATGATTAAGCAAGGAACTAAGACAAAGAGACACCAAAATGTCTCGGGGAAGCTGTGGAAAGTACTTATCAGAAGGAGATACGCAATGGGTCATGACCTTTATGAAATCAATGTCATCTCTCGTTTTGCTACTATTAAAAGTGTGGAGGAGGATCATCTACCAGAGAAGACCCATGGAGAATATGATTAATGACTTGACCTCAGTGGAGGAATGAGAAGGAAGGTGAAGATATAGAAACAGCATATTGGAATGTAAAGTGTCTATTCTTCTTGTTCTGTAAAATATGGAAAATACAGGATTATGTTATCAAATATTAGGGATAACCTATGATGGACGATAAAGAAATATTATATTGGATGAATGAAATTCAAAATGGAAAATATAAATAATGACACAAAATAAATATTTGTTTGGTAGCTAGAATGAAAAGAAACAACTGTACAATATTTTTCCTTTTCAGTTAAACATGTCATGGAAGGCTGTGGCAGGAGAATCAAGATTGTTAAAACATGTGGGCTTTAGTTAAATATAAACAAAATTAAAAATTAAAATGTCTTACAAACAAGTGCCTCCATTTCTGGTCAAGACTTGTTGAAGGTAGGCAAGGGCTGTAGGAATCATGGATGGATAAAGAAATTATAGACAGGCTTGAGACAAATTAATGGTTACATAAATACGCTGAGAGAAGGATTTCAGACAAAAGGAAAAGGGGTTTAAATCCTCAACTTTGAGAATGGGTCATAGATTTAAATAGAAATTAACTCTATTTTTAGTTCAAAGGTCTGAAAGCTACTCGGCAAGAAAAACCGGGTTTGTCTTATCGATAGCAAGGTTTGGTGAGATATCATACACACAATTTCGGGAATATCCTCATAAGGTTGGGAGTCCATGAGAAATCACTTTGTGATAGGATGGTGAATGTAAATGGAGGATATGATGACTTTGTTCAAAATATCTATCCTTTGTTGGATGTTTTAAATAGGTAGAAGGACAAGTGCATAAATAGGATATGAAGGTAGGATACACAATCAACTATTCCTTTGGTTTGGAATATTGTAGATATGTTATTTGGAAACTGATGGATAGATTTCAATTTGCAAATGAACCAAACATGAAAGCAGAGTGGATTAACTAACAATTACAAATACAAGAGAAAGATGAACTGATAAATATTAATTAGTTGAGCAGGAGGCAGGTATAAAGGGCAGGCTAATATATGTTCTTTTAGTGTCCATATGATTATGATCATCATGAGTTTTGGAAAAATCACATTCTATATTATATAATAATCTTACTTATGTTGTTGATAGAAGTCAATAAAGGTAGAATTAAATTGGTTCTGGACTGGTATATAGAGAATATATTTGTGATTAAAAAAACATTTTGAAAAGAATGCAAAATATAAACACAATCTTGAATGTGGACAAAGGATAGCTTCTTCTTATTATAGATCTAAAATAATATTGGTGTATTCTAAGATATCCCTGGGGTCCCTCTGAAGGAGGACTTTCTGTTTCTCCATTGATTTGATTTTCAAGGATAACAGTTCCTGAACATACCTAGTAAATCCTGGGCTGAATGTGCATTGTGAATACATTTGGAAGAGATTATTAAATAATTGATATGTAACACTGTATCACTCCATGAAAAGATTGCCTAATCTTATTCTTGTTAAAAAAAGATGAACATTATATATAATTGTCATCATGGATTTTGACAACAAATAGATATTATTGAATAAATATCATTATTAATATGGACGTTTTCATAATAAAATTACAAATAAAATTAACATGAGGCAAAACAGAATGAAGATATCTTACTTGAATAAAGGAAGATATCTGAAAAAGACAAATTTTTAAGACTCATGTGGTTCTGAGTTCAAGGATGGTACCTTTTCTGGATAACTGCCTTTGATGTTTTATGTTGCTTGAACAGATAGTGTTTCTTTAAATAATATTTTGGTGGTGTTATTTTATTTTCTTGAATGATATATTAATGAAGGTTCTAAAAATAGGTGGAATTTTAATAACATATGAGTTTTATTTATGATGTAAAGACTTTGTCTCCCCTTTTCAAATCAATAAATATTATTTTAATAAAGAAAATTAATTGTTCCAGGGCCACATCATTTCTTGAGATTTGAGATAAACTTTGAACCATAAAAATATTAAAATACATAAATGGCTGTGGTATAGAAACAATGTTACGAGATAGATCTTTTGGGCTATAAGTTGTTAAGTTGTTGAGATTTCCAGTTTTGTCATCAACATAGCTGGAAAGGAAAAATTTCAAAATTTCAGTAGACCTCAGTAGAGATACGTTTCAGTACTTAAAGGATCTATTCAAAAATTACCATTATTAGTATTTGCGGTCCAGGATGGTTCTCATGAAAAGATGCAATCGAAGGTTTAGGAGAGATACAATGAAAGGGCTGGCCGTGAATGTGTGTGAGACAAAAGTTGAAAGGAACATGAAAGAAGTTTCTTGCATGATTTTAGATAGTGCATATAATTATGTCTGGATGAGAATTGGTCTCTAGGGTTTGGAGAATTGGGTGGCAAAATAGATCCTATGGTTTTGGCATAATTTGAAAGTCAAATCAAATAATTGAATATATAGGTACGTTTATATTTAACTAATAAATATGAATTTCAGTTTGAATGGTCTCAAGGAAGAACGAAATTAATTATATGTCTATGGAGGTGCACTGAACATTTTATTATGTATAAAAAACTATAATTAATGGACTTTTGGAAAATCAGACTTAGATGTGATCTTTAGCGTAAAGATGGTGCAACAAAAGTGAAATAATGAATTATAGACTCAGTTCAATGAAGGGTAGAATGTTATGTAATCTTGTATATATTTTAAGGATCTTAAAGTGAAGGAATTGGTTTTAAAAAGAATTACGGATCATATTAAGAACACAAGGTATTGAAAACCTATTACAACAAAATGGTATTTTTAGCGAATAAAAAATATGTATCAATTTACATGAAAAATATACACAAGGTGTTGAAGATCAAGGATGAACACAATACCAATGCTTGAAGCAGAACATACACATTCTGCAGGTGAAGGTAGGATTATTCGATGTTGATGGGCATTCTTCATTTTGTGAAAAAATAGACGTAAGTGCAATTATGGTGGTGCAATTGGTAAATCACTAAATTATTAACACCATTAATATTTTCTGAAATGTCCAGAGCTATGATCCTAGAATGATTATTGAGTTAGAAATCCAAAATTTTACATTTTAATTTCTATTCTTTAGGATTATTTAGGGTTGGACCCTTGTTTGGTTTCGATGTTAACGCCTTTTAGGAGATATTGGGATTATTAATCAATTGAAGGTGTTGTATTTAAATATACATGATGGATAAATCGTAATGAAGGATTAACAAATTGATGAGTTTTAATAAACAATGAATATCGCGTTATTCTGAACAATTGCTGTTCAACATTATATGAATATCGTCATGTGATTGGAAAATTAAGTAGAACAACATCATCATGGTTATTGATTGTTTAGATAAAAATGGAAGATGTTCGTCCAGAAGCTAACGATTTAGCTCAATATAAATATTAGAGATAAATATAAGGTCATGATGATTTTTGTCATCAAAATCCCTAATCATTTTCTGAATGACCATTATCAAAAAGTGCAATTGAATTTTCAATGTTCATGAATATCAAAAAATAAATTAACTCATTATGTGGGGACCATGATGGTCAGGTTTTGGGTCCAGGGACGCTATATATGCGAAAGTTAGCAGGGATTCATATATGTTTATATAAATGATCTCTCTCTAATAGAGTTTGCCCTCAAGAATACGATAAATAAAGATGTTTGCATATTTCAATAATCTTTATGATGTTATCATCTCGCTATATTAATTTTGTAGGCCACATCTCCTTTTTCTTTCGCCATGATGTTCTGGGATCGTTATATAAATAAACAGCAGAACACTACCGATTAACCGCACCATTTACTTTCTTTTTTCCATTCTCCTGGGCTGTTTCGCGCCAGCCATTACGCTTATTATATGTCATTCAAATATTAATCAACATGGTTTAAAACATACAGGAACACAGGGTGATGTTCATCACAGCAGACTCGCCATAACTATCGCTGATGCCATTCAATGATATTATCAAGAAAAACCTATGCAGATAGCGCTTTACGTGCCTCTGGGCCTGTCAAATCCGCGAAGTTACCTTGAAATTAACCCTAGATAAGTTTTTGATTGATGACATAAAAATACGATAACAACACTGGAAATTAATCACGTATTGCACAAATGAATCGTATCGTATTCGAATTAATCACTCGTGATTAGCTGAAATATTGGGTTGAAGTAATATTGTTTAGAACCTAGTGTATATTTTGATTTACGCACCTAAACTCGCTTATTCATAGTTCATCGCTTCAACGCTAACATTAGCGCGTCCACATATTACAATATCTAAGTTTAAGGGTTCTCGCTATCCACCAATCTTATTGATTGGGACAACAAATTCCTACATTTTTATCAAATGAGTTGGAGTTTATGTCATTGTAATGTTGATCATTTGAACATTTGAATTTCTAAAGATAATGTCAGGGCTTTTGGTTTTGGTGTTGATAAAATGGTTGTCATTAGCGTCGGCCAGCAGGCATAGAACTATTGATCTTTTGTAGAATTTGACCATATAAATTACTATATTCCAGAATCCTGTGAGCTGTGCTTTTTGTGGTTTTCTACTTGTCGATATGTTTCCATTGATGTGACATATAATTATTCACGGTTTGAGAGATATTCATGTTTGAAGTTAGTATTTGATTGATGGGCTAAAAACCTTCCTTAAGGTTGTTGGCATGGCTTTAATAATTTGGTTGTTGACATTAAAAATCAATAGTGCTCAGGTACTTAAACTCCATAAAATCATCCCAAGTTCACTTGTTGAGAAGAGCTTATTAACTGTTTTATATAAATTCTTGATCCTCATATCCTCCTCATGCGGGGGATTTCACTACTGAAAAATGTCATCGTGGCTTTCATTCACTATGTTTTCCTAGAAGGATCAGAAGTTGAAATTTTTGTGAAATGAAACCGAAATCTTGAAATGCTTTTATAAATTTTAGAGATCATGGTACATAATATTCCGGATACATGATCTATGGAAGTTTCAGAGTTTTTCAGGATCTTGAACTTCATCCTCAAAGAGTGACCACAGGAAAATCATCATGTTTCTCATCTCTGGTATGGATTAGATTATGAAACAATTGAATATTTGAAACTGTGGTTTCTTTGTATCAATTTGAGAGCGAATAGGGAAGCAATGATAAGAGGCACTGAGTACTGTGATTTAATCCTATTAGTTGAGTCCATAATTAGGTCATTGTGAAGATTAGGCATAAATTTTTCCTTGAAGAATCCAATTTGGTTAGACCATGGCATTGGAGGAAAGAAGACTCATGGAATACTCTGGGGACTGAAATCACGTAATGGGGTCCTAAAATAATATAAATATACTGAATTAAAAATGAACTCCTAGAAAGAGGGAAAGAAAAAACTGGAATCTTTTGTCAAAAGGTTAGAAAGAACAAACTTTCTAAAGATGGCAAAGAAAAGAAAGGTGAAAAAATAGAATACGGCGGAAATGAAAGTCCCAAGGTAAGTATACTTTGTATATGAATGTTCATCTATTTAGTACATTAAGCTTCTTTGTATTAATTTTTTTTAGCAACCTTGTTCTCACAGATGGGGGTAAATTTTGCTACCTCATGCCATGGTGTTTGTGAATAATTTTTGTGGAAATGTATATATGCATCAGGGCCAACCTAAAACAGTCTGTCTTAGAAAAGTGAGAAA
The DNA here is from genome assembly GCA_034641835.2 of Pinus albicaulis. NCBI lineage: Eukaryota > Viridiplantae > Streptophyta > Pinopsida > Pinales > Pinaceae > Pinus > Pinus albicaulis. Next base: position 30,555,783 of record CM076569.1, read on the forward strand.
AGGGTAGCATGACAAGAATAATACCATCAAGGTCTTAAAACAACAATGATTTCTGCCACCAAGGTATTCAAACAACATATAGTCATTGTAAAGGTATCATTGTACGCGATCATTGTAAAAACTGTTATAAAAATTTTTACAGTATACATCTACCAGTTTGAAAGAAACGATGGGTATGGGTCTAATATCATCATTAGGTGGTTGTTTCATAGTTGGGGTTATAGTATAAGTATGTCTTCTTCTTCTACATACATTCTATATAATTACAAAAGTAATTCATGCCACAATGTGAGAAATCATTCTTTGTTTTTCTTCTATAGGGTAGGCAAGGTGGTGCTAAAAATGCAGTGCATGAAGTCACTAACGAGTTCAACTTTGTAATTAGAGATCAGGCAAGGTTATTCTTTTGGGGTAAAGATTGTAGCTCATTGCGGTGTTGAGGCATACGTATAGTTGAGAAAAGCTAAGTCTGAAAGTGGAACATCCATCCGGTGGGAGCTGAAGAAGACGATTTTTCTAGATTCTGCAAAAGGAAAGTTGGAGCTTTATTTTCAATTAGAGTTTAATATTAAAAAATTATTGAAAAAGCATTAATTGGTTTTCATCACAGAGAGTTTCCAACCATAAAAAACGCATGCATTTATGTTCCTTTATTCTTGTATCATTTTGGGAAATAGTAATAATTGAAGATTAACTAATGCGCGAAGATTAATAATAACACTGAGTGAAGAATGTTTGATTCACCCCCTTCTACGTTGTTTAACAATTGAGATACGAACTTATTCATAATAAATAGCAGGTTAACAGTGAGAGGATACATGGAGCACTGCAAGGTAATTCAACCACCTTTGTTCAATAAAATAATTGTGCACTTTGGAAAGAGAGGACGGAGGTGTATCTCTTAGCGCAAGACAGATATGGGACATTGTTCAAAAATAGCTTTACACCAACTATGATGAACACGATACAACTCTAGAATTTGGTAAATGATGCAAAATCAAGAATATTATTAATTTGGACTTATTGATTATCTAGCATGTTATGGTGTTGGGACATGAAACCCAAAAAATCTATGGGACAAGCCAAACTAATATGTGGGTGAGCTCAAATGTGAAGAAGCAAAGCTTCAAATCTATGAAGAAAAATTTGAGCAACTAGAGATGAAATAAGATAACAACGTTCTTTGCGTAGCTTCAACCGTTGATGGAAATAACCAACACTTTGGGAGGATTGGGAGGAAGCACAGTGACGAGAAGGCCTTGTAAAAAATATTCTTGGGAACATTACGGTGAGATTCAACCAAAAGTGTCGGTCTTGGTGTTGTGACACTGGATCACCTTAGGTTGAAGGGCGAGGATTCGGTAACATCGAGCACGCTGGAGTACGGTGGCTGGCCTACCCGGAAACGGGAGAAACTCTCTCAAGGTCCAATCTGACAAAAAAATAATCAATAAGGGCTTGAGATGACTTGAAATAAAGATAATTTTGAGTTGAATTGCCTGCGAGAGTAGAAGGTTTGATTGTGTTTTTGGTGGTTTTGTTGGATCAAAGGAAAGGGATTTTTGGGTGCGGGGATAAAGCCTGAATTTTAGAGTTACGATTCGAGGGCAAGGGAAAATTGTTTTGAAATACTTTAGATTAGATTGAAATCGGATGGATCAGGCAGTGAGGAGATGAAAGAGGGAAAGAGGGTCTCAAATTATATATCAAACATATGAAAACATGAAAAATTAAACAAACCAAAAGGCGAGCGGAAGCAGTCAATAGTTTTCCACCTTGCTGCTTGGATTTTGTTTAATCTAAGGAAGAAAAGGAGAAAGGAAATGATACACATAAAAATCAATGAACTTAAGAGTGCATGAAGAAAAACACCATCAAAACACGAGCCATGGATCTAAAGAGATCACCATAAACCTAAGACCTGATCCTTTTAGAAATGGGAGATGGTGTACGATGTGATGCCAAGCAATCCAAAGTGACCAGCAAAAATGGTGAAGGCAAATCATATGAACCATTCAACAATTCCAGCACTCGGGAGGTGGAAACTCATCATTCTGAACTTGTTTCCAGCCTTATTAAACTCAGGAACTGAAGAAAATGAGCAATGAAACAACAACTTGCACTCTGTGTGTACAAAGCAGGATCCATTCTTGTTCACCTTTGGTGAATGAATATTAGAAACAAAATGAAAAAATACACCGAAAATACATCTGAATACTTAGATACATCAAGGTACATGAAGTTACATACAGAAAAATTGAAAATGGCTAAAACTAAATGAAGATTATGGTGACCAGGTGAAAAAATAGATAGATTTCCTCTGTCTACATTGCGCACCTGGATATGCGTATACAAGTTTTTGAACTGGTTTGGGAGGCCCTTCCGAGTCAAATTGAGCGCAGGATGGCTCGTTCGGAAAGAACGCATCCTAATTTCTGGCCTAAGTGGAATTTCTATAGTTGGTTCCATTTTATAAAGATTTAATCTTCAACTTTTATTCATGACAGTATGGTAGCGGAAAAGGAAGCTGCATTTTGAGGTGTTTTGACCCTTTGAACGCCTAGAACAGTGGATATTGAGTAATCCAGGCATGCATAATTTTGATAAAAATCCTGCGTCTCTAGGTTTTCTACTGAAGAGCTGTAATTATAAACGCGTGCAAGTGGGCGCCTGCGCGTCAGAACGAGAAAAAACCCCACATTTTGTGACCAAAAAATTCAGTGTTGATTACACCACAATTACTTGAAATTTGAAGGTGAAGGATACGATCAAGTGTATGCTCGGACAAAAGCCATTCAAGGTGGAGCCTATCATGCCTTTTACGACTTTGGTGGTTATCCTTGGCCTTTGCCCAGGATCTTGATCTTAAGCACCCGAAAACATAGGTGTGATCCCAGCAAGCATTCTTCTTCTGCTGATGTCTTTGTTAACTGTTTTCCGTTCTCCAACAGCTTCTCGGTGGAATGTTGACCCTCTCAAGCCAGTCTCTCGAGGCCTCAATCTACGCTAAATGGGTGTCATCTCGGATGAACCTTGGGCATTTGGGGTTCTGGATGTTTTGGCTGCGTCGTTTGCTGACGGTCACTCCAGCTGCTGTGCTTTGCTCCAGATATTTTATGATCCATTGAGCTCTATTGGCACCTTGGGGTCAATGTCAGCAGTCAGTATACTGTTCTGAATGATCTCTCTCCAGCTTTGAGCTTGGAGGCTGGTCCTCATCGTCAATAAAATCGTTGTCCTGGCCTCTTGAAGGGCCTCATCTGCATGAGCCTGCCACCTCTATCCTTTACCTTCTTTCTGTGCCTACGATGGCAGCTTGCTTGAGACCCCTTCCACCACGGGTGGAGACAGGCACTAAAGCAGGGGCTGCATATAATATCTCGACCTGCCTCTGGGCCAGTGACATACAATAGCTGCCGTGCATTCATCTGACCCTTTGAAGCAGTGTGAAAATTCACACTCATGAAAAATCTCGGGGGGGGGGGGGGGGGGGGGGGGGGGAAGTCACGGAAATGAAATCTTCCTTGATACACCATCCAAAGTTTGATGTATAATGATCTTGAGTAGGTGCAGTAAAATGCGTACATACTGCTTTTAAAGTCTTCTTCTGCTGAGAGTGGTCATTATCTCGATGTTTCGGAACATGAAATACGAAATGTTCCATCGTCGCCTCACTCTCTCGTGAAATGCACGTCAATAACTGCTGTGTGGTAGGCATAGAGGCATGGCTATCGGCCCTCACAAGCTAGGTATCGATAGCGGGTTTCATCAAGGCGCATAGGATTCCTTCGAAGGCTTGGAGATGGAACCACCTGCTTGAAATTTGTCTCACATAGCTAGGCTTGATGTGTGGTTTGTAATGCACTGCGCGTCCCTGTTGTCTCTTATTCCACTCTTCACCTACAGTCGGTATTCTCGTTGCTGAGAAATGGTTTGTGTCAGGTGCAAATTTACACCGACAAGAGTTACGGCATTCATCATGCAAATGTAAAACAAACAAACGAGCCAACTCCCAGTGATGCTGTCGGATCCGAGGCAACCATCTCATAGTACGCCGATAGCGTAGCGCTCTCGAAAAGCCTGCCATGGCAAGTGGGCGAGTGCACAGGCGGGTGATCAGACGAGAACGGGATCTTCTCTCTCGTGTTTGCTCTTTACGAGGAGGCCTTCTCGATGCATGGTTAGCTGGGTGGTAGAATCGTTTGCTCTTTGTTCATCTGCAAAGTTTCGGTGTCTGTCCCTGTGGTGTTGAAAAGTCTATGTCAGTGTGTATATGCTGATTTGTATGCAGGGTGAAAATAGGAATTTGATGTCTTTGTCTTGGTTTTCAAATATGTGCCAAGTAGGGCAGTGAGAGCAAGTACGGTCGAAAAAAATGTGGATTACGGTCGGGTGAAATTTGAAGTATGAGGGCGGGTCACTTGAGCGTTTGGGAAAGTGCAGGATTTTTAGGAAATTTTCTGCCAATGCTAAGTGGGAAAGGGAAGAAAATGATGGGAAATGAATTTAGGATGTAGAACCTTGATGAACTCTAATGATAGCGTGCCTAGCGATTGGTGGGAAAGGGAAACACAAGTGAGAAAGCTGGAGATAGGAGTGTTTTGGCTCAAAATCAAATTTTAAAATTCGTGTCAAAAAATCCTAAAAGAGCAGTGTATCAAGAAGAGACGTTTTATGTTTTCAACCTTCAAACTCTTATATTGTTCCACTTCTAACCACACCAAAACAACATTTTAAAAACATCAATTTCAAGGAGCTCACAAACTTCTGCTTGAATCATAGAGAGAGTTGAGTCAATTTAGAAATTTCATGAAGCGATGCTTAAAGAAATGTGTTTGTCGGCCCGAGTGCGCGGCGTGCACAGCGATGCGCGTGCACTGCTGGTGTATGCGCTCGCCCATTCCATCTTTCACGGTGATGGGTGGCTCACGTGCATGCGACAAACCATGTGCGCCGCGAAACCATTTCCTCTTACGTGCCTTTGCGTGACCACAGATTTCTCCCATAGATTGCAATTCACTCAAAAGCTTACGGTTTGGCTCTTCCACACTTGACTTGGCTTCGTTTGATGTTTCTTGGTGCAAATGGCATGTGTGTGAATGGTGAAAATATCTTCCTTGTATAGTCACGTTATGACCTTAGTTTTTAATGCAGCATCCACCTGCTAATGTTTGAGCTTTCGGCACTTTTCACTTTTTTAATATTGGCTTTGTTTTGCTTCCTCTGATTTTTTGGGTGAATGACAGCAAACTCTTGTACAGCCTTTTTGCAGGGATACGTGTGCCGCCAGTTTGGAAAAGAGTGACCCGGGGGCTACTTTGAAGAACTTGCAGACGAAAGGCTTTAGAAGAAACTACATGGCATTTATTGCAAAAAAGACCAAAGGTAGCGATTTTCTTCTAGCAGTGTTTGAAGAAAGAAATCCTCAGTCAGCACAGTCTACTCAGCAGTGAAATGAAATAAAAACTGTTTGAACCACTCCTACTAATATGCTAGCTGACATTATTAAGACATTTTGTGAAAAGTAGCGAAACCCTATACCTAATGAGGTTTAAAACCCTAAAATGACTCTTTGCTAACCAGACCAAAACATGGTGACAAATGAATGTAAAATTGTTGATGAACTCGATGAACATGCTGAGCCAACGGTGCACTTGTGTATGAGGATATGAGTGACGAAGACCCTTCCCGAGTCAAATGATCCATGCTCCTAATGGAATGCGGTGATGAACTGGACATGCAGCTTAAAATGAAAGAATCGCAACGAAAAAGATCATTTTTGATCTCTGGCGAGGAGAGGATGAAGAGACCAACTCTAACTTACTTAGAGAATATATGAGTTCAGAATTTGGAAAAAGACTCGGCCCAAAGGAGGAAATTCTAAATGGAGTTCTCACTGGCATGTGAAAATGAGGACTTGATGAAATGAGAGGTACTTTGCATCTAGAGAAAGCTGCGTTTGGCTACATACTGGAAAAGCCAAACATAGGGACCGCAAACAACCTTGAAAGGAAAAAGCCTTGCACCTGCGAAGTGTGAAAAGAAAAGGAAGATGATAGAAGAAGGTCTTTCGAGATGGAGAATATGGTTACTTTATGCAGAAAACTATAAAAATTGGTAAGGGAAAAATTCAAGAGTAAACTTCCATTGATGTGTTTTTGGTGGCAGTGAGGTTGGGCATTTCGCGACAAAATATCCAAACATAAGTGAGTGGAAACTCAAAAGAAAAAATAAAGGCTTTCAAGAAAATTCAAAGCAAAGGAGGAAAAAATAAAAGAAAAGTCAAAGAGGAACTTTCTCTCTAAAGTGAGATGAGCTCATTTATCCGATAGAAGATGACGAGCGGTGAAAGAAATGATGTGAGAAGTATTGTTTATGTCCATTAGCACAATATTCTTGAGAGGTAATCAAACAACGAAGAAGAAAGGTTCGAAACCATAGAATAATTTTCTGGAGGAGGCAGTCAAAGCTTATAAAGAGCTCAAGGCTAAGAAAGATCCAAATTCCGATGCTCTTGAAAGAGACAAGTTCAAAGGTCTCAAAGAGCAGAGAGTAGAAGAGCACAAGTGTAATGGAAAGAGTTAGATCAAAGAAGTTGGAAGAAGAAAGAAACCAAGAAAAGGAAAGCGTATTAAGTCGAAGTATTCTCCTAACGTATGGCAGAGTGAAGAAAAGGAAAAAGCGTCAAAACTATGCCAGCGGCTACGAGGAATTGGAAGAACTCGTCAAAAGTCGTGTCTTACAATGATAGAGCGGCACTCGACCACTGCAAAAGAAGAAGAAACGCGAGGACCTTCTACATACCATTGAAGCTATGAAGTTTTAAATGCATGTAGAGTCGTTGGGACAAGATTCACAAGAGACAACCTTGGAAGAAAGATTCCTCGGCGGAGATTTCATCCAAAGTATCAACATATTTTTCTATGGCTGTATTTTAATTCATGTTGGTACATCTTTGTCAAACTATGAGCCACAGCATGTCACACGTACCCTAGGAACCAATATAATTCTAGGAGATACATCGATAGTCCCGGAGCTCAAAGAAAGCATCAGTAGATTTTAACTTAGTTTGAAAAATAATATGGAATATTACAAATGCAAAAACTTTGGAACACATAGCTAGAGGCCTGCAGGGCTTGAAAATCCTCCGGAAAGAATCTTCGAGGCCACAACCAGGCGACCTGGAAGAAGAAGAATAATGATGATTGCGCCCTGCAGCTCTCAAGGCTAAAACAATAACGAAGATGTGCGGTGTGTTGATAGCGGTTGCTCGACACACATGAATGGAGATGGAAGGAAATTTGCATCATCTGAAAGAAGAAGGATGAATCGTTATCCGCTGGAAACATGATGGATCTTCAGTGCAGGATAAGGTATCGTCGCTCTCGAAAGCGAGGAGGTCTTCTAGACGAATGAGATGTTTTCATTGGTTGAAAAGATGTGTCACAGATCTTCTCAATCGTGCGGGACGACTGTGCGGTCGGGGACGCACAGCGAGTGTTCAACTCCACAAAGATGTTGTCATGGAGAGGCGAGGTATGGTGCGATTGTGGCTGCAACAAAGTCGAACTCCAGCGACGTATATGTGTTATGGATGCGGCGGTTACGAAAGCACGTCTACCCGGTAAAGAATACCGAAATTTGGTTATGGAACGAAACGAATTGGTCACTGTCGACTTTGAGATACTTTTTCAGGATTAAAAAAATACGGCGTTGAAATCGGCCAGTGTCCAAAAGCCTTTCAACACACATATGTGAGAGCCTTTGGCGTGACGGCAAGCGAAACAAAAGTCGAATTTAAACAAAAAAATAACTCGCTTTGCATCACATCCATTGGAACGAGTCCTTTTCAGTCCATGTGGTCATGTGAGGGCATAAAGGACTTAGATACGGAGGAAATTATATTTCATGTTAGTGAATAGATGACTATCCCAGGATGACGTCCCGTCTCAATTTCCTAAAGAAAGAAAGAAATCGCAGGACCATTTGAGGTGCCTTAGGATCTACAAGGATTTGGATCGAAAGAAGTAAGAAACTATACGAAAGTAAAGGTGTCTAGGATTAGATATTGACGGATGAATTCACTGCAAGTATTTTAGCAGCGCATTGTGATTGATGGAAGATAAAAGAAAAATTCCATTAGCGCGGAGACATACCTCATTAAAGATGGGGTTGCTAAAAGAAAGAGACAGATGCTGTATGAGAATGGGTAGAACGATGTTGAAGGAATCCAGATTGGACGAAACGTATACTAGGTTCAAGCTGATTGATGCTGGAAACCTTCAGTAACTATCAGCAGAAAGTCTACTATGATTGCAACAAGACATGCTGTGATTATGAAAGAAGGTATTAGCTACTGTAAAATATTTCGAAGATCTTTCGAGAAGTAGATGTCTTACCTACTGAAGATCAAAAGGCGGAGTAAAGTTTCAGTCACGTGGCAGTAGAATGTATCTTTGTTGGTTACTCGAGCCAAAATAAAATGCCTATCAAATGTTACAATCTAGGACTCGGCATAGCAAATAGTGGAGAGGGTAAATGTTGCATTTGGCAGAAGAGGAGTTTTCATGACGGACGTAATGATGAGGACCCTGAGATCTTCAAAACTTGCGAACAAAAGTGCTGAAAAATACACGGTGAAAAGGGTGCTAGACTAGAAACGGCTGCTCCAGCAGCCGGAAATTAAAGTAGATGACATGAGTCAACTCGAGATGTCTGGAACAACAACAAAGATCTCCTCAGAGAGAACAGGAATGGATTCAAACGAGACGTCCATCGAAATCAGTGGTGTTGGCGAAACGCAAATGAAGGTGAAAACTTTCGCTTTCAAAGACAACGAAAGCTCACATTGATTTTAACATAGCATTCGTGAGACGCTAGTAGCTTTTGGGCGGGAGGTGGCGAGACGAACCTTTGGTGCGACTATGAATGGATGGTGGGATGCAGATCGAGAATAATCAGACATGGGAATTAGTTCCATGGCAAAATGCAAAAGCTTTCATTGGGACCTGTTCTCTGGGCGTGGGGAACAGATTGAATGAAGATGGACAGGGAGTTATCGCAAAAGCAAAGGCGTTTCATGCAGAGCTATGCTGGTGGAAAGGAATGGATTTGATATAAAAATTTTGCACTAGTTTCCAGGCATGGAAAGCCACATCTGGGATGTTTCTCGCCTCATGCATGTTGCGAGAAAAATCAGAGTCTACCAGATGGATGTTAAAGGATCATCGTTCACGACAGGCAGAATTGAGATGAAGAAGGTTTACATCAGGCAACTTGAAAGGTTTTCTACTATAGGGAAAACCAGACTATGTTTGCCGGGTTAAAACAAAGGCTCTATGTCGGTCTCATCAGCGAGGCTCCACAGCGTGGTGTGCTCTTGTCTTAACGGATATCCATGTCAAAAAGGGTTCAAGAAAGGTCTTTGCCTGATAGCAAAATATTTATGTACTAAATAGATTAAAGATAATTTAACGATCGTTGAAAGGTGAGATGTGGATGATATAATATTTGGTAGCAATGATGATCGACTAAGTGATGAACTTGCTATCAAAGATCCAATGAGTGGAGATTTTAAACATCACGCCGGTGATGCAGTCGTGCACCGCTATGGGGCTCCCAACAACTTAGCAAGAAAGGAATAATACATTTATGTATCTCAAACCAGATTACATCGAGGAAAGTGCTACGAGTTAAAAGTGAAGAGTGCAAACACCTCTACTTACTCAAATGGTATACGTGCATTCTGATTAGAGCTCTGAAACGACTCATCTGGGATCTGATTTGAAGGTCGATTCTGAGATCTCGTGATTGGTAGTATTCTATATGCAATAGCCTCCTAACGAGGGATCTTTGTGTAGCCGGGTTTGACAGAGATAGCAAGGTCAGCGGCACCTAAAGAATGACACATTCATTGTTGTTAAAATAATTCTATCGATGTATAAAGGGCTAAGCAGAATTTGTCTTGTGTGTCCCAAAGGTAAAAATCATATTATTCAGAGCCCTTTACAAATGCGTATGTTGGAAAGACTGAAGCGAGTTTGTGATCAGTAAAGATGCTAGTGGAGCATCTTTCTGTCTGGTGGACATACACGATATGCTGATGGAGAGAAGAAAACCTCGTATCACTACCTGGGTGTCGACGGCGAATGTGATGCCTCTGGGTAGCTTGTTTGTACTCGGAAGTCCTCTACTGGATGAAACTCAAACTTTGAAAGATATTCAGATACAGAGTGATTGAAGCACATCGTCATGCGGCAGTGACACTTTGGGTTCACTAGAGTCTCCAGAATCCCTGTCGACATTAAAAAGCATTTCTGAACAAGTCCAAATGTCAGCCTTTTGTTCAGAGGAATAATCAGTTGAAAATAATATACGAAACTTGCAGATATGTTGTTAAATAAAATAACATGTTTCGTATCTGCTTATACCTTTACCTCGTGGAAAGATTTGGATATGTTTATGAAACTCGAGGTTCTCGGGTTCTCGATCAGATTTCCCTGTCGGAAAGAAGCGAGGGGAGTGGAAGTGTGTGCATGTCCCGCAGGATGCCTTGTGTGTCGAGTTACCGCCTTTGCTAATTGATGTCAAAAGCGAGAGGGAATGTCTGCTGGGGAAGAGGTTTGTCATGGTCGGCAGGAGGCTAATTCATGTGTCCATCTCAATTCTCCGTGAGATCTCTTTTGCTGGGTGAACTGGTTGATCTATCGACTGATCAACCTAGTAGCACAGGGGCTACCCGAAAGTCTTGAATGAATTTTACTACGAAATGACCTCTCACTAGTCCAGTCGTGGATATTTTTACTGGTTTCTAATTGATGATATGTTTCAGTTCGATATATGTTTACATGCGATGCAATTACATTTCACGAGGTTTGATATGATGTCATGTTTGAATTTAGTGACCCTTATTAGTGGGCTCAAAGCATGGGGTTGTGGCATGAAAGCTAATCGTTGTTTTATTAGATCAGTGAAAATATCAATAATTAATAATAAGCTCCTGAGATCCCTCCCACATTCACCTGTTGAAAGATTCTCTCAACCTAAAGTATTTATATAAATTTACGATATGATAGTCATATCCTCCTCATGTGCAAGGTTGCTTCTACCTAAACACGAGTCATCGTGGAATTTGTGCTAAAAGCTTTGCTTTCTGTGAAGTTTCGAGAGCTAAAAATGCTTGTGATGTGAAACGAAGAGGAAATCCTTGAGGCTCTTAGCAAATTTTCAGGATCATGGTGCACAATTTCAGTTTTTCGAGAGATAGGATCTACGTGGAGGGTCTGAGGGTTTTTGAAGGCTCTCAGACTTCGTCTCGTGCGTATAGGGAAAAATCTCATAACTCTCTCTATATGGAAGTGGTATAGCACTGCGATCCCATAGAAAGTGTCGGATAGTGCGAGGTTTGTCCTGGTTTTCTGTATCAATTTCAAAGTCCGAGATGAGGAAAGTAGTGACACGTGGCATTCGAAGTACAAGGTTCTCTCTTCGAACCGATCCTAATAACGTGAGTCCGTTGCGAGGGGAATTGCATAACTTTGTTTTGAAGAATCCAAATTGGGTCAGACCTATAGCAGTGGAGAAGAAGACTCATGGGACTACTATACGACCGTAGAAAATAAAATATTAGTCACATACTGAAATAACAAAGATACACTGGACTCGATATCAAGCTGCAGAAAGGAAAGAAAAGCTAAATCATGTGTGTCGTCAAGGGTTGCAAAGGATTCGACTTTCTGTGGCAAAGCGTGGTGGTGACAACAGAAATAAATGATAGTGCGAGCGGAAGGGTAGCTCGAGGTGAGGTATATTATGTATATGAACATGTTCATACATTGATTACATTAGTGTGTGTGTATTCTAATTTATTTTTGTTTATGGCAGCGTCTTTTATGCTGCGTAGGGACGAGAGTAAAAGTTTTTATTATCATTGTACGTAGGTATTTCCTTGAATAATTGTTGAAGAGTGTCATGTATTCGTCAAAGATAGGACTCTGAGTACGATCTAATGTTACGAAAGGACGAGAGAAAGTATCCTATGCAGCAAAGAACAACGATCGAGGTGCGGAGAAAAACAACAAGAAGTTCACCACATGAAGTCTGCATGCTGGACGACATGTCCGTCTGAGTCGTGTAAAGGTATCGTGTGCAGGATCTTCATGCCAAAAACTATCATGGTAAAAATATGCCCTAATGTTCTACTATGCCAAGAGTTAGAAGAGGGTGAGTGTCAGGGAGGTCCTGGGATCGTCATTAGATGGTTGTTTCTATGAGTTGATTGTGGTCTTAGTGCTGTCTATTACTTCCTACATCCTTATGTCATTGCAAGGGATAGCCATTGTCCCTCGTGCGTAGTCCATTCTGTTTTATTTCCACAGGGTGGTAGGGTGAGCGCTTAGGCTGGTGCATGAAGTCGCAACGAGGTTCAAAGCTTCGTAAAAGCTTCATGTGATGGTAGTTGGTGCTAGGGTGAGTTGTCGCTCATTTCGGTATTGCATCATTTAGTTGACTATAGAAGAATCTCGGGTATTGGAGTGTCCATCCGGTGGGAGGCTGGAGAAAAATGCTTTTCTATGTTCTGAAGTTGGAGCTGTTTTCAGTGGAGTTGAATATTAAAGAATTATTGAGAAAATCATTAAGGTCGTATTTTGTCTCGGAGGAGGTTTCCACCTATAAAACTGCTGTGCATGTTGTGTTTCACTTTTCATGCAGCCTGCCTGGTTACAAACAACGGTAACATTGAAGATTCTTCCAATGCTGTGAAAAATTAATAATAATACTAATTGAGAGGAATATTAGTTGACTCACCTCTCGGTGTCCAACATTTGGATCACGCATTATTATTTGCCTAGTCAGGAAGTAATACTACCTCTCGAGAGTTAGTGCTGGAGAGTTGAGATAGTAGCTAATTTTAAAGCATTGATCAAAAATTTTGTCTTTTGGAGGAGCTGGATGAGCACTCTGAGGGATCCAAACATAGCAGAACCCTTAGAGTTGAAGGACATAGGCAAGCATCACTGCAAAGGTGAAGCCCAGCATTTAGGAAGCCCACAGAAGGCACTTACTACCATACATCAAGGTCAGAGTCCCCATGGAGGAGGGAAAAACCATGTCGCAATTACAAGGCGGAAGGAGAAATATATGGACGAATGGGAATATTAGTATTTGCTGTGCTACGATCGTCATTAGAATATAAAGCAAAGTGTTTGAGGATGCTGTTAGTTCGGAAAGTGTAACATAGTTTTTATGTTGAATTTTCATGAGGAAAATTAACATAAAAAAATATCTGAACAAAAAAATCTAATGAGACAACGAGCATCACCATAAATGGACAACACAACAGCACATGATGACAGGGGTTCACCCACGCTTGCGCAACCTGTCTCCTTAGTCCCAACTTCCAATGGGCTTAGCACTCCTCTATCTGTTCTCAAATAGTCGGTTACGTATGCTTTCTGATGCTCAAAGCGACTCTGAAGTAATGTCCCATCGGCTCTAGAATGCCCAAAAATGCTGTGCATGGCATCTGCTTTTCATTGAATATGGTCGATTAGGTTGACTACAGTTACTGAATTTCTGCAAGTTCTACTGTCCACTGTTAAATCCATTTCTGCAAAAAGCTGACATCATCCTACAATTTCCACAGTGGTTCGATTAGCGAGACTCCAATTTCACTGCCAAAATCCGAGAAATTGCCGGTGTATGTTAGCCACGAGGCACGCTCACTAAATTTTGTTGCCATATGGGACTGCAACGGAGTGCAGGGTCGGGTTCTTAGTTACCACCCTGTGTCCAATCCGATAGCGGGCATCAAACCTTGGCAGTGCTGGGTGAGCTCACATGTAGAAATGGTATAAATGTTGGAAGCTCCCGACTTTGAGTGGTTACGATGACAGCGTGGTGCGTTGCCGGTACATGGTGTATCTCCACTATGGTTGGGGTTTATAGTAACGCAGTTACACTGTGAGGGCACGGGACTGAGCTCTCTCTCGTGAGTCTCGCTCCCATTGGGCAGGCATGGTTGGGGGCTGAGACCCTCGCCGCACGTTTGCGTAACGAGACATACCATAATGTCCATTGGCTAACGTGGTTTTAATAAAAATTAATCGCGATTGGTGCTGTTGAGCATGACTTTGAGCAAAGTCGGTTTGCGTGAGAGTCGCGGGTTCGGCCAGGGCCTTTACGGTGGAAGCCTCCCACATAGATTTTGCAGCTGGATGAAGCCACATTGCAACGCTGTGGATTGCACGTCAGCAGAAACCAAATCAAGCTTCGCCATTTGAAATCAACGCAGTTGTGCCACTTGGAAACGATACCATACGCAGAGGGAAAGAAAACCATGAAATGATCAACTCTGTGACTCGCCATGCCACGCGGGCATGCGGATCGAATTTCTTGCTAGTCGAAATTAAAGGAAAACTGCACATATATCTTTTTAAATTGCATGTTTGACAAAGTGTACACTAACAAGTTTATGCAAAGGAGCATCTACGGTCAGTCGGTTTTATAAAACAATTTGCGCCGATTCAAATAATGACGAGATCTACATTGATGGGTCGTCGGGTTCTACACCATTCGACAACTTGCATTTTGAAGAATTTTTTTGAGCACTGATCACACATCCTTCTTAGAAGGTTTTTGGATCCAAAAAATATGTTCCTTGCTAAACATGTGGGTTGAGGACACATCCCCATCATCCTTCTGATGTGTAGTCCACTAGAATTTTTCCTAAATTCAGCTCAATTTGAGAATTTCGTAAAAGAGCGAGTCTTTTTCCTTCGAATTCGCAGGCCCTCTATTGTTTTTGTAGATACCATCCTTCTAAAAGTGCCACTTAGATCTGCAGAACATGGCATCCTTGAAGAAACAAAGCATGTTCCTTCATGCGAGGCTTCAGTCAATCAACCATGCTTGAATAACTTGAAAACTTTCTCCTCTCGAACATGTCGACAATGAAACAGCGATATTTATCTTGTCTTGCCTGTAGCTTGTCTCAATGTTTGAACACGTTTCTCAGATTTCGGTATTCCTCGATGATAGATCTCCCATGGCTTGGAATAAAGTGCTCGATTTCGTCTTTGCGTGGTTGACATTCCTCATTTATGTTGTGAAAGTTTCTTCACGTTGACTTTCTGCTTTCTCTCCTTCAGAGTTTTTCCTTATGCGCCATTTTTTCAAAACTAGATGTTTTGCTCAACAATCATACACAACATTTTCTGCCTTTTCCATGTGTAAAATTTCCTGCTTCATGAGCTTGTGGTCTACATTTTAGCAATTTTAGCTTTTCTTTGCCTTAATGTTTGAATGTTTTTGTTTACGTTCTTAACGTCATTTCATTGGTACTTATTAAGCATCAATTGGGATCTAATCCTAATTTGATTACAATATATGCATAGATATTTTTGTTCTAGTATAATTTCCTAAAGATTAATTTTTTTATAACTTAAAGTGAGAATAGTGAATATTATTTAGACAAGCTTTTAGCTTTTTAAGTTTCCATAGCGAGAACTGCCAGGGAGGAAAAAATAATTTCTATATGAAAGCATTTGTGTAGAGTCAGTTGATGCAACGAGATAAATAATGTGTTTTGTATCAAAAGAGAACATTGAGTTCTTTTAATCATCTATTGCTTTTGGACTTAGGGACCTTTGGCTCGAAAATTCCAAAATTGAAATTGTACCCTGTCATGTATGAGTGAACGACAAGCATGGTTTGAGTAGTAGAAGTCTGCTTCCCAGAAACGCAAAACAGGCAGTAACATGTTATATTTTTCTCTCTTCTTTCTCCATTTTGCGAGACCTGGTAAAAATACATTGCTCACGAGAAGAATGGGAAGTAGATGTATCAAGGTGTTTTCCTTCATTTTTGTTGTCGAGTGAACACGGAGTCACATCGATAACGCAGAAATGTAGAAGACACTCTGTATGTAAATTTAAACTGCTCATAATGGTTCTTACGTGTTTTTTCTTTCTCTTTCTCTATGAGGTTCTCTGTGATTTTAACCTCAGCTAGAAGATTATACTATTCAAATGAAATCCTGTCTTTCAACTCTTTCTCTTTGAGTCTTGGAGTTTCCAAGGTTGTTTGACAAGAAATATTTCTTCAGCTATCGATAATGTCTTCCTCCTCACATACTTCTAGGATTGACATGTGATTTCATTCTCAGTTTGTGCTTCTGTGAGTATAAGGAGAAGAATGCCTGCTCAACCTAAGAGATGAAAGTGCACGAGGATCATAGGTCCATTGCACAGCTTGACTCAAACTTCATTTGGATGCGTAAAGTTCTCCACCTCCTATATCGTAGACTTTGCTACGGTATTTATTATGAATGCTTGCCAATTTCAACCTTTATCTTTGCAGTTGGGATTTTTATATTCTGGATACAAAATTAATTTCATCCACATTCAAACTTTATCTTAACGAGTTCTAGAGAACAAAACATCATGGGAAAAGCACGAGGTGGTTTGTATGGTTTGTAACTAACAGCCATAAAATACTGATCCTACTGTCGTGAGTACAAGTGCGATCTCCTACCTTTGGTGATCACTTGGAGATGCAAAAAATTTTAATTTCCATTGACACGGCAGGTACGCATGCTTTGCCTAAGGAGACATAATGAAAAATATTAGAAAGTGTCATCTGCAAAATCACTAAAAAGGAAGTAATCTTCTAAATTTTCTTCTAACTAATGAGGTCTTAGTGAATGATAGATTGATGGCCTTTAAATGTGCAGTCAGAGTTTTGATGTGGAGTTTCGAGACTGCTTTCAAACTTATGATATCGAGAACAAATACACCAATGTTCGGATTAGGTGCTTGGCATATATTTGCTGAAACTCTGTATCAATGAAATTGATTTCATGCATTGTTGTACAGAAATAAAAATGAAAAAAGTTGAAAATAAAGAAGAGGGATTTTTACATGAAAGGACTAAAAAAAATCCTAGAGATGACTTCCATCAACCCATCGCACCACTCTAGTAGCCTAAAATGCAACGAAGCGTAGAAATTACTTGCTTTGCAGGCATTTTGGAAAAGGTTTCAGAAGAATGTGATTGGATTCTTTTGAGTGAGTAACTCAAAACCTTCCATCATGAAGGACATCAAAGATACTGTCTCCACCTTAAACGCATGATGATTTTGGTATATTTCATGCAAATACTCTAGACTGTGTGAAGAACTATGAGGGTTGATTTTTAGGCTTTGTGAAGAATATATAATACGGATTTGGGTGAGATAAATTTTTTTCACACCAAGTAATAATAAATTCTGTGGAAATAATGAGTTTGAGGGAAAATAATTTGTGCTAACGTGGATTCGTAAATGTCGAATTCATCTTCGGAATCCTACGATTTTTGAAATGCCCAGGTGTGTAGCTCATATAAATCAGAATTCAAATTTGGTTTTCTGTGATTTTGAAAGTCTAGGTGTCTAACATCATCTGGATCAGGGAAAGGGGCTTGTGGGTTTTTCAATGATATTATCGTTTTCCTTTATGACTAGCCATTTGAATTAAGGGCATAATGAGGAACGAAGAACAACGCAGTGAAAGTATGTACGGATGATTGAGCTGTGGTTGGCACGCAGTCGAGAAATCCTATGTCACTGGGAGTCTCTTGCCAAAAAGCTCTCGAAAATGAAGAGAAAATGATACGAGTTTGATGCTGGAGGATAAATTAATTTAGCGGATCGTTTTGGCTAGTTAGGTAGTGAAATTAATGTTTGGCATGTCAACGAAATGGTATCATTATCATTGGCGAGGGAATGCAGTACAAAGTTAACGAGTTGAATCGTTAATTGTCGGAGGAAATGGTAGGTTAATTTGATGACCATTTTAGTACGGAAGTGATAAAAGTAGTAGGGAGTAGCAGGGTGAAATTGAGTGGAGAATTACGTTGGTATTGGTAGTGTCCCACCTCTGTGTTTATGTAAGTATTATTTATTTTGAATAAGGAACTGTTCTAGTGTGATGGCTAAAGAAATCCACTTAGTGAACTTAATTTGAAATGCGTACATAGTGATTCTTAAAATAAAATATAGTAATAGAGATAATAGCGGATACTTACATGAGAAAATGCTGGAGTCACATGCAGGATCCTGCCCAAAATTTGCAGAAACTAAGGTGGGCAGGATGAAGAACAAGATAAACTTCCATTATCTACATCCTAAAAAATTCCCTAGGGAGTTGCTGAGAAAGTGATTTACTACTATGATGGGAAGTAAAATCACTCGGTGTGGAAAAGGAAACTAAGGAGTTAATAAAGCGTACGTGTGGAGACAAAAGGCGAGGATAAGCCGAAAAAGGAAGATAGCTAGAAAAAATAAGGAAAAAGCCTCAGGTCATTGTGCGCTGAACCTAGAAATAAGGATGTTGTAAATGAAAAAGTATTCAAAAAGTAAGGCATAAAAATGTGCTTTCCTAGAATCATAAGAGGTTGTTGATTCTAGAGAGAGGAGATCGCGGTTCGTGGATGTAGGTGAAAGAGTTCATGGTTGGATGGACAGACATATTCATCAGGAAATTTGGTTTTGGTATTACGATTAAGTTACGGTTTCCTAGTAATACTTGCTGATTTTTGTATGTTATGTGTCCATTTTGAATTCATTGAGGGTTGGAATTGCTCATTCTAAGTAACTGTCGAGACACCTGGTAATGGTGCAGGAGGTTGTGGATACATACATACATACATACATACACATACATACATACATACACACACACACACACACACACGCACACACACACATAGGCATTTGTACATACATACACGCATACATACATACATACATACATATATACATATATATATATATATATATATATATATATATATATATATATATATATATATATATATATATATATATATATATATATATATATATATATATATATATATGTATCTAACTTGCGTTCTGAGAGGGTATATATATATGTATCCTGTGTGGCGAGTTTTGAAAAGAGAGGTAGATGGTTTATGAATAAGATTTTGAAAATATTTTGTTCGTATTTAAACTGAAATACTCATGGAAGCTAGAGGTGACTTTTAAGAATTGACCTAGTTCATATATGTCGGTCAAACTGAGTGTTCATCATCAGAAGAATTTTGAGACTCCCATTTATTTCATGAACAATGATGGACTCATGATTTTGAATACAAACGTGTTCTTAGAAATAATGTCATGTATACACACTAGTAATGTTGTCGGTGATAACGGAAAGGAATAACTAGTTTGGTGAACCAATGAAGGTTTCTTCCGCATTGCCTGCGTAATATAGAAATAAAGTGAAGTCATTAACATTAATCCTGTTAGCACAAAGTCATCATTTGGTATGGTGATTGAGTACCTAGGTTAAACAACCACGAGAAAATATGGAGGTAAAACTTTCCTAACTCGGATTGAGTGCTTATGAGGTGGATTGAGTTAAAGGAAAAAATATTATTAAGGAAATGTAGCGGTGATTTTGATGATTAACATTTCGACAAACTCTTCGAGGCGTTGGTTTCAAAACCCTTGGTAATAAAAATTGGTTGTTCAAATTTATTAGGTCAACGATGGATCGAGGAGAAAGTTTATATATTAAAGACAAAAGGCTTGTAAATAGTAAAAATCCTCGGATACAAATATATCTCATTTAAATTCCAATGCGTTTTCATACATAAAGTGATCTAAATAACCCAAAGATTGCCTTCTGTCACTACACCTGGGTGCGAGTCCTGTCGGTATAACTATGTCAGGATGGAAGTAGAACAAAAATATAGGTTTCGTCCTATAAATGAACAACAGATAATTTTTCCAATAAAGATATAATAACAGAATGTAGAAAATCCGTCTGGAAGGAGCATGAGGGTAAAAATCCATATGCGCGAGAACAATGAAACTTAGTGCGTGGCCGATCACTCTTGACTATCAACAACGTGTGCGTGTTTGCATATATTCTACGGGACTAATAAACCTTGGAAAACTATGAATAGTAAAGGTATGTAAAAAAAAGGAGTGGAATGCGGTGAGTGATCGGCCTTTGCCGACTTTCACTCCCGGTGATCAAAGCGCTGCTCTTACTGAAAGTGATCTTAAAGTTTTCAAGGTCCAAATTTTGTCATTTCAAGGCGATCGTGACAAAATTTTGAGTGCTTCAGACGCATTGAGCCTAGGGTTTGTTTTCACTCTTTTCAAGAATTTGTCCAAATGTGGGTCCATGTCACCATTCAGTGCAGGTGTGCCATCATTCGAGAAGAGTTGTCATCATCATGTCGAGATCTATTGGGTCATTTTACAACTTGTTCATGCTTCGGTTGTGCTTTGGTGAGGTCCATTTGCTCATTCTCTAGGGTTTTGGAGGTAATTTCTCTTGGAAGGTCAAATCATTGAGAAAGAAACTTATATCACCTGATGTTCTTCCACACTTCTCTGTCATTCAGTGTGCCTTAGTAGACACTTCCCATGTTTGAGATCGAAATTCCTCATTTTTGCACAAACCCTAGTTTCTTGCTACAACTTTGGCAATTTTCCTAGGCGAGCTGTGTTTTGCCCTTTTGGACTGTCCCCTCACTCAATCTCTGAAGTTTCCACTTTCCCCTACGCCCTAAACGTCCTCCGCTTTACTAAAAATTTCCCCGAAGATTTGGAAAGCCCCTTATGCCCCTTTCATTTCCTCTTCATTTTCGACAAAAATCCCCTTGTTTTCACATGGGGACGGGTTTCACTCAAAGCCCGATGTTTCCAGAAACAATAAAAGAAATGAATTTTAAAAAAATTGAGAGAAGGTTTTGTGCATAAAAATTCCAAGGAAGGAAAAACGTCCTTCACTTTTACACAGAGTGTAATGGTTTGGAGAAATGTTAAGAATACTTGAATTTGCTTCGAGAAGGTTGGTGCACACTGCAGAGAAGTAGTCGTTGGGGAGAATTTGATTTTTAGCCAGGTGGAAATGAGACTCCCATTGGCAATAAGTGCACTTGGGTTTGGAGGTGAGACTCCAAATGTGTTTTCCAACATGAGCTATACGCTGAGCTTAGGTGCAGGCACCAGAGAAGACCTCCGCAAGCCTTCTGCAAAATGCACTATGCATTGCGGCTACACTGAGAGCCAGTCTGGAGAAAACAACAGTTCATCACCCAAATTCTCATCAAAGCACTTCCATTTGTGTCTGAAAGTAAGTGAAATTGTTATGCCTGTCAATCCGTGACTTGCATGGATTGATTATGGTGTTTTGAAAGTTGGAGAAAGCAAAAGTGTTTAATGTGGAAAGAAATGTAAACCCTATGTTTGTCCAGAATTCACTTTTTAGGGTTTCTGAGGACTTGATATGTTTGGCTGTTAGCTTTGTAGTAGCGTTTCCAAAGCTTTGTCGTTGTTGATATATATGCTCATGCATCTACTTTTAGTGGTGTGCTGTATACTGTTTACCTTAGCCTCATGCTCTCATGCATACTCTCTCCTATTCAAATCACTGTACATTTGTCATTGCACTATTATCTTACTATGTAAGTACATTGTCACGCTGTTTCCCATTCTCCATTGTTACGAAACAAAAGTCCCATATTCACTTCTCCTTGAAAAATATTAACTAGCATTGCAAAGCTGTTTCGCACATTACACTGTTTTACTCATTTTTCCAAATCTTATAATCAAAAGCGATGGTGGTGTTTTCATGCGGAAACTCATTTGACGTTGCCTGTGATCATTATGGTTTTCCGTATTTGCACCTTGATACACATGTGACACATTTGGGATTGGAGCATACGCCGAAAAGGCTTGGCCTTTCAAATGCATAACCATATTAGCATACTTTTCATACATATTGTGACACACAACGACGGAGGCCGACGCATCACAACGGAGACAGTAGTCTGCACTCCTAGCTTGCATGCACGAAGAGGATGCGACGTCGACAGAAACACACGAGTCGTCCGGATTTTGGCCGAGAAGCTTCAGGTGGCTGAACTTGCTTGTTCATGATACATGATGGAGGGTCTTCGCTCGAAAGATTGCACTTAGCAAATTTGGAGGAGCTTTTTCGTCATTTTGAAAAAATATTTTGGTCTCGAAAACGGTTGCACTTGCGACGCGTAGAGCGTCGACGCGCTCGACTTATGGTGGGACATGAGGAAAAATTTATTTGTTTTTGGATTTTGCTCATGGTAAGTTAGCATGCTCTAGTATGGCCGAAGAATTTCATCAGGATTACGGATGATCCAAAAGGCCCAAAAACTTTCCTTAAAAATACCTTTTACGCGCCACCTTTGCTGCCAGCGAAAGTACTTGTGGGAGGCCATGAGAGTTTTGGAGAAAATAGACTTACAATTTGGAAATTCCACTTGGGTTGGATAGCCAACATCCAGGGATTTCCAGGCTGTCCTTGAGGCTCATTTTGGACTCGAGAAGTCGTAAAAATCAATCTTTGAAAGGCAACTGCACTCATAGAGCTACGGGCGCGCTACGCATAGAGCTCGGGCGGCGCTGCGCATAGAGATTTTTGGTCCATTTTTCATCTTCTAGCTCGAGGATTTCGAAAGCCGAGTTGGACTAGTTTTTCTTGTGGATGTAATTTTTGAGTTATCTTGATGTAATTTTATGAGATTTGGCATGTAACTTGGACTCACTTTTTACCTATTCTAGATGATTCACTGCGTAAAAAAATAAAAATAAAATGCAAGAATCGGTTTCACTTCCTTTTGAGGGCGAGTTGTTTGGATGCCTATATTCTAGCTCCTTGTTTGAGAATTAGTTGGAGCTGCTCCTAGAAGGAGAGAATTTCGGCTAGAGACAGCGGGAAGGGGTTAGAATAGTATATATGAGTGTAATTTCTCCAATCATTTTCGAGAGGTTGGACGTTCGGACTCTTGGGAAAGAAAAACTTTGCTTTTCTATCTGTACATATTTTCATGCTTTTGGCTAAGGAAAGATCGGAGTGTGTTTTGCGGCACACAGGATTCTTGTGGCTTTGGTTCTTGATGGTGTTTTCTCTCGGTTTATTGTGAGTGTTCATGTTTAAGTGTATGCCATTCCCCTTCTTGTGCTTCGAGGCTTAAACTAGACGAGTAAAGTAGGGTTTGAATCACATTGCTTTTCAGTGCTCTGCCTGCATTGTTTAGTTTTACATGTTTTCGAAATCGGTTTAGGAGAGGATCCATGTTTCTCCCTTGCCCTCTTGTCTCGCTCGCGTTCACGATCATCCCGCCACACACCGATCAAAAGCATCAAGACTCCTGCCTACCTCGCAACTAGAATTCTGAGAGTCGCAGGCCTTGTCCTGGGACCCAAAATTGTTTGTCCCATTTTTTCTGTCAAACAGCTTAAAAAAGTCAAAATCGAGCTTTACCTCTCTCTTTTCACTTTCTCAAAGGTCAGGTGTTCATCCTGATCTCAGCTCATTACGTCTGAGAAGACATTTTTCGAGATTGACCCGACAGGGAGAGAGAGCGCCTCTCCTGTCCTCGTAGGGCAGCTGCGAGTGCAGGCGTGGTTGTGGTACCAGCCTTGAGGTTTGCCTTAAAGCTGCGGCACTGAGGTAGATTTGGCGCAGCTAACTTATGGTGGCGACCATCTTTGAGAGAACATGGGGTTTGCTTGTGTGTGTTATTTTTTTATGACGCAGATGGAGTACGGTCACGCCGAGTAGCTTTCGGCATCTGCTCTTTGCTCTGGGTCGCATAGTGGAGCTCTGCTGTCACAGGTCGAGTCCTGTCATGGCATGTGACCAGCATACACGTTGACATACGGTACCTTTGATGCGTATACATCAAGTTCGAGATACTGGTGGTTGAGTGGTGAACAGTGGTCCCGGACATCGCAAGTGCACGAAAATCATTGCACTAGTGACTTTCGTCTTTGAAAAGGTCTGGGACAATCAGTCCTTCGTGAGCAGCTCGCTGCAGGGAGATCGATGGCTCTGGATTTTCACGAATGGGCCAGGATCACTACCAAGAAAGATACGCTCCCATGAAGCCGGGAATCACATTCAGGTTTTGGGCAAAATGCCCAAAGGTGAATTCGGTGCGAGGTATACGCCTCGTATAACAATGAGTGGTGAAAGAAATATGTTGCTGCATGCGTTGAGATTTCATATGCATGTCGCAAAGTTGAAGAGTGGATTTTCACGAAAGATTGCTTGAGTGAGAAATGTTCTGTTGCCTGCTGGAAGGTGAAGCCCAATCTTGGTACGATAATTTTGACTGGCTTTGTATTTCATATTTAAAGGATTTTCATGTATGTTCATTGAAAGATATCAAGTATCTTACCCATCATTAAAAAATTAGTTCATGGTACATTTCAAACGTACTTCTACTTTTAGTGAAAGCCCTTGAGAAATATTATGAAGATAATCGCTTTACTTGGAAGCCCTGTATGAAAAATCACATTTTCGACGGCATAAGACGATCATGAGAATTTGCGAGCGGGATCAGAATTTTGGTGCGGTGGAAAATGAAGAGAATTACGCATCTTGTGCGGTCAACGAGAATTACATGAAATGGATGGCTAGATATGAGGAAAAGTACGTCATATATCCTTCGCCAGAAATCAGTAAGAGACAATCCTTGTTTGAGAGCGAAAGAAAACAAAAGGCTATTATCTCCTCGTACGAAAGATGAGATAGATCAGCTATCGAAAGGTCATATTCTGACTCAAAGGTTAACGTAGATGCGCAATATGACATGGTCAAGAAGGTGATGGTGGAACTTCTTCCTCTTACGAAAAGGATGGCAGTCACCGTAGCGACTTTATGGATAGTGAGGTTGAAGTTGAAGATTTCCATATGGTTGAAAATGATGAAAAAGAAAAGTCTATTTCGGATCTGTCCGAAAGACATATGCGGTAATAAAGTTTCAATTGTAGATTGTGATAATATCCGATTGACTTTTCGGTTCGAGATTGTGATGACCAAGAATATCTTGTCACCAGAAACCCATCAGGAGAACTTTGTTTGTTGAGTTCATACGGAATACGAGAAGACGAGTATGGATCCAAATACTTTGTCGGTTCATTATAACACACACATGCAGAAGTGATTGAGTCGAGTTCATGAAAAACAAGATGAGATCTTTGTCCAAGTAAGTGTAAAACAATTCCTTCGGATCAATTTATGGTAGATAGTGAGATGTCATTTTTGTCGTTTCGAGAATCGGTCGAAGTTTCTTTCCCTACGATTAATGAATATGACGAGAAACATGATAATGCGACTGTGATATCATATGATGACCCACAAAAATATCACGATTACAAAAGATCGGACCATTCGAGATTTTCCATTAGATTCTTCTTCATATGTTTCATGTGTTGAAATGTTTTTACAAGAGGAGATACGCTCATCTACATTCGAGTTTTTGAAGCCCGAGAGCATACTTTTCTTGATACATGATGAAGGTGATTAGAATTAGAAGAAAAAAGAACCTTGCTCTTTCGAGCGGGGGAGAAAATCTTCATGTTTTTTCGAGGATCCAATGGAAGATTTGTTACGAGTCGACGGTGAAAGTGATTATTTACGGTGTTTAGGTGATGAAGGAGATCATGGTCGGCTATGTTTTTGGATGCCCAATTATCGGTTTGCATTGTTGACTAGGAGATCGATCGGGAGAATCAATCAAGAGCATCTTCTTGATTGGTTACATTGGCATTATGATATAGTTTGATGGTATATGGTCTTGTAAGAAACACGGGCGGTTATGTATTGCCGGCAAGCTTTGAGTTTTAAGTTCAAGTCTTAAGTTAGTTTTCCGAGTCAAGTTTTTTCAAGTCATTTCGGTTGCATAGAGTTAGTTTGAGTCAAATTTCCGGTCGATAGAATTAATCGTGTCGATTTCTTGCAATAATGGATTCCATAGCCCAATGGATGGAGGCACTATCGCTCTCGGTGATGCACGTTCTTGGCACCTCCACGGAGGCTGGAGCTAACATCCCCATTGGAGACAATGTTAGTGTCGAGCCTTTTGAGCTTTCCTCCCGGTGATCAAACATGCTCTTGCAAAAGTGATCTTAAAGTGTCGAAGGTCGATTTTGTCATTTCAATGAGTCTTCAAGCAAAAATTTGGTCACTAGGCATTAGGTCTAGGGTTTGTTTTCACTCTTTTCAAATTTGTCCAAATGTCGGTCCATGTCACCATTCGAGTTTGAGAGTGTGCCATCATTCGAGAAGGTTTCATCATCATGTCGAGTTCTATTGGGTCATTTTACACTTTGTTCGCTTCGATTTATTGCTAGGTAAGGTCCATTTCCCTCTCCTAGGGTTTTGGAGGGTAATTTCTCTTGGATGGTAAAATCATTAGAAAAACTTGTATCCTAATGTTCATACACCTTCCCCCTATCATTAATGTACCTTATTAAACACTTCCCATCAAAGCGAGATCCCCCAAATTTTTCATTTTTGCACAAACCCTAGTTTCTTGCTACAACTTTACGCAATTTTCTGTGAGGCATGTTTTGCCCTTTTGGACCCTTCCCTCGAATCTGCGAGATTCCACTTTCCCCTAATTCCTAACATCCCTCCCTACTTCCCAAAAATTTCCCCAAGAATTTAGAAGCCCCTTATCCCCTTCATTTCTCTTCTGTTTCGATAAAATCCCTTGTTTCACACATCGGGATAGGTTTCACTCAAATGATGTTTTTAGAGAACTAAAAGATGAATTTTGAAAAAAGCGGGGAGATATTTTTGCTTTATAACATGCCGAGAAGAAAAACCTCCTTCACTTTTTACAGTGTAATGGTTTTGGATAAATGTTGAAATACGTTGCCTCGGGAGAATTGATGCACTGCGAAATAATGTTGGGATATTTGATTTTTGACAAGGTAAAGGAACTCAAAAATTGAAAAATTTTACTTTTGTTGGAAATTAGACTCCAAAATTTCCAACAAGCTATCATGAGGCTCAATTTGGACACCGAGAAGGCCTCCAAAAGCCTTCTTCAAAATGCACTATGTGCGCACTACGCATAGAAAAAGTGCGCGCTACACATAGAACACAAGGGCACAGAAAACAGCGGTTCATCACCCAAATTCTCATCAAACCACTTCATTTGTCTGCAAGTAAGTTATTTATGCTGCATAAAGTGATTCATGGATTGATTATGGTGTTTTGAAAGTGGAGAAACAAGTGTTTAATGTGAGAAATGTAAACCCTATGTTTATTTCCAAATTCACTTTTTAGGGTTTTGGAAACAAATGTTAGTAGCATTGTATTGGGGGTTTCCAAGCTTGTGTTGTTGATATATATGCTCATGCATCTCTGTCGAGTGGTGTCCTTGCTCATTGTTTACCTTATCCTCATGCACTCTCATGCTCTCGCTCCTATTCAAATCACTTCTTTGTCATTGCTATTATCTTACTATGGTCATTGTCTACTTGTTTCCCATTCTCCATTGTCAAACACGGTCCCATATTCACTTCTCCCTTGAAAAATCTTAACTATAATTGCAAAGGCTAGCACACTAAATTACACTCTTTTCTACTCATTTTTCAACTCCCCTTATAATCAAAAGCGAGTGATTGTTTTTCATGCAAACTCATTTGACGAGTACCTTGATCATTATGGTTTCCTATAGCACCTTGATACACATGTGAAAAATTTGGGATTGGAGCATACACAAAATCTTGTTTTCATCATAACCATATCGACATACTTTTTCATACACATTTTTGACGGCATGACGGACGAGCACATCACAACGAAGCGGTGTTTTCACTACCGAGGCACTGCACCGGAGGATCTTTGAAACGTCGTGAGCCACACGATCACTCCGGATTTTGGCCGGGGAGGGCTTCGTTGGTGGGCATGATACATGATGGAGGGTCTTTCGCTCGAATTTGAGCTTAGAGAGAAATTTTTGTCATTTTGAAAAATTTTGGTCTCGAAAGCAGTTTTCGACCCAACGCGTAGTGCGTTGACGCGCTCACTGCATGATTGGGACACACGCTGAAGGAAAAAATTTATATTTTTGAATTTTTCATGGTAATTTATGCATGCTCCCGTATAGCAGAAGCATTTCATCAAAGTTGGATGATCGAAAGGCCCAAAAACACCATGAAAACCACCTTTCTGCATCTTTTGCAGCAGGGAAGTACTTGTGGGAGATTCCACTTGGGTTTGGGATAGCCAACACTCTGAGGGCTTTCAAACGAGCTATCATGAGCTCAATTTGGACTCTGGGAAAGTGCCCAAAAAGCGAGGCTAAGCGCGCTACACATAGAGCTCGGACGCGCTACGCATAGAGATTTTTGGTCCATTTTTTCATCTTCCGGCTCGAGGTTGCGGCCGAGTTGGACCAATTTTTGCTTGTGGATGTAATTTTTGAGTTATCTTGATGTAATTTTATGGTTGGCATGTAACTTGGACTCACTTTTACCTTATTCTAGATGATTCACTCTATAAAAAGTAAAAATCAAATGTAAGAATGAGTTTCCTTCCTTTTTAGAGGCAAGTTGTTTGGATGCCTATATCCTAGCTCCTTGTTTAGAATTAGTTGGAGCTGCTCCTAGAAGGAGGAATTCGACCCCTAGAGGTGTGGGAAGGGGTTAGGATGAGTATATGATGTAATTTCTCGATCATTTTTCGGAGGTTGGACGGGTTGGACTCTTTGGGAAAACTTTGGCACACTATTGTACATATTTTTCATATTTTGTAAGGAAAAGATCGGAGGTTTTGCGGCTTGTTGAGAGTTCTTGTGGCTTTTAGTTCTTTGATGGTGTTTTCTCTCGGTTTATTGTAAGTTCTTTCATGTTTAAATTTATGCTATTCCCTTCTTATATTTGCGAAAACTAAATGAATGAGTAAATGAGGTTGAATCCATTGTTCCGAGGTGCTCTACCTTTAAATTTGTTTAGTTTTACATGTTTCGTCGGTTTGGAGAGGATCCATGTTCTCTCCTTGCCCTCTTCAGCTCCTCGTGGTTCTGATCCATCCATACACCTGATCAAAAGCATCAAGACTACGCTACCTACGCCCCAACTCGAATTTTTTCAAAGATGCGGCCTTATCCCGGACCTAAATTGTTTTTCCCATTTTTTTCAACAGAAAAAGCCAAAAAATCAAAATCAAACTTTCCTATCTTTACTAGCCTAAAATCGTCTTCATTATAATTCATCTCATCCCCTTTGAAGACCTTTTGCCGAGATTGACACGGAGAGGGCCTCTCTGTCCTCGTAAGGGCTAGCTACGAAAGTGAGCGTGGTTTGATGTGGCCTTGAGTTTTCACCTTATTTCAGCCTAGGTAGAGTTTGGCGCTCATGAGAATCATTCTTTAGTAACGATAACCTAGATTAATTATTACTAATTTGACACATAAGTTAATGAGAAATAATTCTAGATTGATGGATTACCATTCATTAAAAATAATGGGAAAAAATACTGCCTCACTATGACAAAAGATGTGGAGGAGGGAGGACAGTGTTTTTATAAATTTGATAAGCATATACATTGAGAGGAATTTGGGTTTGTGTAAATATATATTTATTTATCAAAAAATCTAAGAATGAACAATGATAAACAAAACATATATTTAGAAACTAGAATTTATTGAAAGCTAAGGCACCTTAAGAATATATAGATTTATAGGATGTACGAATACATTTACCAACACGGGAAAAATTTAAAAGTATAATAGGTTAAATAAGAAGTACATGTTAAAGTAACATCCAAGGTCATGAAAATAATAATACATTGAAAATATGTGTGTTACACCCTTTGAAGAGGTAGAAAGCTCAATACATATGCCACTGTAAGTATGTTGACCCATCATATAATTACAATTATAATACAGCATTTTCCCTCGGGAAAAAGTGTTATAACACCGTAACGAATGGAACAAGGCAAAGAAATGATGTGGAACATGATGAAAATATAAGTTGAGGAACTTTATTGGACACGACTTGGGTGGGCGAGCGTAAAATGTTGGGAAAAGTACTAAGAGGGTGAATCGGTATTTTAAAACATTCATAAAAAATTTTTCTTCTATTTGAGTTTCCATACTCTACTTTCCAAAAAGTAAACCTTTGTATATATGAAAATTTTATGTGAGACAACTAAAGCGTATATCAGAGTACAATTCTATTTCGATTAAATATTCATCTGTATCTTAAACTAGTATATCAGATAATTCATATAGATAAGCGGTAAAAAAGTGCGATGAGAGAAGAAAAATAAATCATTATACACAAGCAACACACATGAACACCATGAGTTTAAGGTGGGAGCTCAATGCAGGATAAAGCCACCACCGTTGTCATATCTAACTTCAATTTATTATTAGAAAAAAAATCTTGTTATCTTGTACACAGGGTGTAGACTCATACCAACACACAAACACCCACGCAAAGGCTAGAACCTTCGCTGGTATCCATCTCCCTGCGGAAAGGAGCTCTAACCCGATCTCCTTTAAAAACACCCATTGGAAGGGAGATCCAACATGAGTTTGATCATGGGCTGCTCTTCTGGTAGGAAAGGCTTCGACTTCCTCCTTTGAAGAGCTCCAACCATAGCACCATCATGAACCACTTTTCATAAATTTTCACGGTAGATCCACCTATTTCAACACATTACAACTTGTGGACCACTTTTCATCAAATTTTTAGAAGTAGAGACCCACTACCATGATTTAAGACAAATACCATATATCAAAACTACAAATGATCAATGTAATGAGTCATTCAACCAATCAACTGAATGCGTTGACTCAAACAATCTTTGCACCAATTAATCACCAAACCAAACAATCACTCAACCAATCACCAACACAAATTAAACAACCTCTTCTTAAACATTAGACGCTTAAGATCAGCTGCAGTGAGAACATTAGTACTTAACCAAAAACACGGCATAACCCATTGAATACATTGCAATCTTGATCAATACGTACGATGAATATTACACTACTTGTTTTTAAACAAACTGCGTGCAGCTACAGCTTTCATGAATACAACCTGCGTAAAGATCCAAACATACCAGATTGTGAACTCTTTTGAAATCGACACATGAAAAATAACTCCGCATAGACATACTAAAACGTTAAAGTGAATCCAGGATATGCGAGCGTCATATAGTTAATTTCATCATGGACATTCTTTAGCGAATCAATACTCAATCAATATAACTTCAAACATCATTATTAAGCCAGACGACAATGAAGACTTCATTTAGTGAGAAAAATAAAAATACAACATGGTTGATTGAATCGATCATACATATTCTTGAGAAAAAATCCTGAATTTCATATGCGCTTTTTATTTAAGCATTTCGAGTGTATGCCGTTTTTTTCCAGGGAATGAAACCGCGTAGAATGCGCGCATATTGCAAAATTGATACGCTACTATGAGAATAGTATTCGGGTATGTAAAGACCTTACTAGAGACAAACTCGCATAAATATATGCAATTATCAAATCATATATCGTTGTACTTCAAAACTTTAGACATACCCATATCACGACATTCAAAGAAATAAACGCACTTCAAATCATAGATCTAGTCAACCGATAAACAAATCATAAAATACATAGTCATTTCGAGGTCTAATGATCATGATCCATTATTATATTCTCGGGTGCATACTTATTTCATCTTAACCACTCATCAATAACCAATACCATGTAATAATACTTCATATTGAAGTAATCCTCAATCACTCTTACATATGCGCACTTCTATCACTTTGAAGCTTCACCTCATATATATATTTGGCCTTAACCAATACCATGGGTCAAAAATCACACTAATGTTGTTGGTATTCTTTGATGGGATAAAATATCCATTGGAATGCTCATTAGTATGGGCCTCAATACCATAATGAGACCCTTGGAATTTGTTGAGCACTTATAATAATTTGTTAAAGCAAACGAGATGGCTAAATATGTTTATGAGCCTTCAAGAGAAAACATTTCCTTTGTAAATCTATCATTCTTGAAACCTCCATTGTCTTCTATCCTTTAAATAATCTTCATTGTTGTTTCCATTAATGAACCTTCGTTTGTTTGTGAAAAAGCTGTTCACAGCCTCCATTTTTCTCCATTTCACTCCCACAAAATTCCCCATTTTTCATCTCATTACTTCACAAAAATTCCTACTGTATACTATTTCAACCTCCATCTCATCCTAAACCCCTTTTAAACCTTATATTTCCCTCTATTGGGTTTAAAGATCTTATTTTTCCTATTAGAACCCCCTTACTAAGCCTTACTGTTTTTAACCTTACTGCTGATCTTTTACTGTATAAAGTGTTGAAAAGCGAGGGATTATAGCTTTTAGCCTTTGTTCATATATCCTTAGCTTCGCAATCGGGCGCTAAAAAGCTAAAAAACCCCATTTAAACCTTATCTTCTCGTTTATTTTTATTGTGTCCAGACGTTATGGTTTGAAATGAGTTAGGGCCAGGGTTGATGCGAGGAGATCAGCGGGCATCAGCATCCTTCCTCCCACTCGTTCACCCCGCTCATACGCTCCTCGTCCATTTCATCTTTGAATCCGCGTACGCTGGAGTCATCGGATCCGACGGTTCACGTCAGCAGCCGGCGATTCACCCCGACACGAGCCACGCCACATCACTATCGGGCCCCACCATATGTGCACGCACACATTGCCTATCGCGTGCAGCCCGCGCCGTCCGATCGACACTCCGGATCACGACGGTCGCTATCCAATATCACGTAATTTTTGCACCCAAAGTTTAACGTTTCAAAATTGCGCGATAAGGCGGTTTTCAGTACCACGTGTTAGTCGGTGTGTAGAATGCACTCGAAAAGGAAATACCGCCTCATTTCGTCGCGTGAAAACCATTCGGTTTCCGCCATAGCGCTAACCTCCACATCGTTTACTTTGCGTGTTATTTTGATACAGTCCGATCTACGAGATCGGACGGTTCGATTTAATCTCGCCCCCATCATTTTCCATTCATCGATCTCCCAAATGACTTCATCAACAAATCTCCAGTTGATTTCCCTAATCCAACGACTCCTATTCGTCGTCGCACCCAAACCTCCATTTGCACAGTTAGGGCTGCTCTACTAGGATTTTTCCACCATCGCTTGCATTCGCCCTTCCTCTGCAATCGCTCCTTCGCCACCTCCTGAGCCCTCTGAAAGTAGTTTTAAGCCTCACATAGGTTTTATTTAATTTGTTTGTTTATTTTTGCAAGTTTAATGGTGGTTCTTGCTAGATTTGTCCCGAAGTCACGAGATAAGTGACCGAGTCCCGAGGTGACAGATCACGAGCACCGAATCAATGCGAAAGGGGACCAGACGGGGTTTTAATTCCATGTTTGTCATTGCATCCTAATCATCGACACCCTACATAAACCCTCACGGCGCCACCTTTGCACTTGTGCGACACGTTAGTAGAAGTCTAAAGAAGTATCAAAGAATATTAGTGCATAATATTGAAGACTAAGAAGCCTAATCCATAGTCGACAAGGATTAAAAAACATGAAGATGATTAAAGGAGGCTAAATGAAGCCTAAAGCACAATCGAGCTAGATCGAGCGAACGTTCCTCTCCAAAGAAAGGAATAGCTACATGACCTCCTCCATTTTCCACATGAGCACGAAACAATTATTACTGTGAAAGAGGCTTTAAAAATTGTCAGGAGACAACAGGTGTAAACATGGAAGACCTACAAAAGCCAAACTATACCTTGCTTATCTCGAGAAGACAAAACATGTCAACAACCGTGAGCTTCAAAGAAACATGCACAAGGAGGTTATTGTCAACTGACAAAGACTTACGGACAAGACCTAAGGACACAACGATTAATTCAAATCCATTATGCGAGTGGGGTCGAGCTACCTGCTCCCCTCTATCTTAATGAATCATTTAAGCTCATATCTACTACCGCCTCCTCATTCACCTATAAGAATCACGTAAATTACATTGAAATGTTTTTGTTGGTTGTCGAGTTTTATTGATTTGACTGTATTGACTGAGGGAAGTGCTAAGTAGTTTGTAATATGGTAAGTTTGGGAAGAGAAGTTTGAATTTTGTAAAAAGCTACTTGGACTCAAAGTATGTGATTGATTTTGCATATTAATTGAACAAGCGAGTTTCACGGGATCCTGGTCTATATTATGGGTGATGTTTCCCTTACTGCTTAGCGTCTCCTTTCATGTTTTTCATCGTCCATTATTATACGATAAATAATAGCAAGCATATATTAGGACATGATGGAAGTACCCTATATCTCACTTTGTTAATCTTTATCTTTATGTTTTCCTCGATTTTGTATTTTTAAGAATAATTTTTGCGGAGGTATAACAGTCAAAGAAATGTTGGTGAGCCCATGTCTTGTAAGTACAACTTGACAAACGGTGTTCTTGAAAGATATTTTTCACTTCATGCTAAGTAAAAGATTGAACTAGGGAAGTCTATGGTTAGCCTGTCCTCTAGTTTCTTCTCCAACGGTTTGTCTTGAAAATTTCCTGTGCGAGTTGGTGTCGAAAAGCGAGAGAAGGTTAAAGTCTTTCTACGAACTTAGGCCTCGCTTTGTGTTCAATCTTAAATGTTCTCTACTTTACGAAAGCGAGTTTATGAGGAATCTTTGGATTGTCTCCCTTGAGAGTATCTTTGAGCGAGATTAGGTTAAAAATTCCTTGCTTGATCTTAAGCTACCCTTTGTGTCTTTCTTGAGAGTTTCCTTTGTGAGTATTTCAAGAGGATAGGTTAAAGTCACTTGAGTCTTAGGTTGCACTTTGGTTTCTTTCTTTCACCTCACTTATTAATGTTCCATCTCACCATTTATCTAGAAGATCCTTTGGTATAGATGACTTGCCCTATGGAAACCCTTGGACGAGTTGTTATGCAAGTAAACCCTTTTATGACTCCATAGCCCAATGGATTGGCACTTCTCTTGACCTATCTTCCCATGCTGAAACATCCTGCTTTACTTTGTTCCTTCTTCACTTCACATAACCACTTCTCAATCAATGATCTCCAATGAAACAAACAAACCCAAAACCCTTGTGCTTCATACCTAGCACTAATATCATAAACCGACCTTAAAGATATATCAATCTTTACATTTTATAGAGGATCCCTCTGGATCCGGGAGGGCTAGATCACGAGATCCCAGATTGGTTTGATGTTGTCTTGTCTAGCTTTGCCAATACGGCCAAAGCTCACGGGAACCGCAACGGTGTTTGAAAACCATAGTGCAGCTTGTGCATGCCTTTTCTTCTTCATACTGCGTGAGTACACGAATTTGATTTACCGAACCTACATAGACCTACTTCTGTTCATCATCCCTATGTATGTACATGGATTTTCTTCACATAACCCTTGTATATGAGACTTATATTCATCATACCTAATTATGTGCATAGTTTTGCCTCATAAAACTTACGTACGGTTCTTCAAACTTTTACCTTCATCATTCACTCGTAAAACTAGCGGTATCACGTACTAGCCTATAGGTAAATCCCCATCAAGAAGATTCCATTAATGGGAAACTTCATCGAATAGGTTTCCATCAAGGAAAAACACATACATCATAATTCCAATAATATCCCCCTTTGGAATTCATGGAAACGACTTTGGTGTTTAATCACCACAACTTGCACATAAGCGTACACAACGAACACCACCAAACACCAAGTTACTTTTCTCCCCCTTTGACATCAAGGTAAAAGCGCGGACCAATGCTTGAATGAGAGGCTTCCTTTTTTTAGATCTTATCCGCACCATATATTGACCATGCTCCCCCTAAGCACATGCTTAAAATTCTAAAATATTTTCAATGAAGTACAAGACTCGAAGTGACTCAATCGAATATGACTCATTCCTTTGACCAAGGACTCAAAATGACATCAACCACCCAAACGCAAGTGGGGTTACATAAGATAATCTACCTATCATGGGATTACATACAAAAATTGACTTGACCTTCAATAGTCCAAACATGACTAAGTATTACAAGAATGACATATGTGTCTTTACATGACCATTACATCAAATAGAAAAATATGAATTTTATAAATAAGACCAAAAGAAAAACAAAATAACATCAACGAGGTTATAACCATGAACATCAGAATAGGAAAGGAAAGTAATAACTAACTTAAGTATATCGGAATCTTTTGCTAAGTCTATCCCATTGTTTCTGCGCAAAGAAAGATATACGCGACTATACTGTATAGCAACTCACATATATACGCGACTAGTCTTTTTGTAAAATACGTATGAAAGTAAACGCCTAAATATCAATTTTGCTTGAAAGTATGAGAAGAATGGTCAATAGAGAGATGAAGCGAGAGACTAATCCCAGATTTTTCTAAGATATTCAAATGCTTCACGTGGAAGATTTTTTGTAAATATATCAAGACTTTTTCTTTTGAGAGACACACTTGAGTTTGGCCTTCTTTTTCAAGCACTGTTCTCTTAGATAATGGTACTTAATTGGAATGTGCTTTCCTTTACGAAAGTATAACATGATTTTTTGAAATGATAATAGCACTTGTATTACCACATAGGATAGAAATGGGTGGAGAATAGATGATTTGAATATCACGTAATGTTTTCATCATCCAAAGAAATATGTGTGCAACAAGATGCAACATCAACGTATTCATCATACTATGTGGTAGATAAGGAAATAGAGCTTTGTTTCTTGCCGAACCATGATACCAATCGAGGCCCCAAGTAAAATGCACCTCCACTAATGCTTTTCAGTCATCATCATTTTCAGCCTAGTCTACATTTGTGTAAGCATGAAGAGAATATCTGCATATTTGGGATACAATAAGCCAAAGTATTTAGTCTCCTTGTAGATATTTGAATATTATCTTAAATTTACGAAGAATTGTTTCTTTGAAGAGTCCAACAATCCCAAAAACATGCATGACATATCGGTCTAATACCTTTTAGATAAAGTAGGATTCCAATCATAGACTTGTATTACTGCTTGATTCATTGCGGGAGATCCATCATGTGAGCTAAAGCTACATCCCGACATCATTGGAGTACATACTAGTCAACACTCTTCCATTCCATATTTCTTCAGAATCTACTTGAGATATAAATTTATTTCTCGAGAGAAAGATGCCATCCTTTTCTTGTTTTACTTGTGAAACCAAGAAAGTATGTTAGTTCCTCAAGCAAAGACATTTCAAATTATTGCTGCATAAAGAAGAAAGAAAATTTGAGTCATAGATTCTTCATTACTACCAAATATGATATCATCTATATAAATAAAAACAATTAGCATTTTTCATCATCTATTTTTGTGTGCAGATTTATGTCACTCAAACCATTTTGTGAAACCTTGTTGTTGAAGATACTTGTCAGGACAAGAATACCATGCACGAGGAGATTTTTTTAGCCCATATAATGCCTTTTTGAGTTTGGAAACAAGTTTTTCATTATTTCCTAGAATGAGCGACTTCAAGTTGTTCAATATACACTTCTTATATATACTCCATTAATGAATGAAGATATTATGTCCATTTGATAAACTTTAAAATGATGAAAGCTTGGAGATCCAAGGAAAATTATTATGGCTTCAAGTCTAAATACAGGGTGCAAATGTTTCCTCAAAATATATTCCTTCTTGTTGAGCATAAAATTTGCAAACTAATCTTGCTTTATTTCTAATAACTTCTCCAATTTTCATTCAATTTAATTTTGAATATCCATTTTGTCTCAATAAAATTATTATCATGAGGCCTTGGAACTAATTCCCATGTATGATTATTTTCAATTTGATAAAGTTCTTCATTCATGGCCCTAACCCGACATTCATATTTTTCTAGACCGGGTTACATTTTGAGGGTTCAACGGTGGATAATAAAACTAGATAACTAGGAGTTCCCCACAAGAGTTATTATTATTTGTACCCCAGCTTCCTTTTCACCTAGAATTTGATTTTCTGGATGATTCTTTTGAAAATACCTGGATGGAGTCTTTTCCCTATTGATTGTGCCTTCTTCTGATGCTTCATTGGTTTCTTCTTCTATATCCCTTTGGTTTGTTGTTGTAAAGAATTCATCGTCATCATGATTTGTTGTTGTTACCTTTTTGGAATCTATGCAAGCTTCATCAATCACAACATCGATACATTCAACAATATTTCGAAGTATCTTATTGTAACATGTGTACCCTTTTCTTCTATAGGAATAATCAATAAGAATTCCCTCATCTGCTCCTAGATTCAAACATACCAAGATTTTCATCATTATTTTTTATTATTCTTTTACTTTTAAAGAATCTAAAATGCTTTACAGTAGGAGGCATACCATACCAAAGTTCATAAGGAATTTTATCATTGTTTACACAAACATGCGATTTGTTGAGAATATCTATTGTGACATGTGCTACTTCACTCCAGAATCTATTAGGTTTTCCAGACTCAGAAAGCATATCTCGAGCCATTTGCTTAATTGTTCTATTAATCCTTTCTACTACCCCATTTTTTTGAGGAGTTATGGCTACCGAAAACTGCCTTTTGATGTCATGTTGTTCACAGAAATAAAAAAAATCACATGATATGAATTGTCCTCCTCTGTCCGGTTTCGGAGGCATTTGAATTTTAAGATCTAAGTCATTTTCTGCCCTAATGCTTTGAAGACTTTGAATTTATCAAATTCTTCATCTTTTTATTTTTAATAAACCAATCTAGAACATTCTATAGAATTCATCAATAAATAAGATGCAATATTGTTCTCCACGAGGTGACTTTCCTTACTAGCCAAAACAAGTCAATATGAATAAGTTCAAGAGGATTACTTTCTAATCTTCTTTGGCATTGAAATCAGCCCCGACATTCTTACGAATTGAGATGCCTTTCATATGGTACTTTCTAGTAGGGTGATGTTGGGAAAATCATGAATAGCTTTAAGCTTGCTTGAGTTTGTGTAGTTGAGATAAGCTTATATGTCCCAACCTTTTGTGCCATAGCCAACTTTCTTATGCTTTTCTTATGTAACATTGTTACTATCGCCTTTCAAGAAATAAATATTACTCGGAGTTCTTGTTCCCTTTATTATGTTATTCCTATTGTCAAATTCACAAACCACACATTATTTTGGCCCTAAAATAACCTCATTTCATTGGTCGCACAATTGACTAACACTTAACAAGTTATGCTTTAATCCATTGGAAAACAAAACATTACCAAATTTATCCTTTTCTTTTAGAAAAACAGATCCTTTAGCTTCAATGACAACAAGTGACTCGTTTCCAAAAGTAACATTATTTTATTTACGTAAATCATTGTATGAAATGAGATTATATTTATCATCTTTGTCATGTGTTTTGAGCATCCAGTTGTCGATGTACCACTTTCGTTTTTCTTGATCTTTCTCATATAATTTTATACCACAACTTTCAGATTCTAAAATATTCCTTTTCCATACCTTACAATGTTGTTGTTATTTTCTCCTTGAGATGTTGGTTGTATTTTCCTCCTCACATTTAGATTTCCTCATGTCCAAATTTATTGCAAAATGAGCATTGAATTTCATCTTGAAGATGTGAGAAACTATTTAGGTGTTTTTCTTGATTCTGTCGCATTTCTTCATTTTCTTGCTTCTCTAGTCATCATGGTTTTGTATGCAACACATGCGAGTAGACTTTGTGACCAAAATTATGGCATGAGAAACATTGTCCATTAAAGTAGAAATTTTTGTGATCATAGTATCACTCTGTTGTTGTTTACCTTTTGATTGAAGCTTTTTTTTGTTGTTTATCGTTGGATTAGAGCGGGTATGATTTACTTGTGAAGTATCTTTATTCCTTTGCTAAAAGACGATGTTTTACCGACTATTATTTGTTGCATTAAGATAACTTCTTGTTATTTCATATAGAGCTTCTCGGTATTTGTTGTTTCTCCACTGTATCTAAGACCTGTCTTCATAAGAGGAGAGCATTGTACCTTGATGATTTCATCTATGGTTTTAGAACCTTTAGCAAATATAAGATTTAGAGTTTTTATATTCTCAAGTTCCTTTCTTAAACTTACTATTTCACATTCTGATTTTTCATTATGCTTCTTCCTTTCTATGAGTTTTTTCTTTAAAGTATCTATATATATTTTATATTCTTCTAAACATACTTTAAGGCTGAGTGATTTCTTCAATGAAAAAAACATTTTCTTCCAAAGCATCCATGAATTTATCATCGGACTCATTAGTACTTCTTTCAAATGCCATGAATAATTTAGAATCTTGATCAGACTCTCCCTCTTTAGTATTCGACCAACCATCACTATCTTCATCGAGTATAATAACTTCTCTTGTTTTCAAATAGTTTCCTATTTCCTTTTGCAATTTATTTCCCCTTTTCATGGTTTTATTTACAAGGACACTTAGCAGAATAATGACCAACTCTACCATAAGAAAATCACTTGAAGGGAATCTTACCTATGAACCTTCTGGTACCTAGTTGGAGTTTCTTTACAAAATTTACCTCATCTTGTTCTAATATGTAATTTGA
Source organism: Pinus albicaulis (assembly GCA_034641835.2). Taxonomy (NCBI): domain Eukaryota; kingdom Viridiplantae; phylum Streptophyta; class Pinopsida; order Pinales; family Pinaceae; genus Pinus; species Pinus albicaulis. The sequence goes on from CM076569.1 coordinate 30,596,178, forward strand.
TTCCTTGTTTTCTCCCATTTCTTTTCCTCCTGCAGCTGCTTTGAATATAAATTCTCTAATTTCTGAGGGACCTCCTTTTCCCATTTCAAATGTTGTTAAAATCCTGTGGAGTTATATAACAGTAAGGTTCTTCACATCCTACTTTTCTTCAATGGTGGACCATCTTTTGACTTGAATTTTTGGTGTTAAAGATCTCAAAGATTTTTCTCTACTAAAGTTGAGTCTTTTATATATTCACCCGATTTCTCATACCATTCACGATCTTATATACTCTTAGAAAGAAACTTGCGATACTTTTTATCATTTTAAATTTTGAGAGTTTTCATATTGAATTCTAAGAGTTTGAAGTTTTCAGCACTTTTTACCCTTGTCAAATCCTTCATAGCTCTAGATAATTTTATCCCAAATAGAATTTGCTGAATTTAGCTGCATGACACTAAAAAATATTATGATTCTATCATGCTTCCCAATAAGGAATTGTCAAATTTTGCATTCATTTCATATATCTTCTTTCAGCCTCATCTATGGAAGCTGTGGGTGGATACTGATAACCTCCTTCAATGATTTTCCATACATCTTCTCCAGAGAGATTGTAGATATGATCTTGTTCTTGTCTTCTAGAAAATTATATTACTTTCCTTGAAGAGTGGTGGCCTAATAGATCTTTGTCCCTTCTTGATTGCTCATCTTGGTGGATCTTCCTTTAAGTGTTCAAGCCTCTTCTCGAAGGACCTTCTTTGAAACAAATTGCTTCGGGAAAAACACTAGTAGAGGGGGTGAATTGTATGAAAAACATTCATGATTTTATTATTTTATTCTTATTTATGTACACTAATTTCCCCTGAAGTAAACCTCGGTATATACAAGACTTTTATGAAGACAACAATGGTATATCTAGTAAACTCCCATTTGAGTTAAATCTCATATGTTTATCTTAAACCGGTTTATCGATTGATTCATCAAACATTAGATAAGAAAGTAAAAAAGTGCGGTGAAAAGAATAGAAATAAAGCATTATACACAAGCATCGGACATTAACACCACGATTTAAGGTGTAAATCCAATTTGGAATAAAACCATCATTTTTTTCATCACTCTATCTTCAATTTTATTATTATGAAAAACTTCTTACAATATTGTACCTGCGTAGATTCATACCATCACACGAGTGCTTGCGCTCGCGAAGGCTACAAACTTCACTCATTCTCTAGCTCCCACTAAGCAAGAGATCCAACCTCGTAATCTCGTTTACTACAGAACCCATGTGGATGAGAGCTTCAAACCCCAGATCTAATCACCGACTACTACTAGTAGCAAGCTTCAACCTCCTCATTTGAAGGCTCCAACCCTCAACACCATCATGGACAGCGTTTCATAAATATTCATGTCTGGATCCGACCATTTCAACACATTACAACTTGTGAGGCCACTTTTCATCAAATTTTCATACTCTCAAACTACGCTACCATCATTTTAGCCCAATACGTATATCAAAATTGATAATTGTAGCAAGTCATTCAATGGATCGTTGAATGGTTGAATAAAACAATCACTAAAACAATCAATCATTGAACCAAAAATTCACTCAACCAATCACCAACTCAGATCAACCAAAATCTTCTTTAACATTCAAATAGTTCTATAAAATCTAACAAAAGAGATTCAATCCGATCTGTAATGTACTAAAAAGCAAAATATTGAATCCTACTCCAATTTTCATAAACAAAACATGATCGCACAATCACATAATAAGTAAGAGATATAAATATCAATCACACGACAAAAGATGTGTCTGGGGAAAGTCACACGAAAACCCCAAAATCTATATATTGCATAAATTCAATATCGTGAAACAATACAATGATATTACTCTATTGAAAACCTCTACATTGTCCTAACTATCTCACTATGATCTAGCTCGAATATAGCTTGAAAAAATAAGCAAAAGAAGCTCAGTATTTAACCTTTTTCTTACCCTCTGCTGGCCTTCCTTCCTTACACATTCTTGGGCTAATTGAGCCCCTTTTAATCGGTAAAATACCAATTAATGATTGTGAAAATCCTTCAAGGCCTTCCCGATTACCTCATGCATGACCTATACAATTTTCTAATAGTACAACTGGTAGATCTCTTCCCTTTAACCTCACTCTCAATTGGACATTCCTTAGAAATGGCATGCAAAAAATATTTATAGCGAATTATCAGTTAACTGATTGAATGCTACTTGTGAATTAAATAATAATTAATTAATTGAACTTCTCACAAGCTCATCTCTCAGTTAGAACTAGTTAAATCGATTTTAACTCAATTCCTTGAGTTAACTAATTACAAATCACAAATAATTGTAAATAGACCCCCTAAAAATAGGAAAATCCTCTACATGCCACCTCTTTGACCTCTAACTCGAATTTCCTAAGCTAAGTAAGTCTTCTTGACTCAATTAACTAATACAAGTTGTCATGAGATGAAATTACATTTTTTTCTTCCAATTTAATTAAGGAAAAATTAAATCGAGAAGCCTCATATGGCACCATTTATGTGTGTCGGTTGCGAAATTCCATTTTTAGTTACCATTTTCAATGTTTCTTGTTGTTAATTTCAACACTCCTCTACAAAAAAAGGAATTCAATCTATCCCTATCCGGTACCTTTGGAATGTTACGCATGCAACACTTATCTAGAGTTGTTTTCTCTTGCAACTCTTGAAAGCTGAATCGCCTCATAATTAGTATTATGTATACGTCATCGAGTATACGGCGATCTTAGTACTCCACTATCTAATAGAAACTGCGAGACTTGCTTTTAACTCTTAATATGTTCCTTCGCACTACTCAACCTGCGATTTGCGCTCCAGATATACGAAATGCAGACTCTAATTTCATGTCTTTCGACATCTTCAACGCATCGATCCTACCAATCCTTCCTACTATTGTATATTATGGGCTCCTATTAGCTAGTTTTGATCCATGATATGAGTCCTATCAAATGATCCTCCCAAAATTTCTTCTCCTACGGGATTATGTACGCACATCGCCCCACCTCTACCACTGGAGGTATGGTTGCATGCTTTATCTCTTCCCATATGGATCGAAATTCACCCTTATGAATGTCTTTGCTTGAGTGGATGCCTCCACTCGGTCTCCTCTCCTCCAATTGTTGTTGCTCTACAACCTTTTGATATGCTTATGAGGGTGCAAGTTGAGAGATAATTTTTTTCTCCCTCTCAACCACCAAGTCGGTAACCTACGATTTTCTCCTCAAATATTTGCATGCATCCTCAACCTTGATGAAGAATACATGTTATTGGCTCTTACACCAATCGTTTCACCCTTCTCGTGATGATGTGTCTAAGGAATATCTTTTATTTTTATAAATATGACATCATAACCACGATCTTCCACTCGTTACTGGAGACAAGATTATTCTTTAGTCCTCGAACATGCAAAACATCTCTCGTATATAGAGAGGGAGATATACTCCCCTGCGAAGGTAACTATACCTGTGTTGGTCACGTTATATGATGCAGGGGGAGTATGAGGCTTAGAGACAAAGGCTTCATTAATTATTCCAAAAATCCAAAAAAAATTTACAAGCAAAGGTGTTAGCACCTTTAGCAGTCCAATTTACGATTGCACTAGATAGGGTTGAACTAGTATCTAGGAAGATTAACGGTTTTAGATTAGATTCGACATATTTAGTTTTTTAGTTGATAGATTTAGGGGAAGATATTATGTAATTAGGATTTTATATAATGTTAAGAGAGAATTCGATCCATAAGAAGAGAGTCGAAGCTTGTCATGTAAAACCTATAAATTGTAACCTCCAGGAAAGGGAGAAAAGTAGAATTTGGATGGTAGAAGAATGGATTGAGAGGGTTTTGCCTCTTATTTAATAAAAGCATGTAGAATTTCATTGTCTGTTGTTGCTTGAAAATTCTCAGGAGGGTTTCATCCCTTCGAAAAACTCATTGGATTAATGTTTTTCGCGTGTAGAATCGAGTGTGTATTAACTTATGTGTAAACTATTTAGAGGAAATCGAAGAAATTCTCGTTTTCTTGTCTTAAGATTGGTTATATCGATAATCAATCTATGTTATTGAGTTACGAGAGTGAAAAAATGAGGTTTATAGAGAACTTGAAGGGATAATGGTAACACGGTGAATTTCCATGTTTAAACGCAATTGGAAATGAAATTTTTCCGAGAAAAAAGCGGTTTTTCGAGAAACCGAATCATCATTGTCGCGTGTTGCTTTTGGGTTGTGAGTGGTTTTTTCCATTTTGAATGCAATCATATTGGATCATGACACGTCATGGAGGTGAAATTGCCATGGTTTCACGTGACTTTGTAGTGATAAGTCACGGGGGCTATTTCTATGCGATAGCTTGGATTCAATCATCAACAATTGAGATGCGGCAAGTGTTCGTGTTGGGAGTTACACAACATTTAATGAAAAGGAATGGACCCGACGGATGATTGCAATAGAGTTTTATTAAAGGTTTGGGATGCGATGCCTTACGAAAAGGTTTAAACATTGTTTAATATATATTCTCATGTTGAAGTCAGAAACCCCATTTTTCGAAAGTTTTACCCATTATTTAAAGTGCATTATAATATTTCCGAAAGTCTAAAACATTTACGAAGGTTTTAAACATGGGTTATAATGTTTCCTAAGGGTTGTAAACATTGTTTACAAAGGTTTAACATTATTTAAAGTGCAAAATGGATTTTTTGCTTTCGCATGTTAACTTTATTAAATTAATCAATCAAATTTGATAAATTTTGATGAGCGGAAGTGGAAATAAGGAGTTGGAACAAATTCCTCATTTGAACTAGAAAATATTGTAACAAAATTTGAGCATCTCTCTCATAGCTTTGTACCCACACTTGCCATCATTATACCTCCCTTCATCTCCAAACTCTATGTTTATCTCGAGGTTCTTCTCCTCCAAGTCAACGAAGAGATCTTTATTCCCCATAATATGGAATGAGGCACCTCTGTCTAGATACCACATGAATCCCATTACGAGTTCCGGCCATGCATGCAATGAGAGTCAAATCAAGCTCGAGCGCGTGAAGCTAGGCTTCACGCTGCTGCAACTAGAAGTTCCTTCTTCTTTGCCTTCTTTTGTGGACAATTTGAGGCATAGTACCCATGCTCGTAGTAGTGAAAATACTCGATATTGGACAAGTCTCTCTTCCACTCTTTGCCTTGGGACTTATTTCACTTGGATTTATTTCCTTTTATGACCAATGAGAAAATATTATTCTTTGTCTTTTCCAGAGGTCCCATCTACGAGCGCTTCGCCTTATCTCTTCTATTACCAAGTTGGATCACAAATGATCCCGGTCACAGTAGCTTCTCCCTCCCATTCATAGATTCCTAGTAACTATTCTAGCTCTTGGGAGGGCCTAGAAGATCTAGGCTCACCAAATAATCCCGGGATACTATCACACCAACACTTCCAAGCTCATCTTTACATTGAGTGAACTTTATCAAGTATTTTGGCATCGTCTCGCCCTCCTCCATCTTGATCTTTTTTGAGCTTTTTATTTCAACAAAAAATTCTTGTGGTCCCTGCTATTACGAAATAGATATGTCAAGGCCTTGCACATAGCATATGGTGTCACCTTTTCCATGGAAATGTGAGACAATATGATCTCGAACTTCTTCCAACAATATCCTTCTCTCCTTTGCTACCTTTTTCTTCCATGCATTAAGAAGTTGAGAATTTGCGGATGTGGGCTACGAAATATCACTTTGTATAAATTCCTTCGATCTGTTGTCCTCAAGAACTACCTCCATCCTATCCTTCAACACTATGTAATTTGAATTACCCTCAAAGAGAATATTCGAGTCTTAAGCCATTGAAAAACATCTTGATCTCTTGTTGGAAATCAAAGAATAAATCGCAAATTCAAACATGTTCAAGACAAAACTCTTTGTTATTCTATTTTATTGTGATTCTTAAAGCTACGATACCATGTAGAAAATCTAACAACTAGATTCAATCTAATATTGTAATGTAATAAAAAAAAATGCTGAATCCTTAGACAATTTCCGAAAACAAAACACGATCACACAATCACATAACAAGTGAGAAATAATTATCAATCGCACAACACAAGATGTATACGGGGAAATACTCGCTAAAACCCCTCTATATGTATATTGTAAAGAAATTCAATATCATGAATCAATACAACATTGTTCCTCCTTTGAGAAACATCTTGCACTCTCCTATCTGTCTCACTCTTATCTATATCGGATGCTGGATTGCAAACTAAGAAGAAAAAAGGTCCGATATTTAACCTTTTTTCTTGACGTCTTCCTAGCCTACCTTCCTTACACATTCTTGGGATAATTGAGGCCCTATTAATTAGGAAGATACCAATCAATGATTGTGAAATCCTTCAGAGGCCTTCTCGATGACCTCATGCATGACATGTACAATTTTCTAATAGCACAAGCTGATAGATCTCTTCCCTTTAACCTTAGTCTCAAGCTGGGGCCTTCCTTAGATCTGACATGCAATATCTATTTATAGAGAATTCTCAATTAAGCGATAGATCACCACTTTCCAATTAAATCAAATTTAATTCACTAGACCTCTCACTATCTCATCTCTTAGTTTAAACTAGTAAAACCAATTTAACATTGATTTCTTGAGTTAACTAATTACAACTCATGAAATAATTGTAATTGAGACCCCCTAAAAATAAGGGGAAAACCTCTACATGGCTCCTATTTGACCACCAACTCGAATTTCCTAAGCTAAATATGTCTTCTTGACTCGTTTAAATAATACAAGTTGTCATGAGATGAAATTACAATTTTTCTTCCAATTTAATTAAGGGAAAATCAAATTATAAGCCCCATATGTGACCATTTACGGTGCCATTTTACGGATTCCATTTATGGTTGGAATTTTCAATATTTCTTGTTTCCAATTTCAACAATAGTGAGATCACTACAACCGAGAATATTAGTATTGAACCCAAAACAACTCGCATCAACGTATTGAATCAAATGCAACCCTGGTCAATCATATGGAAAAAATATGTATCTGCTTGTAACTGCGTGTATACATGCTTTTTTCATGAATGCAACTTTGTGTAGCGAGATATCAAAATACCAAATTATGAGTTATTTTTTTAATCTAAAACAGACAATGAATTTCACATACACATATTGAAACATTTTTCGGATCATATATCTCTGAACCTCATACATTTAGCTCAGTCATGGACTCTTCCACAAATCAATACTCGATCAATTCAACTTCATACATCATTATTAAGCCCAGAGTCAACATGAAGACTTCATAAACGGATAAAAAAATACGGTAGGGACTGATTAGACTTATCATACATATTCTTGAGCAGAAACCTAGCTTTCGTACATACTTAACTTTAAGTGTTTGCGTGTATACACACTTTTCAAGAATGACACCAACGTACGAATATGCCAATACTACGAGAATTGATACACTAGTACTCATTGTTAGAAAATTATATATTACATAGTAATGCGAAACATAAAATATGCGGAAAAGACAAGCACAAAAAACACATAAAACTAGAGAGACACGATTTACATGGTTCACCCGATTTGGAGCTACGTCCACCTGAACAACCGAGTCCTTCCTTTCTATTATCCGGCAAAATGAAGAGACACAACCTACGATAGATCCATTGTAATATCCTATGTTCTCTCTCATAGTCTCCCCTATTTGTTTCTCGCTGCGAGAATACACTACAATACACTGCCGCAATACAATACCCTCATACAAGCAAGGGGTTTCCTTCTAGGGGAAAAAAACCTAAACTAAACATTACTTCTACACGATTAGATCATACATTTGCTAATGAATAGCCCAAATTGACTAGAAATTACTATACTTTTACAAGGAAATTTTACATATGTTTTTAGCTTCGAGGGTGCTGCCCCCAAAACCCCCCGCCGAGGGAGGGGCTCCATAAAGTTGCAACCACACCCCCCTCGACCCCCGAGCAGCGTTTAATTATGGGCGGCGTTGCTCTGCCCCATTAAGGTACGGGGGTCTAATATCTGTGATATAAAATAAAAAAATATAATCGAACTCCACACCCAACACTCATAATAGTATTCATGTATGTATGCGAATTACCGAGACAAAATGGCATATAGATCTATAATTATCAACTCTTAGTTACTTTGCACTTAAAAAATTTAGACATACCCATATCATGACATTCCAAGAAATAAACACATGAAAAAATCATAGATCTAGTCAACCCATAAGAAGATCATACAATAGATAGTCACTTTAGGTCTAATGATATTGATCCATCACTCTATTACAGGTGCATACTTATTTCATATGAACTACTCATCAATAGCCCATTCCATGCAATAATACTTCATATCGAGGTAATCATCAATCACTATCACATATGCAACTTCTATCACTTTGATCTTCACCTCCTTTTATAGCTTGGTCCTTAGCCAATACCATGGGTCAAAACCACACTAATGTCGATGAAATTTTTTGAGCGAGGATCAAATATCTGTTGACATGCTCATTACTATGGGCTAATACCAATAGTAAGGAACCTTGGTATTTATTAAACCATAGTGCGAAAATTTTACGCACATTTTCTTCTTCATATCCGCATGTGTACATAACTTTGATTCAAGGAACATGCGTATACATTATGTTAGGTCCCTATATTACTAGTATAGTCCCTTATTTTTGTTAGTGTAACCCCCTTATTGTTATTATTGTACCCTTGTAACCCCCATTTTTTTATTATTGTGCCCTTAAATTGTTATTGTTAGGTTGGCTAGGATTACATTGTGGCCCACTAGGATTACATTATGGCCCCATGGACTCCTATATATAGAAAGGAGGTTTTGTAAATTATATCATCCAATAATTTTTCATTCATGTAATGTATTGGAGGTTGCCCCCCTCGCGAAGTGGCTCATTTCTAAGGCGTGAATATCTCTTTTCTTCTCTCTTTGGAGCTGGTTACACAACATTTGGTATCAGAGCTTTGGGATTCTAGGGTTTCGCTGCTCCAAACAGGTCATCGTGGAATTTTCGCTATAACTTTTTTTCTACGAAGCTTCAGAATCTGAAATTTCAAGGGTGCGAAGCTGAAATCTTGAGGATGGTTGTCTAAAAATTTCAGATCTTGGTTCACAATATTTGAGGAGATATCATCTGTGGAATTTAGGTATTTTTTCAGGCTCATAAACAGGTCATCGTGGAATTTGCGCTATAAATTTTTTTGTACAAAGGTTCAGAGTCTGAAATTCATATGGTGCGAAGCTGAAATCTTGAGGAAATTCTTCAAAAAATTTCAGAGCTTGGTTCACAATATTTTTGGAGATATGATCTGTGGAAGGTAGTGCTTTTTCAGGGCTCTGAATTGCATCTCAAAGAGGTGATCGTGGGAAAACTTCAATAACTCTCTCCTGGGCATTGGATTGAAGTGCCGTAAAAAGTGGTCGCAAGTACACAGACTTAAGTTTGGGCTATCAATTTTAGAGACAAAGGACAAAACAGATGACACGTGGAAAGTCGTACAAGTTCGCTCCTCTTGAACCATTCCGGAATTAGGTCATTGTGGGAGATTGGACACAAATTTGTCTTGGAGAATCCAAATCAGGGTCAGACCCTATGGAATTTGAAAGAAGCTTCAGAGATCTACTACGGGGCTGAATTTCAGATATCAAAGATTTTCAACTACAGAGATAATTCAATTTCAATATCGAGCTCCTAAAAGCTAGTAAAAGGTGTGTATTTTTTTCCGAATTGCATAAGTCTTGTTTGAAGAATCAAGTTGAATTGATTCCAAGGGGCATCTTGTAGAATAGATATCAATATTGGATTCTAAAATGGCCCCTAAAAATAATTCAACACCCATCAAGCCTTGAGAAGGCTCTACCATGACTCATGAAGATGAAGAATTGCAACATGATCTATCAAAATTACAAGAACAAGTGCAACAAATTTCACTCTCGCAAAGAGCGACGAAAAAATGAAATGGAAGTTTTGAAGAAAGGTGTGGAAGTGAAGATGGATGGTTTGAAGAAAGGCATGGAAGCTAAGATGGATGGCGTGGAAGTGAAGATGGAAGGTTTGAAGAAAGGCGTGGAAGCTAAGATGGATGGTGTGCAAGCTAAGATGGATGGCATGGAAGCTAAGATGGATGGCATGGAAGTGGGCATGGAAGCTAAGATGGATGACATGAAAGACAACATAGACAACATGAAGAATGATCTAAAAGCATACATGGAAGACTTGATGACAAGCTTAAAACCAGAAATGATTCCTAATGGCGGAAATATAGGAGAAGAACCTCATGATGAGAACAAAATAAATGTTAATCGTGATTTCATAAACTCGAATGTTGGTGGGGAAGAACCACCATATTCCAAAAAATGGATATGAGGAAGTTTGATGGAAAGGATCCCTGTAACATGGATACTACAGATGGAGCAATATTTTGATCTCCATAACGTGCAAAACACACAAAAGGTACGCATTGCAACTTTACATTTAGAACAAAATACATTTGTATGGTATCGATGGCTTTGTTCCCGTAAAAAAATTGTCACTTGGTCAATTTTTACGGAGGGAAATGATAGCACATTATGAGGATACAAAGAGAAACACCTTCTTTACCCAATTGATAAATCTCAAACAAAAGGGTTTAGTGGGGCGAGACATTGAGGACTTCCAAAAATTGAGTATAAGGGTAACTGATATTTCGGAGGACCACGAGATTGATCTCTTCTTAGGCGGTTTAAAGGATAACATTCAACATGAAGTTCGTGTTCGGAACCCCGATTCATTAGAGAAGGCATTCAGAGTTGGCAAGAAAAGTTGAATGTAAAATTATGGCAACAAGGAAGTCTACTACTCAATTCTATAAAGAAGGAAGTGTGGCTACATCTAGATTTCCACAACCTACAAGGTTGACACCACAACAATTGGAAGAAAAAAAGAGCAAAAAGGGCTTTGCTACAGTTGTGATAGCAAATACACTAAAGGTCATAAGTGTCTTTGAGAAGAAATTATTTTACATAGATTGTGAAGAGGAAGAAGAAAATGAACAAGAAGAGGATATACACCGAGGAACCAGCCCTGAAGAGGAAGAAATGAATCCAACCATATCGTGTAATGCAGCTGGCGGGAATTACCACTCCTCAAACTCTCAAGATAAAGGGACAAATCAAGAAGAGAAAGGTAATAGTGTTGATTGATTCAGGGTAGCACCCATAATTTTATTCATTGCAAGGTAGCCAAGGAATTAAATTGTTTCCTATATCCAACACCGAGAATGTCAAGTGATGGTTGCAAATGGAGGAACTATAAATTGCTCCGGGAAAATGCCATAACATCAAGCTAACCATGGGGGGAATATGTGTTGACTAGTCCAATGCTTTCCATTCCTATGGGAGGTGCGATGTTGTACTAGGAGTACAATGGTTACAATCTTTGGGGGACTGGTAGCTTTTTAATTTTCAAGAACTTTTCTTGAAATTCTTTTCGAAAGGAAAGGAAGTCGAATTACGGGGTATTGAAGGGAAGCCAGGAAGGATAATAAGCTCTAATGGCATGACAAAGCTTCTAAAGAAATAACAACGAGGCGTAATTGCACAATTATGCTCACTAGAAGTTCTAACATCAAAATCATCTATTTCTGCGAGTATCTCCAACAAGTCTTGGACAATCATTCCAAGGTGTTTGAAACTCCCAAAGGACTCCCACCTATTCGTGATCATGATCATGCTATTCATTTGATTCCGGGAAGTGTTCCTCCAAACATCCGGCCTTATAGATATCCTTACTTCCAAAAGAGCGAAATTGAACGCATGATTGCAGAAATGTTAGAGGCGGGTATAATTCAACCTATTCAAAGTTCTTTCTCTGCTCTTGTAGTATTGGTACACAAGAAGGATTGATCATGGCGAATGTTTCCGGATTATAGGGAGCTCAATAAGCTCACCATTAAAGATAAATTTCCCATTCTCGTGATTGATGAATTATTGGATGAATTACATGGAGCAATTTATTTTACCAAGTTGGATCTTCGTTCGGATATCATCAAATTAGAATGAAGACTAAAGATATTCCAAAAACTTCATTTCGAACTCATGAGGGTCATTATGAATTTTTGGTCATGCCTTTTGGCCTTACCAATGCACCTTCTACATTTCAAGGGTTGATGAATTCCATTTTCAAACCCTTCCTTAGAAAATTTGTGCTAGTATTTTTTGGATGATATACTAATCTATAGCAAGTCTTGGAAGGATCATGTTGAACATGTTGACAGGGGTGCTCAAACTATTGCAAGAGAAACAATTATATGCAAAAGCATCCAAATGTTTCTTTGGAGTGCAAGAGGGTGGAATATCCGGGTCATATTATATCCCACGAGGGTGTTAAAGTAGACCCTAACAAAATTAAAGCCATTAAGGAATGGAAAGTCCCTAAGACAATAAAGCGATTGCGAGGATTTCTCAGGGTTAACGAGGCTATTATCGTAAGTTTGTTAAGAATTATGGAAGAATAGCAAGCACCTCTAACAACATTATTGAAGAAAGATGCATTTTCATGGACTCCTCGAAGCAACTAAGGCCTTTGAACATCTTAAAGAGGCAATGTGCCTAGCACCGGTCTTAGCTACGCCGGACTTCACAAAAACCTTTATTGTGGAATGTGATGCCTCGGGGAAATGGAATTGGTGCGGGTTTTTAATGCGAGAAGGAAGACCCATTGCTTTTGAAAGTCGTCCAATCAAAGGAAAGTATTTATGAGAAACCTATTTATGAGAAGGAAATGTTAGCAATACTCGCATGCACTAAAGAAATGGAGAACTTACCTAATGGGAAGACACTTCAAGGTAAAAAGCTGATCATGATAGTCTGAAACACTTTTTGGAACAAAGACTATCTTCGGAAGAGCAACAAAAAATGGGTCACAAAGATGTTGGGTTATGACTTTGAAATAATATACAAAAAAAGGAAAGCTTAATGTTGTTGCAGATGCACTCTCAAGAAAGAATGAAGAGGTGGAAGCATTGCTTTGTGCCATTTCTATTATCCAACTAGATTGGATAACCGAAGCAAGAGATGAATGGAAGAAGGACAAAGATGTATGGACACTCATTCAAAAGTTGCAGCAAGATCCTAGTACATCCGATACATTTAGTTGGAAAAATGATTCCTTATGGTACAAAGATCGCTTATATCTTTGTAAGAATTCCCAACTAAAACAAAAAGATTCTTCCGGAATTGCACACTTCTCCTTTAGGAGGACACTCAAGATTTTTTAAAAAACTTACCACGGGGTGAAGAAAGAAATTTTTTTTGGGATGGCCTTAAATGCGATATTCAAAATTTTGTGGCGGAATGTTTGGTTTGCCGGCGAGAATAAAGTGGAGACAATTAAGACCCCGGGACTTCTACAACCTTTACCCATTCCAAGTCGGCGTTGGGAGGAGATTTCAATGGATTTTATCACGCGCTTTTACCTAAGTATCGAAGGAAAGAATGTCATCATGGTGGTAGTTGATAGACTTACCAAGTATGCACACTTTTGTGCATTATCTCATCCATTTAAAGCAAGTACGGTTGCTACTACATTTGTGGACGATAATTCAAAAGCTACATGGAAGCCCAAGGGTTATTGTGAGTCGACGGAGATCCCATTTTTACGGGAAATTTTTTGGACGGAGTTATTTTCTTGTTTGGGTACTAAATTAGCTCATAGCTCATCTTATCATCCTCAATGCGATGGTCAAACGCGAGATAGTAAATAAATGTTTGGAAGGATATCTTCGTTGTTTTGTATCTCGATAAACAAACACAATGGGTCAAGTGGTTACCTCTCGCTGAATGGTGGTATAACACTTCCTTCCATACTTTGCAGCAAAAAATGACCCCATTTATGGCACTTTATGGATATCATCCACCATCGATCACATCATCTTTAAGGGAAAATTCGAAGGTTCAAGCGGTGGAAGATCACGTCGAGCATCGGCAAGAAGTTCTCCAACTCTTAAAGGATAACCCTGAATTTGGCACAAAATCGAATGAAACAACGAGCGTGATCAACATCGCAGCGAGAGAAGTTTTGATATAGGAGATTGGGTATTTTTTACGGCTATAACCATATAAACAAATGTCCCTCAAGCAAGCTAAGAAGGATAATAAATTATCGCCAAAGTACTATGGTCCTTACAAGGTGTTGCAAAAGATTGGTACTATGGCATACAAATTGGAGCTTCCTACTTCTTCGCGAGTACATCCGAGTTTTCCATGTTTCATGCTTAAAGAAGGTTATAGGAGAAAATCTTCCCAGCTTCAAACAATATTGCCGTAACTTGATGAGGAAGGAAAAATCATATTGGAACCGAAGCGGTCATGGAAACAAGAACTCGACAACTACGGAATCGATCAATTTCGGAGTATCTCATCAAGTGGAAGAACTTACCCACTGAAGATTCTACATGGGAGGATGAGAATTTTATACGTAGCACCCGTAGCTACTCAAGTGTTGAGGACAACACTTTTTTGAAGGAGAGGGGCATGTTAGGTCCCTATATTACTAGTATAGTCCCTTATTTTTGTTAGTGTAACTCCCCTTATTGTTATTATTGTACCCTTGTAACCCCCCCATTTTGTTATTATTGTGCCCTTAAATTATTATTGTTAGGTCGGCTAGGATTACATTGTGGCCCACTAGGATTACATTATGGCCCCATGGACTCCTATATATAGAAAGGAGGTTTTGTAAATTGTATCATCCAAGAATTGTTCATTCATGTAATGTATTGGAGGTTGCCCCCTCGAAGTGGCTCATTTCTAAGGCGTGAATATCTCTTTTCTTCTCTCTTTGGAGCTGGTTACACAACACATTACTTCTCTTTGTCATACCTACGTATGTACACAGATTTTCTTCACATAACCTAAGTATACATGACTTCTCTCATTTCATTTCAAAGGCTGTTAAAATCTCATGGAGTTGTACAACAATAAGCTTATGCAGATCTTGCTTTTCCTCAATGGTAGACACTTTTGAATCACATTTTTGAGTTAGAGATCTCAATTTTTTCTCTACTAAAATTGAGTCTTTTATATCTTCACCCAGATTTATCATACGATTCACAATCTCATCTACTCTTAGAAAGAAACTTGCAGTACTTTCATCATTATGCATTTGAGAGTTTCATATTGAATTCTAAGAGGTAGAAGTTTATCACTTTTTACCTTTTCATCGCCTTTATAGCTATGGATGACTTTGTCCCATATAGCCTTTGTTGAATTTAGATGCATGACTTTGACAAATTCAGATTCTTTCAGGCTTCCTAACAAGGCATGGACAACTTTTGCATTGGTTTCATATCTCTTCTTTCCTGCCTCATCTGTGGGAACTGTGGTTGGATACTGATAACCTCCTTCAACGATTTCCCATACATATGCTCCAAGAGAGTGTAGATAGGATCTTGTTCTTTTCTTCCAGACAACTATATTATGTTTGTTCAATAGTGGTGGCCTGATATATGTTGTTCCTTCATGATTGCTCATGTTGGTGGATCTTCCTTCAAGCGATCAAGCTTCTTCTGAAGGACCTACTATAAAACCAATTGTTGGGAAAAATACTGAGAAGGGGGTGAATCTGTATTTTAAAATATTCATAAACTTTTTCTTTTATTCTTATTTCTATACGCTATTTTCTTGAAGTAAATCTGTGTATATACTCAAATTTTATGCATACAACTAGCGTATATCCAGTAAAATTTTAATTCAGTTTTTGTCTTAACTTAATATATCAATGATTAATCAAACATTAGTTAAGAAATGAAAAAGTTCAGTAAGAAAAAAATAAATCATTATACACAAGAAACACACATGAACAACATGATTTAAGGTGGAAACCCAATATGGGAGAAAACCATCTTGTTGCCGTGTCTATATTTGATTTTATTATTATGAAAAACTTCTTATAATATTGTAATGGGGCAGAATCATACCATCATGTAGGCACCAACTTGCAGAAGGCTACAAAATTCACTTGTTCTCCAGCTCCTGCTGTAAGGGAGCTCCAACCCCTTGAGATTGTTTACCAACACCCACTGGAAGGGAGCTCCAACCCCCTGATCTGATCACAAGCTACTACTGGTAGGAAGCTTCAACTTCCTCACTGAAGTTTCCAACTCTCAGCACCATCATGGACCATGTTTTATAAATTTTCACATTGGATCACCTGTTTCAACACATTATCACTTGTAGGCCATTTTTCATCAAATTTTTAGAATTAACCCACTACCATCATTTAAGCCAAATACCATATATCAAAAATAAACTGATCATTATACCAATTCATTCAACCAATCATTGAATCAAATAGTCACTAAATCAAACAATCACTCAACCAATCACCAACTCAAATCAACTAACCTCTTCTGAAACATTCAAATAGTGAGATCACTACAACTAGAAAATTAGTCATCGAACCCAAAAGCACTGCATCAACATATTGAATCAATTGAAGCCCTGGTCGATCATATGAAAAAATATGTACGCTACTTTGTTTAAAAAAACTGTGTATACATGCTTTTCATGAATGCAACCTGCATACAGATCTCAACATACTAGATTCTCAGTGACTGTCAATATGAACCAGATAATGAATTTCACATATACATACTGAAACATTATGTCAGGTCATATATCTCTAAACCTCATATAGCTTGCTGCATCATGGACATTATTGAACAAATCAATACTCAATCAATTCAACTTTAGAATTCATTATTAAGCCGATATCAACATGATGAATTCATTGATAGAAAATAGAAATACAACATGACTGATTAGAATGATCATACATATTCTTTAGTAGAAACCCTACCCTTCATTCGTGCTTATATTTAAGTGTTTCCAAGTGTATACGTGATTTTAAGGAGTGAAACCATCATACATATGTTCTCATACTGCAGAATCGATATGATACTACTCAGAATAGTATCTTCGTATGTATGTGCCTTACCAAAGACAAACTTGTGTACATATCTGCAGTTTTTAACTCATAACTGCGCTACACTTCAAAACTGCAGGCATACCCATATCACGACATTCAAAGAAATAAACACATGTCAAATCCTAGATATAGTAAACCCATAAGCACATCATACAATACATAGTAATTTTGGGTCTAATTATCACGATCCATCATTGTATTATATGTTGCATACTTATTTCATATTAACCACTCATCAATAACTCATACCATGCAATGATACTATAGATCGAAGTAATCATCAATCGCTCTCACATATGCACACTTCTAACACTTTTATCTTCACCTCGTTATATAGCTTGGGCCTTAGCCAATACCATGGGCCAAAACCATAATAATTTCAATGGTATTATTTGAAAAAATCAAATATCCATTTACATGTTCATTACTATGTGCTAATACCATAGTAAGGACCCTTGGTATTTAGTAAAAAGTAGTGCGCAAACTCTATGTGCCTTTTCTTCTTCATACCCGCATGTGTACGTGACTTTGATTTACCGAACCTATGTATACACTATTTCTTTTCATCATACTTGTGTATGTACACATATTTTATTCACTTAACCTGTGTATGTGAAACTTCTCTTCATCATACCTCCGTATGAACATGGTTTTGCTTCACAGAACCTGCGTACATTTCTTCAAACTTTTACCTTCATCATTCCTCTATCATTGACTGGTATTTGAAATAGCCTGTAGATACATCATGCATGAAGAATATTTCATCAATTGGAAATTTAATCAAATATTTTTCCATCAAGGAAAACACATACATCATAATTCCAACAATCTCCCCCTTTCGACTTGATAGCAACCACTTTGGTGTTTGATTGCCACAACTTGTAGATACCTATAAAACACAAAACACCACAATACACAAAGTTACTTTTCTCCCCCTTTTAAATCAAGGGAAAATAGTAGACCAATGTTGAATGAAGGCTTATTTTTTGTAGATCTGAACTGTATTATATAATAACCATGCTCTCCCTAAGCACATGCTAAAACTTCTGAAATACTTTCAATGAATTACATGACTCAATGAATCAATTGAATATGACCTTTCCTATCACAAAGGAATCAAACTGAAATCAACCACCCAACCAAGTGGTGTTACATAACATCATCTACCCATCATGGGATTACATATAGAATTGATTTGACCTTCAACATTGCAAACATGACTAAGTATTACAAGAATTACATTATGGGTCTTTACATGACCTTTACATAAAATGAAAAATATGACTTTTATAACCAAGAACAAAAGACAACAACATAGAATCATTCAACCAACTACAAGAGTTTCCTTAACAATATTTAAAAATTCCAACTATGCATCATTAGCAGCAAGGCTAATGCCCCTCCTGAACATGTGCTATTGTTCACTCTCATATCTGACCACAACAAGTCATACATCAAATCATCTGCATCAATCAGAAAAGAATAAATGTCATGTTGTACCAACTCATAGATCATCATTACTCAAGACCATTTCTAAGTAACATCAATAGAATGTAACCATCAACATGAGAACGAGAAATTCAGATAATAGTTGACTGAAGTATATCAAAATATACTCTTGATTTTGTCCCATTGTTTATGTGTTAGAGAAATACATACGCGAATGTCTGTATAGGAACTCATGTATATACGTGACTATCCTTTATAAAATCCATGTAAAGAAACTAAACTCCTAAAATATCAAATGTGCTTGAAACTATGAGGATACTGATCAACGAAGAGATGAAGCAAAGCCTACTCCCACCTTTTTTCTAAGATATTCAAATGCTTCAAGTGGAATAGGTTCTATAAATATATCAACAACTTGTTATTTTGAGGGAACATAGTCCAGTTTGACCTTCTGTTCAAGTACTTGTTCTCTTAGAAAATGGTACTTAATTGGAATGTGCTTGGTTTTGGACAGCATAATAGGATTTTTTGAAATGCTAGTAGCATTTGTATTATCACATAGGATGGAAATGGGTGGAGAACACATGATTTGAATATCTTGCAATGTTTGCATCATCTAAAGAATTTTTGTGCAACAAGATGCAACAACAACATATTGTGCTTCTGTAATAAATAAGGAAATAGAGCTTTATTTCTTGCTAAAACATGATACCAATCAGAGCCCCAAGTAAAATGCACCTCCACTAGTTCTTTTCCGGCCATCGACATTTCCAGCCTATTCTGCACCTATGTAAGCATGAAGAGTAAAATTTTCATCTTTGGGATACCATAAGCCAAACTCTTAATTTCCTTGTAGATAATTGAATATTATCTTAACTACCCGAAGATGAGTTTCCTTAGGATTTTCTTGGAAGTGTCCAACATTCCCAATAGCACACATGATATCTGGTCTAGTACCTGTTAGATAAAGTAAGCTTCCAATCATAGACTCGTATTCTAGTTGATTCATTGTGCAAGATTCATCATGTGAGCTGAGACTTCATCCTGTCATCATTGGAGTACATACTGGTTTGTAGTCTTCAATCCCATATATTTTTAGCATCTGCTTGAGATATTTTGTTTGTGAGAGAAATATTCCATCCTTTTCTTGTTGTACTTGTAAACCAAGAAAGTATGTTAGTTCCCCAAGTCAATAAATTTCAAATTCTTGCTGCATAACAGAAGCAAACTTTTGACACATAGATTCTTCACTGTTGCCAAAGTGATATCATCTACATAAACAACAATAATTAGAAGTTTATCATCATATATTCTTTTGTACATATTGCTATCTACAGACCCTTTTGTGAAACCTTGATATTGAATATACTTGTCAAGACGATAATACCATGCACGAGGGGATTTTTTTAGCCCATATAATTCCTTTTTGAGTTTGCAAACAAGTTTTTCATCATTTCCTAGAATGAACCCTTCTAGTTGTTCAATATAAACTTCTTATAGATCTCCATTAAGAAATGTATATTTTAAGTCCATTTGATAAGCTTTGAGACAACAAAAGGTTGAAAATTCAAGGAACATTCTTATTGCTTCAAGTCTGGCTATGGGTGTAAATGTTTCCTCAAACTCCACTCCTTCTTGATGAGCATAACCTTTACAAACGAGTCTTGCTTTATTTCTAATAGCTTCTCCATTTTCATTCAATTCTTTTTGGAATATCCATTTTGTCCCAATAATATTCTTATGATGAGGCCTTGGAACTAATTCTCATGTGTGGTTCTTTTCAATTTGATGAAGTTCTTCATCCATGGTCCAAAACCAAAAGTCATGTTTGCTAGATTGATTTACATTTTTAGGTTCAATAGTGGATAATAAATCTAGATAACTAAGAGTTCCCACAAGATTTCTTCTTATTTGTATCCCAACATCCTTTTCACCTTGAATTTGAGTTTCTGGATGATTATTTTGAACATACCTCGATGGAGTATTTTCCCTATAGGTTTGATGTGGGAAAGCATTCATCATCATCATCATAATTTGTTGTTACCTTTTTGGAATATGTGCAAGCTTCATCAATCAAGAAATCAATACATTCAACAATATTTCAAAGTCTCTTATTGTAACATTGATATCCTTTGCTTCTAGAGGAGTAACCAAGAAGAATTCTCTAATTTTCCCTAACCTCAAATTTACCAAGCTTTTCATTACTAATTTTTATGAAACATTTACTTCCAAAGTCTCTCAAATCCTTTACAGTAGGAGGCTTACCATACCAAAGTTCATAGCAAGTTTTATCATTGTTTACACGAACATGAGTTTTGTTGAGAATATTTATTGTGGTATGTGCTTCTTCACCCCTGAACTCATCAAGCATAACACAATCCATTTTCTAAATTGCTCTATTCTTCATTTCTGCTACCCCATTTTGTTGAGGAGTTATGGCTACAAAAAAATTCCTTTTGATGCCATGTTGTTCACAGAAACAAAAAAAATCATGTGATATGAATTCTCCTCCTTTGTCAGATCTAAGGCATTTAATTTTTAGATCTAAATCATTTTCTACTTTTGCTTTAAAGGCTTTGAATTTATGAAATGATTAATCTTTGTATTTTAATAAACTAGTCCTGCACATTTTATAGAAGTCATCAATAAATAAGATGAAGTATTGTTCTCCTTGAGGTGATTTTTTCATTACTGACCCACACAAGTGAGTATGAATAAGTTCAAGAGGCTTATTTGCTAATCCTTCTTTGGCATTGAATTGAACCCTGGTTTTCTTACCAAATTAACATAACTTGCATATGGTACTTTCTAGCGGAGTGATGTTGGGAAAATAACGAACAACTTTAAGCTTGCTTGATTTGTGTAGTTGATAGAAGCTTAGATGTCCCAACCTTCTCTGCCATAGATAGCTTTCATCTGCTTTGCCTAAGGAATATTGATATTGACCGCATTTCAATACATAAAGATTACTTGAAGTTCTTGTTCACTTTATTATGGTCTTCCCTATGTCAAGATCACAAACCACACATTATTTTGATCAGAAAACAACCTCATTTCCTTAGTCGCACATTTGACTAACACTTAACAAGTTATGCTTTAATCCATTGATAAACAAGACATTTCGAGCTTTAACATTTTCTTTAGAAAAACAGATCCTTTAACTTTAATTGAAGTAGGTGAGTCATTTCTGAAAGTAACATTCTTTTCTTTCTCGAATTCATTGTATGAAATGAGCTTATCTTTATCACCTGTCATGTGTTTTGAGAATTCTTTGTGAATCTACTAGTGATTTTCTTGATCTTCTGCATATAATTCTATACCATAGCTTTCAAATTCTAAGTTCTTCCCTTTCCATACCTTAGAAGTTATTGTTATTTTCTCATTTTGAGATGTTGCTTCTATTTTCCTCCTGCATTCAGATTCCTCATTTCCAAATTTATTGCAAAATGAGAATTCAATTTCATCTTGAGGAGGTGAGAAATTATTATAGGTGTTTTTCTTCATTCCTGTCTCATTCCTTTGTTTTCTTGATTCTCTTGTTGTGATGGTTTTGTATGCAACACATTGAACAACCATGTGACCAAAATTATGGCATGAGAAACATTGTCCATTAAAGTAGAAATTTATGTGATCATAGTATCATATGGTGTTGTTTACCTTTTTATTGAAGCTCTCGTTTTTGTTTATCCTTGGATTAGAGTAGGCATGATTTACCGTTGAAGTATCTTTATTCTTCTATTGAAAGCTGGTGTTTTGCTGACTACTTTTTGTTTCATTAAGAAAACTTTTTGTTATTGCAAAGGGATTTTCAGTCTTTGATGTTTCTCCACTATATCCAAGAACTATCTTCATAAGAGGATAGTGTTGTACCTTGATTATTTCATCTAAGGTTTCATAACCTTTAGCGAATCTAAGATTTAGAGTTTTTATCTTCTCAAGTTCCTTTCTTAGACTTACTATTTCACATTCTATCTTTTCATTATGCTTCTCCTTCTCTATGATTTGTTTCTTTAAATTATCTATAGCTATTTTGTATTCTTTTAAACATACTTCAAGATGTGTGATTTATTCAATGAAAAAATACTTTTCTTCTAAAGCATCCATGAATTTGTCTTCAGACTTATCAATACTTCTTTCAAATACCATGAGTACTTTAAAATCTTGATCAGAGTCTCCCTCTTCATGCATATAATAACTTCTCTTGTTTCCAACCATCACTATCTTCATGCGTATAATAACTTCTCTTGTTTCCAACCCATTTTATATTTCCTTTTGCAATTTATTTCCCATTTTAATGGTTTTATTTATAAGGACACTTAGCAACATAATGAACAACTCTACCACAAGCAAAGCACTTGAAGGGAAGCTTACCTCTGAAGCTTCTGGTGACTAGTTGAAGATTCTTTACAAAATTTATCTCATCTTCTTCTGATATATAACCTGATTCCTTATGTCATTCCTTTTCTTTTCCTCTTGCAACTACATTGAATGCAACTTCTCTGATTTCTAAGGGACCTCCTTTTCTCATTTCAAAGGCTCTTAAAATATCATGGACTTGTACAATAGTAATGTTCTGCAGATCTTGCTTTTCTTCAATGGAAGACACTTTGGACTTAAATTTTGGAGTTAGAGATCTCAATGTTTTCTCTACGAAAGTTGAGTCTTTTATATCCTCACCCAGATTTCTTAGGCGAGTCACAATCTCATCTACTCTTAGAAAGAAAATTGCAATAATTTCATAATTATGAATTTTGAGAGTTCCATATTGAATTCTAAGATTTTGAAGTTTAGCATTTTTTACCTTGCAATTTTCTTCATAGATCTAGATTATTTTGTCGCATATAGCCTTTGATAAATTTAGCTGCTCGACTTTGAAAAATTATGATTTTTTCAAGCTTCCCAACAAGGCATTGCTGACTTTTGCATTGGTTTCCTATATCTTCTTTCCTGCCTCATCTGTGGGAACTGTAGCTGGATACTGATAATCTCCTTCAACTATTTCCCATACATCTTCTCCAAGAGATTGTAGATAGGATCATGTTCTTGTATTTTATAAAAGTATATTACTTCTGTTGAAGAGTGGTGGCCTGATAGATGTTGACCCTTCTTTATTTCTCATCTTGGTGGATCTTCCTTCAAGCGATCAACCTTCTTCTGAAGGACTTGCTCTGAAACCAAATGTTGGGAAAAATAATGAGAGGGGGGGTGAATCAATATTTTAGAACATTCATAACTTTTTTCTTTTATTCTGATTTATGTATGCTACTTTCTGGAAGTAAACCTGTGTATATACGTGACTTTTATGTAGACAACTAGCGTATATCCAATAAACTTATATTTCAGTTAAATATTCATTTCATTGGCTTAAATAAGTATATCATTGATTCATCAGACATTAGATAAGCAATAAAAAAGTGCAGTAAGAACATAATAAATAATTATACACAAGAAACACACATGAACAAAAAGATTTAAGGTGGAAACCCATTGTGGGAGAAAACCACATGTGTTGTCATCCCTATCTTCAATTTTGTTATTATGAAAAACTTCTTACAAAATTGTATTGGCACATACTCATACCAGCATGTAGACACCGACCCATATAAGGATACAACCTTCACTCATTCTCTAGCTACTACTGGAAGGGAGCTCCAACCCTTTGATCTCCTTTACCAGTACCCATTGGAAGGGAGCTCCAATCCCCTGATCTGATCACTAGTTTCTACTAGTAGGAAGCTTTGAATTCATCACTAAGGATCCAACCCTCAGCACCATCATGGACCATGTTTCATAATTTTTCACACTGGATCCACCTATTTCAACACATTACAACTTGTAGGCCACTTTTCATCAAATTTTCAGACTGAACGCACTACCATCATTCAAGCCCAATACGATATATCAAAACTGAAGCTTATCACTATACCAAGTCATTCAACCAATCACTGAATCAAATAGTCACTGGACTAATCAATCATTGAGCTAAACAATCACTCAACCAATCACCAACTTAGATCAACCAACCTCTTCTTAAACATGAAAACAATGAGATCATTACAACTATAACATCAGTATTGAACTCAAAACACTCCATCAACTTACTGAATCAATTGCAACCCTGATCAATTATATGAAAAAATATGTATGCTAATTTGTTTAAAAAAAACTAGTGTGTATACGTGCTTTTCATGAATGCAACCTATGTACAGATGTTAACATAAAAAATTTTGAGCTATTGTCAATCTGAGCTAGACAATGAATTGCACACATGAATTCTGAAAATTTTTGTCATATCGTAGATCTTTTAACCTCATATAGTTAGCTGCATCATCGACATTATTCAACAAATCAATACTCAATCAATTCAAATTCTAACATCATTATTAAGCCCATATCAACATGAACAATTCACTGAAAGAAAACATAAATAAAATAGGATTGATTAGATTGATCAAACATATCCTTCAGCAAAAACACTAGCTTTTTCTACATGCTTACCTTTAAGAGTTTCATGTGTATACGTGATTTCAGGAATGAAACCCACGTATAGATCTGCCCATATTGTAGAATCAATACACTACTACTCATAATAGTATCCACATATGTACGCGCCTTACCAAACACAAACTCAAGTACATATATGCAATTATCAACTCATAATTGCGCTACACTTCAAAACTTCAAACATACCCAGATCATGGCATTCAAAGAAATAAACACAAGTCAAATCATAGATCTAGTCAACCCATAATCGAATCATACAATACATAGTCATTTTAGGTCTAATGATCGTGATCCGTCATTTCATTACAAGGTGAATACTTATTTCATATTAACCACTCATCAATATCCCATACCATGAAATAATACTACAGATCAATGTAATCATCAATTACTTTCACATATGCGCACTTCTATCACTTTTCTCTTCAACTCCTTATATAGCTTGGGCCTTAGCCAATACCATGGAACAAAACCACACTAATGCCAATGGTATTCTTTGACGGGATTACATATCTGTTGACATGCTCATTACTATGGGCTAATACCATAGTAAGGACACTTGGTATATAGTAAACCATAGTGCGCAAATTGTACAAGCATTTTCTTCTTCATACCCACATGTGTATGAGACTTTGATTCACCGAACATGCATATACACTAATTCTCTCCATCATACCTATGTATGTACATGTATTTGCTTCACATAACCTATGTATATGTAGCTTCTCTTCATCAAACCTGCATATGTAAACGTTTTTTCTTCACAAAGCCTGCACACACTTATTCAAACTTTTACCTTCATCATTCCTCTGTCACTGACTGGTATCTGAACTCGCCTTTAGATACATCCTACATCAAGAATATTCCATCAATGGGAAACTTCATAAAATAGGTTTCCATCAAGGACAACACACACATCATAATTCCAACAATCTCCCTCATTGGAATTGATGGAAACCTATTTGGTTTTTTGTCACCACGATCTGTAGATACCTCTAAAACACCAAAAAACACCAAACATCAAGTTACTTTTCTCCCCCTTTGACATCCAGGGAAAGGGGTGGGACTAATGTTGAATTAAAGATTACTTTTTGTAGATCTGATATGCACTATATACTGACCATGCTCCCCTTGAGCACATGTTGAAATTTATAAAATATTTTCATTGAAGTACATACTCAATGACTCAACTGAATATGACCTTTCCTATCACCAAGGACTCAAACTGGCATCAAACAACCAACCAAGTGGGGTTACATAACATCATCTACCCATCATTGGATTATATTCATAATTTACTTGACCTTTAATAGTCCAAACATGACTAAGTATTACAAGAAATTCATTATGGGTCTTTAGATTACCTTTACATCAGATGAAAGATATGAATTTTATAACCAAGACCAGAAGACAACAACATAGCATCATTCAACCAAGTAAAATATTTTCTTCACCAATATTTCAAACATAATGCCAACCATGCATCATTAGCGGCAAGGCTAGTGCTCCCCCTGAACCAGTCGTACCTGTTCACTGTAAAATCTGACCACACCAACTCGTACATCAAATCATCTGCATCAATTAGAAAAGAATTAATGTCACGTTCTACCAAATCATATATCATCATTACTTAAGACCATTTATAAGTAACATTAGTAGACTATAACCATCAATATCAGAATAGGAAAGCCAAATAATAACTGACTTAAGTATATCAGAATATGTTCTTGAGATTGTCCCATTGTTTCTATGTCATAGAATGATATACGTGAATGTCTGTATAGGAACTGACGTATATACGCAAATTCTTTTTATAAAATCTACATATAGAAAGTAAACTCCTGAAATATCAATTGTGCTTGAATCTATGAGCACATTGATCAAGAGAGAGATGGAGCAGAGACTACTCCCAGTTTTTATCTAAGATATTCAAATGCTTCATGTGGAAAAGGTTTTTTATATATATGAGTAACTTGTTCTTTTGAGGGAACATACTCTCGTTTGACCTTCTATTCAACAACATGTTCTCTTAGAAAATGGTACTTAATTGGAATTTTCTTGGTTTTGGAGTGGATAACAGGATTTTTTGAAATGCTAATAGCACTTTCATTATCACATATGATGGAAATGGGTGGAGAATGCATGATTCGAATATCTTGAAATGTTTGCATCATCTAGAGAAGTTGTGTGCAAAAATATGCAACAAAAACATATTCTTCTTATACAATAGATAATGAAATAGAGCTTTGTTTCTTTCTAAACCATGATACCAATCGGGGCCCCAAGTAAAATGGTCCTACACTAGTGCTTTTCCGATCATCAAAATTTTCAGCCTAGTCTGCATCTCTGTAAGCATGAAGAGTAAGATATGCATCTTTGTGATACTATAAGCCAAATTCTTGACTTCCTTGTAGATATTTGAATATTCTCTTAACTTCCTGAATATGATTTTCCTTATGATTTTCTTGGAAGCATCCAGCAATCCCAACATCATGTATGATATTTGGTCTAGTCCATGTTAGATAAAGTAAGCTTCCAATCATATACCTATATTCTAGTTGATTCACTATGGGAGTTTCATCATGTGAGTTCAGACTACATCCTGTTATCATTGGGGTAAATACTGGTTTGCAGTCTTCCATCCCATACTTCTTCAGAATCTTCTTGAGATATTTTTTTTCCTAAGAAAGATGACATCCTTTTCTTATTGTACTTGTAAACCAAGAAAGTATGTTATTAACCCAAGTAAAGATATTTCAAATTCATGCTGCATAACATAAGAAATTTTTTTATGCATATATTCATCATTGCTGCCAAAGATGATATCATCTGCATAAACAACAATAATTAGAAGTTTATCATCATCTATTTTTGTGTACATATTTCTATCTTCAGACCCTTTGCTGAAACCATGTTGTTGAAGATACTTGTCAAGATGATAATACCATGCATGAGGGGCTTGTGTTAGCCCATATAATGCCTTTTTGAGTTTTCAAACAACTTTTTCATCAATTCTTAGAATGAACCCTTCTAGTTGTTCAATATACAATTCTTCTTCTAGATCTCCATTAAGAAATGCAGATTTTATGTCCATTTGATAAACTTTGAAATGAAATAATATTGAAAATGAAAAGAACATTCTTATGGCTTCGAGTCTAGCTATAGGTGCAAATGTTTCCTCAAAATCTATTCCTTCTTGTTGAGCATAACCTTTGCAAATGGGTCTTGCTTTATTTCTAATAAATTCTTCAGTTTCATTCAATTTATTTTTGAATATCCATTTTGTCCCAATAACATTCTTATAATGAGGCCTTGGAACTAATTCCCATGTATGATTCTTTTCAATTTGATAAATTTTTTCATCCATGGCTCTAACCCAACATTCATATTTTGTAGCTTGATTTACATTTTGAGGTTCAATAGTGGACAATAAAGCTAGATAACTAGGAGTTCCCACAAGAGTTATTCTTGTTTGTACCTAAACTTCCTTTTCACCCAGAATTTGAGTTTCGAGATGATTCTTTTGAACATACCTAGACGAAGTATTTCCCCATCGGTTGTGCATTCTTCTTATGCTTCATTGGTTTCTTATTCTATGTCCCTTTGGTTTGATGTGGGAAAGCATTCATCATCATACCTAGACGAAGTATTTCCCCATCGGTTGTGCATTCTTCTTATGCTTCATTGGTTTCTTATTCTATGTCCCTTTGGTTTGATGTGGGAAAGCATTCATCATCATCATCATTTCTTGTTGTTACCTTTTTTGAATCTGTGCAAGCTTCCTCAATCACAACATCAATACATTCAACAATATTTTGAAGTCTCTTATTGCAACATTTGTATCTTTTGCTTCTAGAGTAGTAACCAAGAAGATTTACCTAATTTGGCCTACCTTAAAACTTACCAAGCTTTTCATCATTATTTTTTATGAAAGATTCTTCCAAAGACTCTAAAATAATTTACAGTAGGAGGCTTACCATACCAAAGTTCATAAGGATTTTTATCATTGTTTACATGAAAATGAGCTTTGTTGAGAATATTTACTACATTATGTGCTGCTTCACTCCATAATGTATTAGGTGCTCTGGAATCATAAATCATAGCATGATCCATTTGGTGAATTTTTCTATTCATCCTTTCTACCACCCCATTTTTTTGAGGAGTTCATGCTACATAAAACTGCCTTTTGATGCCATTTTGTTTACAGAAATAAAAAATTCATGTCATATGAATTCTCCTCCTCTCTTAGATTTGAGACATTTTATTTTTAGATCTAAATCATTTTTCTACTAATCCTTTAAATACTTTGAATTTATCAAATTCTTCATCTTTGTATTTTAATAAACAAATCTAGCATATTCTAGAGAACTCATCAATAAATAAGATGAAGTATTATTCTCCTCAAGGTGAATTTTTTCTTATTGGCCCACACAATTCAGTATGAATAAGTTCAAGAGGCTTATTTTTTGATCCTTCTTTGGCACTGAATTGAACCCTAGTTTGGTTACTGAATTGAGATCACTTGCATATGATACTTTTTAGCCAGATGATGTTAGGAAAATCATGAAAAACTTTAAGCTTTCTTGATTTGTCTAATTGATAGAAGCTTAGATGTCCCAAACTTCTACGTCATAGCTAGTTTTCCTCTGCTTTGCCTAAGTAACATTGTTCTTAACCGCCTTTCAAGATATAAAGATTACTTGGAGTTCTTTTTTGCAAGATATGAATTTTATAACCAAGACCAAAAGACAACATGATAACACCATTCAAGAAACTATTAGAGTTTCCTCCGCAATATTGAAAACATGATACCAACTATGCATCATTAGCAGCAAGGCTAATGCTCCCCTTGAACTTGTCCTACCTGTTCACTGTCATATTTGACCACACCAACTCATACATCAAATTATCTACATCAATCGTAAAAGCATCAATGTCATGTTGTACCAAATCATAGATCATCATTACTCAAGACCATTTATAAGTAACATCAGCATGTTGTAACCATAAACCTTAGAACACGAAATTCAAATAAGAGCTGACTAAAGTATATCAGAACATGTTCTTATGTTTGTCTCATTGTTTCTCTGTTATAGAAATATATACATGACTGTCTATATAGGAACTCACGTATATACGTGACATTATTTTATAAAATCCGCATATAGAAAGTAGACTCCTGAAATATCTGTTGAGAATGCAGCAAGATGATGGAGCTTAGTGAAATGAAGTCGCCTTCACTAAGTGGGCCCGCAGGCAAATTCTGGCGCAAAGTCTATTTTTAGACTATGTCTATTTTTAGACATACGGAGCATAATTTGGGAATTCTACTTGGAGATTCTTAAAGTATGCGACATGTCGGTAAAAATAGATGAGACCCTAATTTTTAGGACCCGGGCTATTTTTAGACTGATCTCCTAAAAATATGGAAGTCAAATATTATTTACCCTTAATAATATTTTGACTATAAACAGCAGTTTACTCTCTTGGCGCACTTCAGTTTGAGTCATGGAGGTGGCTCATGCAACTGACACAAGGAATCACGTGGTTCCTAAGGTTTGATGGCATCTTGCATGGTTGGCTTCAGTTAGACTTCAGTGGCAGGAGTTTTGGAGGAGTTAACGGGACAAGTAGTGGAGTTGTGTTCTGTTTGTTTTAGTTGAACTAGTTGGGATTAGTTAACTAACTAATCAACTAGATATGGGTGGAGTAAATTAAATAATATTTAATTTACTAAATATTAACTCATTAGTCAACTCAAGAACACTTCAGTTCACTACAGTGCATGATCAGTTCAGTGGAGACCAGTGGAAGAGGTAGATGAAAGGGTGAGTAAAGCTATCAGTTGGTAGATTTGTTTTGGATGAGTTTTGCATTACACTTGGAGAAATTGTCCATGACAATTACGCAATCAAGGGAAGGGGATTCGAACCTTGAACCTCTTCATATACAGGCCATGATTGCGCAATAGAGGCAAGGCAATTGGCGGGGAGTTTTGAACCTCGGACTTGTTCAAAACTGAGTCAGATTGTGAGTAACTTCATGAGAGAGTACTGAGTACTTGTGAGGAGTATTGTACTTGTTTGGTTACTTGATTTCTCCATTATAATATACACAATAGTGCTAGGGTTTTATTATGAACTCTACCATCACGATTCAATACGTTGAATTGATGTGAGATTGCTTCTGTTATTTCCGCATGTGACAATTAATTGTAGAAGAAGGTTATGTGTTATGTATGCAATTCGAAATTGATATATGACCAGGTTAATCTTCAGTGAATAAGTGATTTATTCAGCTAATTTCTACAATATCAACTGTGCTTGAAAGTATGAGAAAATTGATCAACAAAGACATGAAGTAGAGACTGCTCCAATTTTTTTTCTAAGATATTCAAATGCTTCATGTGGAATAGTTTTTGTAAATACATCAACAACTTGTTCTTTTGAGGCAACATACTCTAGTTTGACCTTCTCTTCAAGTACATGTTATCTTAAGAAATGGTACTTAATTGGAATGTGGTTGGTTTTGGAGTGCATAATAGGATTTTTCGAAATGATAATAATACTTTTATTATCACATAGGATGGAAATGGGTGGGGAACACATGATATGAATATACTGCAATGCTTGCATCATCTAAAGAAGTTGTATTGAAAAATATGTAGCAGTAACATATTCTTCTTCTGCAATATATAACGAAATAGAGCTTTGTTTCTTGCTGAACCATGATACCAATCGGGGCCCAAGTAAAATGCACCTACACTAGTGCTTTTTCGGTGATCAACATTTCTAGCCAAGTATGCATTTGTGTAAGCATTAAGATTAATACCTGCATATTTAGGATACCATAAGCCAAAGTCTTGAGTTTCTTGTAGATATTTGAATATTCTCTTAATTGCCCGAAGATGAGTTTCCTTAGGATTTGCTTGGACGTGTCCAAAAATCCCAAAATCATGCATGATATCTTGTCTAGTACCTATTATATAAAGTGAGCTTCCAATCATAGACCTGTATTCTGGTTGACTCACTGCGGGAGATTAATCATGTGAGTTGAGACTACATCCTGTCATAATTGGAGTACATACTGGTTTGCAGTCTTCCATCCCATATTTGTTCAGAATCTAGTTGAGATATTTTTTTTGTGAGAGAAATATTCCATCGTTTGCTTGTTGTAATTGTAAACCAAGAAAGTATGTTAGTTCCCCAAGTAAATACATTTCAAATTCTTACTGCATAATAGAAAAAGATTTTTTACTCATAGATTATTCATTGCTTCCAAATATGATATCATCTACATAAACAACAATAATGACCAGTTTATCAACATTTATTTTTGCGTACAAATTGTTATTTGCAAACCTTTTGTGAAACCTTGTTGTTGAAGATACTTGTCAAGATGATAATACCATACAAGAAGTGATTTCTTTAGCCCATATAGTTCCTTTTTGAGTTTTCAAACAAGTTTTTCATCATTTCTTAGAATGGATCCTTCTGATTCAATACACACTTATTCTTCTAGATCTGCATTAAGGAATGGATGTTTCCATTATTTAAATGTAATAATTTCCAAACTCAGTGGAAAGGAAGCTCAATCTACCACTTTTGATACCAAACAGATACAACCATTCAGAATCCCTAACATCACTATGAAGGTCATTCCAACCTACTAGTCAAATGCTAAGTGTCGGCCCAAAAGGCTTTCCCCATATAAACATTAGTAGACAATTCCCCAAAGTGTCTTCCTCACTTTCTCAACCTAACCAAGAGGGCCTCTTGAATTGAATGATCACCATCTAATGTCTACATTTGAAGCCGAAAATCGGGTCTACAACAAAGGGGGATACCCACACGAGTCCGGACCTTGATTTAGCGGCTCCTTTTAGTTTGGTGTAGTGGGTCAGGCTAGGGATAATGGGACCATTTCCAATATGTGTCTGTGTGTTTGAGGTTGATATTTATTTTCTAAAATTCCTAAGTAAAATGCTTTTAATCTATTCCTAATCTATTCATATGCAAACTATATTCTAAGAAATATCTAACTCTAAAACTAACCCGGGATGTAAATCTTTCTATTTATGCGATCTAAAATGATTTCAGATAACAATCGATAATAAAGATCATTCAATTATCATGAGAAAAGAATTCAATAAAGATAAACCATTTCATATAAAAAGTTAGATGAAATAGTTGTGAGAAACATATCACATAATAAGCTATTCATACATCAAGTACAAATAAATAGCTATCACCGTACAAAAATGCCAAATGATAACTCAAGTATTCAAACATCAATATATAAATAACTGAACATAAATATCACTTTTAACACAGAAACAGAAACAGTTAAGAGATAAAAGTACCATTTATAATTGGTTCTACTCATGAGCTAGAAGCAATAATGATTTATCTCTTTCTTAATCCAACATCTATCAAGAGTACAAAAATGCAACATCAGTAACAGATATTAGACACAGATATCAATAAATCTCGTTCCATTCATTCATCAAAACCTCCTCTGAGGGTGCAGAAGTGCATGTTCTGAGGATAATTTTTTGACAAATTTCAGGACCCCTCTCTAAATGCATGAGAAGGGTTTAAATACTACTAATTAAATCTAATTATATTTTATTACAAAAATTTAGGATTCGGTTTAAATGACCATCCTTTTTCTAGGCAAAAATAAAGTAAAACTGAAACTAAATCTAAAATTGAAAACTATCAACTAACTACTTATGAATTTGATCTCTGAATTTGCAAGCATCCAACATTGTTTTGAGAAGAGGTGGCTGGCCGACTTCAGATTTCAACTGTCTCGAAAAGACAGAATCAACAAGTGTAGGCGCAATCTTCTCAGCAGAGTTAATGATGCAATTAAGAGTGATGCATTGACTGTGTGGTTTTACTAGATATGTCCATTAAGAATCCCAATTTAATCTTGTCAATCCTTGAATTGATTTTGCTTTTTCTTCTGCCTTTTGTTTCCATTCTGCTTGCAATTGTTGTGCCTGTGGAAGATATCCCAGAATAGTTTCTGAAATCAAATTAGCCTTGTGAAAATTCTCATTTACACAATCAATAATATTGCCTGCTGCTGTAGCTGACTCCTCTGCTGCTTTCTCTGCTTCTCTGATCTGTGCATCCCAATTATTGAAAAGTATTTCTTTATGCCTGTTATTGATAATTGGTGCATCAGCTCTTTTTCCTTCCTCTGTCTTTTGCCATGCCAAATAATTAGTAACTCTTTCATTAGTTAAATCATAATCATGTCGTAATTCTACGACATGATTAGTGATTTTATCACTTTCTAGACAAAAAGAGTTCCATTGCGAGATTTTCTGGCATAATACATCTTGTTGTTGCAGTAGTTGGTTGTTTAAATAAATAGATTCTGAAATAAACTCTAGAAGTTCGGGATCATCTTTGTGCTCTTCTCGGATAATCTGTATTTGTTTCTCTTTATCGGCCAAACTTTTTTGATATCCGATTTGCATCTCTTGAAGCTCTTGCTGTAACTTTTCAAGTTTTACCTGTGCTTCACTGCTAGCATGAGCTTGTTGCAATTGCTGTTGCAGAACTTGTATCTGATTTTATTTTTCATTTAATAATAGCCGTACCTTAGATGCTTTGTCAATAGTTGCGGAGGCATAAGCTCCTGTAATCTGAGATAGCTTGGTAAGATTCTCAGTAGGATCCGTAGTAGGATATTTCCATAAGACATCTAATTGTTCTGCATTAGTAGAGATTGCGCTCTCTAACTTTCTCTTTTTCCTTTTCTTCCTCACTACTGCTTTATACTGCGGGCTGTAGAATACATCCAGAGGAGGAATGTCCTCTATATTAAGTACAATTTCAGAGGAGGGAGTGATAGGTATATGCTCAGTTTCTGTGACATTGCCACTTATTCCTATGCTTAAAACTTTTGTTGTCTGTACAGGGGTTTGTGTATTCTGTCCTTCAACACTAAGCAATTCATTAAACGTTTCCCATTCTTTATCTAATTGAATGCTGGTGGATGGTTGCTGTACAGTGGGAGGTGGAAGATTCAACTGTGGAGTGGTTGAAGTCTGTAGTTGTGAAAGCTCTTTTGACTGAGCTGTATCTTTTACTGAGCCTTCATCTTTATCAGAATTTTGAGAACATTTAGAAGTTTCTTTGTTAGACTTTGATTTAGACCTGTCAGTATCTGAGCTATCATTGAGACTGACACTGGGAGTTGGTTCCCTTGCGGGTTCCAAGCGTAAATTATCCAAAGGGATAGTAGTCAATCTTCTTTCTCTGTAGATTTTAAATTCCTGAAATACTTCTGGGGAAAACTGTGTTTGAGCTAAATGAAAAATTTCTTTAAATGAACATTTTCCTTGAAACATATCATCAAAAGAATCTTCTTCTCCAGAAAATACTCTCACCTTAACTGCAGTGGTGAAATCTTTGACAACATCATATGGATCAAATAGCATTCTCGAAAAATTGAACAGTTGTAAGCATGTAATATTGCTTACCTCTTTGAATGCATGACCAACATCAAACAATGAAAATGCTCCACAGGCTACGGGAAATTGTGACCAGATGGCCTTCTTCTTATCCTTTAATTCCTTTGTCAAACCTCCTTCACCACAGGTTTGGTATGCAATTTCCTGAGCTATAAGTTTATCCGGAACATACAAGGGTAAAACATGAGGAGAATCAGAGCTTCCAAAAACAACCCAAACCACCGTGCGACAGGGAGAATGTCGGCTTCTGTTTCCGGAGAAAACCTTGGAGCATCCTTATTATACAATATTCTGTACAGCGGCAACATTATGCCATGGCAAATATTGTAAAAATGAGGAACAAATTTTGATTCCCACAGTTCTTTGTGATACACATGAATAGGCAAAGGATCATGAATTGTCCATTGCCAGCCCATTAAAGGGAATTTAGAAACAAAGCAGATAGAATCCATAACATAGGAAAATAGATAAAAAGGAGGATAAATCCTCTGAGAAACAGTCCGTTTAGACCAGTAATTGAAAATAACAGTGGCTAAATTATCAGACAGTATTTTGGCCCAGTCTATAATGGTAGCGTTAACAACAACGTTTAATAACGGAAGCCATTCAGGCAAGACCTTATTTATGTCAGGATTTCCAAAAAGCCTACATAACATAGCAGCAACAAAATAATAGGGATAGGTGAGTGAACCAGTACTGTACATACCGTGTTTGTCTTTCTTCAATGGTTCATCTCTTTTGGTCCATTCCTTTGTGCATACTGCTAAATTTGCATTTTCCCTGGAAAATTTCTCCATAAATTGTTTGTTGTAAGTCGCCTGAGGCTCTGGAAAGTGATACATAAGCCTCAAATATTCTGTAGTGAATCACCCGATGAGCTCTTGATCTGGAGTTCTAAATTTCCTGTCTGAAATATCGGTGCTATATAGCACCCATTTTACCATATCTGTATACGGAAGAATTCTCGGTCTTGCTGCTATCCGGTGAAAAAATGAACAAGCCAATTCTATAAGAGATGCTTCAGATGAATTACTCGAACCTGCAGTAGCCGCGACTTCCATTACCCTGGGATTTTCTTCTTCGAGCAGATTATGCATTCCCTCCCAGGTGGTGATACCGGCATCCTTGTTGAAAGTAGTATATGCATACAGGGAAGCCATCTCTTTTTTTTCAGAACTTGGAGTTTTCTCTTTCTTTCCCATAATACTCTGTAAATGCTTTGTATAGTCTTCTGCTCCTTCGTGCACAATGGTTTGCGAATTAAGTGAGAGTAATGAAATGAGAGAAAGGTGACGGGATAGTTTTTTTTTTTTTTTTTTTGAATAAGACTAAATCTATTAAGAAGAGGAATATAGTACAATCGAGGAGCTGTACTTTGAGCAAACTAAATCGAAGCCGGAAATGATATAGTATCAACATCGGTCCCAGAGAGCAACAATGACGAGAGTGACAGGTGACAAAGAGAACAGAGAAGAACAAGCTAAGCTGAGGAGTCTACCCAGCATGGGCAGTGTCTCCCAAACGACATTTTTTTCCTTTCTTTTTACTGACTTTGACCCAACCATTCTGATCTGGCTGGACTGGAACCACTTGCAGACTGTTCTGTGCGGGAGGTGAAGTTTCCTTATCTGAGTCAGAAGAAGAAGACTCATGAGAGCGTTTCTGCAAGATCAAAGAAGCAGTGGGATCCTCGGGTCGATCTGAGGGCGGGTCCTTTGGATGCTCCACATTCTCCTCTTCCACTTCAATATCCTCCTCATCAGAGCTAGAGGATTCGAAGTCAGCCATAGGGGGACTATCACACGGTTTCCAGCTCTTGGATTTGGATTTGCGATTGAGGTTCTTCTTTTTGTTGAGGAACGTTGCACATGAATTCTGGAGATGACATGTCTGATGGCAATGACGACACCTGAAGGCTGTATTCTCATAGTCCAACGTTTGAACCCAATGGAAGTCCCCGACTTTCAGGATGATCTGGTCTGGCAGCCCTTTGCTGATGTCAATTTCCGCACAGATTATGCCAAAGGTATATATACCCTTCTCTGCCCTTGATGTGTCTGTTGCCAGGAAGCGGCCAAGAGTGTCCCCAATTGATTGAAAAACAGCAAAATGCCAAAGATGCGCAGGGAGATTTGGAAGCCTGACCCAGATAGGAAGCTTGGTGATTACAACAGTAGAGGGGTCAAAATCTGGGAACCAGGGGGTGAGGAAAAGTCCGGCTGAACCCCAGAACCAGGGGCCCCCCGTTAAGGCCTTCTGGTAATCTTCGTTGAAGACAAAGGCAACAATAAAGAAGCCTTTCGAGCATAAAAAGACTTTGGTGTTGTTGGTCCAATTGGTGCGGATCCACTGGTATAGATCAGCAGTACGAGGCCATAGTCCGTTAAACCTGCAAATGATGGCTTTTTCTGCAAATGTCTGGTATTGATCATCCAGAGTAGGATGAGCAATTTCAATAGCTGGGGTTTTCTCCATTTTGTCCACCAAGAAAGGTTTCGGACCCTCAGCAGGTTGAGCAGTATGCTTGGCAGGTTGTGCATGAACTGCATCTTTATAAGAAAATCCTTTGGGGGCAGAGGATTGCCCAACAGCACCTCCTCTTAGTCGAAGCGATAGGATCACTGTGGCATTTCTTGCTATTTTGTAAAAGGAAAGAGGCAGATTGTAGTCAAGCTGCTTACCTGCAAAGAGGAGCCGCAGAAGGGAGGAAGGAATCCCCAACCTTTTCTCGAGGATCTGTGAGAGATAGCCCACAGTAAACGAGGGTTGCACCTCAAGGAGCAGGGTTTTGCCCGTCAAAAGAATTATTTGAATCTGAAATGTCGTTTGCTGGGGATGAGAGGGATCCCAGCTGCTAGGAAGGGGCATCGAAGTCGTCTTAGCGATTTCTCTGGGTTGCAAGGCCAGCTCCAGATCCAGTTGAGACTTCTTCCGCAAGTAGAATTCCAGAGCAGCAGTAGCCCAGGTGAAAATACTGCTAGCATGGTCGTAGAGAAAAATGGGACTGCGGCCATGAAAAGGTGAGGCGAGATCGCCCCATCCTGCCATCCCACCGTTAGACGGCCAAAGGTCTGTGGTGGCCGTGACAGATGCGTGCTGAGAGACGCACCATTTCCCTGCAAAAAATCGCTCCACCTCTGCAGACAACGCCTTATCTTCTGCAATGTTGCGAATAGACGGGTATCCGCTTCTTCTTCTCCTCGCTGGGGTCTGCCTGCTATCAGAATCATGGCGGCAGAACCAGGCCTGCGCGATCTAGCTAGCGGCGGCAGCACTCGGCGATTGAAACCCTAGGGAAAGGGTAAGGGCGCGGGGGTTCTCCATTCCGTTCTCCTGCTAGAAGAAATTCGTGACAGGATAGTTTTAAATGCTGAAGGGGGATGAAATATATTATTTTAACATGAAACAACCTTTCAATCAAAACAAAATCCTTTTTATCGATAATTGACAATCCATTCATTAATTCAATCATTAAAGTGCATAACGGATATTGATTTATGAAAAGATTTTCTTTGGACAACGAGCTTTTAAGAATCTGCGACATTGCGATCTGCGATTTGCTGTGCAATATTGCAATGTCGCAATATCGCAGATCGCAATTTTCTTAAATCGAAATCATCGTAAGATCGCAATTATCGCAAATCGCAATATTTACGAATCACAGTCTCATAGCATCGCGAAATTGCAGTATCGCAAACTCGCAATATCGCAAAATATAATATATGAAAAGTATTTGTTAAACATCTTTTCTGCGATATGCGGTTTGCGATCAATATTTTAATGCACATTTTTTTGGGATCGTGCTATCGCAATATCGCAAAATCGCAATTTAGAAGATTTTGCTTCACAAAGGATATCCACTTTTTGCGATGGATGCAG
Source organism: Pinus albicaulis (assembly GCA_034641835.2). NCBI lineage: Eukaryota > Viridiplantae > Streptophyta > Pinopsida > Pinales > Pinaceae > Pinus > Pinus albicaulis. The sequence goes on from CM076569.1 coordinate 30,635,540, forward strand.
TATTTTTCTTCAAAGAAAGATTATATTCTGATCTATCATAAAATTAAGTTTATTTAGAGATTTTTGAAGGAATTTCCCTAAGTTATGATAGCAAGTTTTATTTGAGAAAGGAAACAAGCACTAATTAATTTTTTGGATTTTTTGACTAAGGGTCCCCTCATATTTAGTATTATTACTAATACTAAAATAAAAAGGGGGGTTGTTGCTGGCCACAACATGTCCTAATACATGATGATGAAACCCAAAAATAATTGGCCTAGAGGATTAAGAGATATACTAGAGCTATCTCCAATTAAATCATTCTGAATAATTTTTTTTTTGTAAGCTTAGGTAGATCCTTCCCATTTTCTATTAATTTAAAATTGGGCAACAAAGATACAAAAAATTAGACCTCAACCTTCCCATAGGAAACCAGGTCTGTTGGCCATCTAAGTGCAATGTATGTCAACCAAAACATAAACAGTCTTAATAACCTGTACAAAATTTGAAGATACTTAACATCTAAGTATGTAAATACTATCATTTACATATAAGGAAACTAGCTGCTAAAAAAGAGTAACTGATAACATTAATCATCTTCTGACTCCACAGGGGCAAGGTCTTTGGCACTGGAACTAGGAATTTCAACCTGTTGCAATGATTTTATATCCTTCTCCATCCTGCCTAGTCGAGCATAATGATGAAACTGATGAATATTAATTTCCTGAATATTTTCTATTAATATCTGCCAGAGTAGACTCTAGCTTGGATTCTGCTATCTCTTGAGTCGACATAGTTGCTTTTGCTAACAAACATTTTATCAGCCAATAAGTTCTAATTGAATGCTAGAACAGAGAAATACATCCACAGGTATGCCCTAAATCAGCAACAACATTCTCCAAATCTTCGAATTCCATATCATCCTCCACATCCATTTTGTTTAAAGCCTCAGTTTCCCAACCATAAATGTGAGATTTAACAGAATTGGCAATATCTCCTGCAAATGTCTGCATTAGCGGCTCCAGGAGTTGCTTTGTTGATTTCCTTCCTCTTTTCACAGGCTAATGAGAGATAGGCTTCTTGTCTTTATCTCCATTTGGCTTCCTGCCTTGAGTTTTCTTTACCATCTTAGAAAAACCAGGAAGAGACTCTTCTGATACTAACAACCAAACAACATATCTAGGACAGATACATATTAGAAAAATTAAAAAATAGGAGTTTTTTAAACTGGCAGACAAACCTTTTCCATTACCCAATTTAACAAAAGCCACAAGTTTTATTACCAGAAGCGAAACCCTGAAAACAAAATAGATACACCGGGCTATATAACTACTCCACTCAGAAACAACCCAAATTTTCAACCCACAATTGACCGTTGTCCATTCAGAACTCCCATGAACCAACTTCCAAACAGCTAACTCACTCCCAGTTATCCATGGACAGAAACGAAAATCGCCAACCCAAATAACAAGTAAAATATTTAAGATAAAGCAGCAGAAGGCCCTAAGCAATGACATAAAGCTCACAATCACAGAAATAAGCAGAACAATTTTATCATTGTCTGATAGTCGTTTCTTAAAATTATGCAACATTCTTCCCAAATTGCGAATAAAGTAAAATTCAATTATTGGCAAGTTGAAGACAGAAACTAAAGCCAACCCCATTCCCCAACCACAACATTCTTTCCAGAATATAACAAAAGGACTTTTATACAAAAAATCTAGAAACCCCATGACTAATTTCTGCATGCAACGAACACCTAAAACTTTCATCATTTTCCGAGACCAGGACCGAAACCTAGCAAACCACCATTTATAGAAATAGTCGAAAAACACCACAATTGGCAGGCTGAAGGCAGAAACAAATTGCAGAGAAACCAACCACATTCCCCAACAACAACATTCTTTCCATACTAAATCATAACGATTTTAATACAAGAAAACAAAAAATCCCATGACTATTTTCTACATGCAACCAGATTCTGAAACTTTTGGCATTTTCTGAGACCAGGACCGAACAAACCACCATTTAAAAAAATAATCTAAAAAAACCATGACAATTTTCTGCATTCGACGATAATCTGAGACCTTCAAAAATTGCACAGAGAAGAAAAATGACAATACATACCAAATAACCTCCTGCATCGTCACCCTATGTCTTCGGCTCTGTTCTTCACTGTATGCATAACGAACTTCAAAAAACAACCACAAAAATAAAAACCTTACCATTCCACTTGTATTACCCTTCCGTCGGCACTTTTTCCCAAGACTCTCTAATGATTGTTGTCCTTTCAACCTGCCCGCCGACCCACCTCGTGCATGGAACGGTTGTTGACTAATAAAAGGTGCCTTTTAAAACTCCTAATTATCCCACATTAATTGTAATGTTCCCAATTAGCCATTTCTATTTGGAACATTATAATTGCTCCATTTTTGAAATAAGAAGTAAGAAACATAATAAAATCTATCCCAGTGTGAAAGGGGATTGAGGTAGGAGGATAAAATAAAGCCTCTTGAGTGTGAAGAGGAGCAAAAGCAAGGAGCTAGCTTTGGTTGACCAAGTCAACAACGCTGTCACAAGGGAGGGAAATCCACTAGGGCAACACAGTTTTGAAGGAGGAGACTTCTCAAAGAAGCTACATCACCAATGAGTGGGGCCCAGGATGGAGGAGCTCGCTTGGGATAAAAAGGAAGGAATAGGAGCAAAAGGATTCATTCATTCATACTTCTTGTTTCAGTCCTATGACTGATTGCAAGCTTCAGCTGTTTAGCTGGAGTTGCAACACTGTTTAGTGCAAGAGTTCTCATGTGGGAATTCTAGTTTCATCATTGTTGTAGCTGATTGGGAGATCTAAGGAGGAGGTCTTGATTTCCATTCTTAGCCACTATCTTGAGGAAAGCCATCCTCTAACCTTGACAGCATAGTCACTCCCAGGGAGTGCATTATTTCTGCAGTAGCTGCAATAGCTGGGTTGTATCTATCTATTTGTGCTTATTTTGGAAGAGGAGGAGGTGATTTCCACCCCAGGGGTTCTATTGAGGGAGGAATTGAGCCCATTCTTGTATTTTGTATCCCTTGTTGAGAATATTAGATATTTTTCAATACAGAGTTACTGGGTACAACGTTATTTTCTGCAGTGTTGTATCTTCTGTTGCTATTTTGCCGGAAACCCTTGCTGGGGAGTTCCAATGTGTTGTAAAAGAGGTCAATCCTCTCATTTCTGATCTTATAATGAATGAAAGCTCCAGATATATGTTATTTCATCTATTTCTGTAGTTTACATCATAAAAATAACGTTGTTGCTGCCTCCGACATATCTATTTTATTAAGTACTGGGATTGTGATGCTTTTTGGCACATTTGAGTTGGGGAGATCTGTTTAATGTAGCTAGAGTTATTTATTTTTGATGCCATTCCATATTTATGCTACATACAACATATTTTAGAGGATCCAAGACCTAGAATGCGTTATTATTGCATTGGTTTCCTTATACAACGTCCTCATTGGAGATATTGCTGAAATTCCTGAAAATGAATATTACATTAATCATCAATCCGGGAAAGTCCTCTTATTTCAAGAGTGTACATAGTATGTGGATGCTATTAATGTAGAGAGTAATTTTTCCTAAATTTTAGTATAGATCTTGACACAATAATAAATGGAAGCAACTCCAATTGCAATTATTAAAGGGAATATCAAATCTTACAACAATTCAAGTAACAGCATCATCAGCCGAGAGCATAGTAACAATAACTCACCTCTACTTAGATGATTAAATCTAAAATATAATAAATCTCTATAAATCACTCAATATAGGAATGATATCACTTCTGAGAGTCTAATAGCAATAATCAAACTCTTACAGATGATTAAATCAATACAATGCACTGTCTAGATAATTCACGCTGTAATGAACAAAGCTTAAATCAAATGATAGTGATGTAAATTATAAACAGAACATATATTATCTTAATACAAGAAAGTAATGAACAACTAATAAAATAAACTCACAAAAATAAGAAATTATCAAACCAACCAAACTCTAGAAGAATCAGAAATATAACACAAGGAAGCAGTTAACTTCACTAGAGGTCGGGCCCTTAGTTGCCAGCCAGCACTGCTAAGTTACTTCAGATAATGCGAGAGAACATCAACTTCAATTATATATTAATCATAGAACTTGAGTAAAATTACAATATGATCACATTCTCCAACGACGCAAGTCTGTAATTAAACTTACAACTTGAAAAATAACAGAGATTCTCCCCTTTCTTCCTACAATCGCTTTCTTTTATAAACAGAAAGGGGTAAAGAGTAAATGGTAAATGCGTTCCCTCAGGATCTCCCGATCTTGAGGGATTTGCAACCGATTTCTAACTTAAGACATCTTTTCTATTCCATGCTGATCCCTCTGATTTTCTCTCAACCTTGTTCGCAACCGACGTGTTCCTTCCTTTGCTTGTCAGATTCTACTGTTCCAACGTCAGGGAACAACAATCGTTCCTTTTGTCGATTTCCAGCATAAAGAAGGGTAAGAGTTAATTAAATCATAACTGCAAATAATTCCTTCATTTCTTACCATAATTCCTTAATATATTAGTGCATTAAGATATGAAAAAGATAAGAATCAAGGAAAACGATGATGAACTTAATAGTAAATACATACCCATTTCGTAACTCAACATACTCCCCTGCTTACCCTGTTTCATGTCGTCATGAAAAGCAATTAATTCTGATGGAGTGCAGTTAAAGAGTAGTCTGGAGAAGGGGCATCAAAAATTGGTCTGAAACCATGATGTTGAGCTAAGAGTGCAAAAGCGGGCCCTTCCTTTCCTTCAGGCAATTCATAGATGGCCTTGTAACCTTCAGGAGGATACCAAATTATGGGGATATGAAACCGACATCCTAACCAATAGGGTCCTTCTCTTAAAATGAGGTTTCTATATGTGACAAAACGGGTTGTAGCCACTTTAAAATTTCTGTAATTAAATGGCTCCCTATCCTGCACACTACTAGTAGAGACCGTTCCCTAAGCTTAGACGCAGTCGGAGAGCTTTCTTGAATGGATTGAAAATATGATACTCTATTTTGTACAATCTCTTTATGAATAGGCCTTAAAATTTTAATCACCTCTTCCCTTTTTCATCAGACTCTTATGGTTGGCAAGCATTTGCAAAGGGTGCTTGGGTTCACTTCTTACCCAAAGATCCAATCCATGCTCTTGTCTTTGGAAGGCGTTATGAGCTTTGAACCATTTAAGTTGATTAATTGCAAACGAGATAAAGGCCTGGAATTGAACATCTCCCACAAAAGGGTTGGGGTTATTTTCCACCTCATCTGCTAATACAAAATTGTGCAGGTAAAATTCACATAGCAACCTTTGAACCTTTACACCATGCTGTTTGCAACAATTTATAAAATCTTCAACTGTTTTTAATTCAATTGGTTTTTCAGCTCTCACGGCTTTAATTTTTAATATCAAGTATCGTTCTACCAAAAACAAGGTGTAGTTAGTGGCGGGAGCCCTGCATGCCAAGACGTCTGTATATAATGAGCAGATGGTGTCTGTCCAAGCTATGACCCTATCTAATTTGAGCTTGATTCTCTCTATTTTCTCTTCTGCTTTTCTGTATCCGTCGAAGGTCTCGCTCTCTGTCGCATTCATTTCTTGAAGCTGCCTCTGTAACGCTTGATATCTTTGCTCGGGAACAGTGTCTTGTTCAATCCATTCTAACGCGAGCTGAGCCTGTGCTAATTATTTCTGAAGATTCAGAATAATGGGGTCATTGTGTGTCATGATGTCTTTAGCTTGTATGCTTGTCTGAGTGCTTATAATATGAGAATGGATGTGTTCTGTCTGATTCTCTTTATTATGGGAGGTCCAAGCCTCTGTTTGAGTAGTCGTGCTGTGAGAGGGTACATCCTCTATCTGAGTAGCTATATCTACGAAAATTGCATTCTGTTCTTCTTGAATGATGACTGGTTGAGTGGGTATGGGCTCGGTTTGAGTCCCTATAGTCCTCCTTTCATGTGATTCTATTTGAATAGCTACATTTGCTGTCTCTAGGGTTTTGTTCGGGACCTTTACCGCTGTGATTTCCTTTATTTTTCTTCTAAGCATTTTTATTGTTTTGCGCAGCTTCTGTTGTTCTTTCCTAAGATTTTTCAATTTGGCTCTATACTTTTTCGGAGGAGCAACTATTCTGCTGATAGTCTCATTAATATTTTCTGCCTCTAAAGAGCCTAGTTGCTCATCCTGGCTCTGTTCTAAGAGGACCGTGTCTCCTGATTGAATATCGGCTTCCCGAAGCATCTCTGTCTCTACTTCTTCTCCTTGGCCTATGTTTTATGTACTTAGGCCTACCTGGCTATTTTATACTAGAAGCATGTCACCGAATTGGTGCACTGCTTCCCGAATGGCCTCTGTAATATCCCTTTTTCAGGACTGCTCGTGAATCATGCATAAAAAACGCATTTCCAGCAACATATGCAATAAAATAGTGAAATCATCACTTGGATCCCATGGATACATCTATGTATCATGTAAATACAAGAGATCATCAGAAAGAAATGGAACTAGGTGGGTTAAGCAGACCTCCCACACTAGTGTAGCTGAAAATGACTAAAAACCCCAAAACTGCATTTTGCTGGAATTTTTGCATAGAGTGACTGCGCAGTATTATGAGGGTTTTAACTCAGAAAATAAGAAGAAAAATATATCTACTCATATATTAAGTAAATATGCATTAAGAACTGAGATATAGTCTCCTTATACAAAATACAAGAAACCGACAAGGGTTTCTTGTCAAACACTCTACATTCAAAATGGGATATTCAGTAATTTACTGAATCACCACTGCAACATTGAAGCATATGAGTGTACAAGGCTGAAATGATGTCTGATATGATGAATATCCCTCAAGGGATTCCTCCCATGAAAGGATGAACCTCTCAATCACAAGGAAACTCAACAATGGATCCACCAAACCATGCACTAAGAACTCCCTCCAAAATAATGCATTCCCTAGTAGAAACAACGCTGGGAACGTATGGGAAATATGTGGTCTGATACCACAGATCTGAAATAATCTCTGGAGCTCTCCAAACAGATCTCTCAAGTGAAGGAAACCTTCCTTCAATGAGAAACTAGCTCAGAAGCCGGGATTCCAATCCCTTCCACTACTGCACCCAACAACACTGCACAATCTCTGACAAGAACTGCACTGATGAAAATGACTGAAGCTTGGCCTGAAAACCTGATGTGGAATGATGAATGCAAACTCTCCCAATGAGCTCCTCAAAGGAAAGAGGTGGGATTCTCGCCCAGGAACACTCAGTGCTAAACAACACTGCAGCTTTGCTAAGTAGCAAAGCAGCAACAATTCTTGGCAGCCAAGAATAATAATCTACAACATGATGAATAATGCTGCCATCCTCTTCCTTATATAAGAAATGATTTTTCCGACCCTTGGCCCCACTCAACTAGGTTACTTCTAACCCAAGTTACATCTCCCTCCAAAATTGCGTTATTCATTTTTGGATTCCTCCTCCACTAAAACTACGTTGTTGACTTAGTCAAAGCAACTTCATTTTAAACTTGCTCACACATGGAGGTGTATTATTAGGCTTGAAAGAGTGTCCCCTTTCACAATTGGAGTATTTTATTCCTCCTTAGGAGACTTAAGGGAATTTCTACCCATTTATTTACCGGCTACAATTGCTGCTAACTCTAATGTTCCATTTAGCTTGGAGGCTAAAATTTTGGAACATTACAGTCCTCCCCTCCAAAATCTTTGCTTTATCTCAAGAAAATGCATAAGGAGAACAAAATTTCTCCCCTCTTCCTCATGTGGCCTCCATCAATAGCCTCCATCACTGCATCAAGAAAATCTGCAAATAAATTGTCATCCAATGCTTCCTCCCAAGTGTGAAAAACCAAAATGTCTGCAACAATCCAAGGTGGAAAGTGTGAATGGAAACCTGATAGCTGTCTCATGGCCTCCACAAAGTAGGAGTGATGATTAACATGGTGAATGAGTGCCTTCCTCACCCATGCTATCATCCAAATGAAGTGAGTCACCCTCCAACATGGTAACTCATGGAAAGTCTCCTCCACCTTGTGCTCCTGAAATGAAGGTGGGCTGAATGAATGTACATGATACGCAAGAGGGCCTATCCCACGCTGTCCTCCTCTCCACTCATGATAAGTGTAGAGGGCATGCTGATCTTGGGCTGAAACATGATTTCCCTCCAATGGCAAGAAGAAGATTGAGCCTCCAAGGACTCTTCCTCCGAAACCATGAGTCATGCGAACCCAAACCATTCCATTCAAGATGAATGGCACATCATCACCATATGGTATCCAAATCAGAAAATTGTTGAAGGTTATGTGAAAGTTTGGATGATACATATGGTATCTCTGGTGAATACAACACAGTTCTCCCAACTGCTGATTGAGAATGCCATAAGGCAAGTGGTCCTGCAACAAGTTACAAGCTGTATGTGTTTGTTCTCCCAACATGGGGAATTAATCATCAATGTATATCAGCTGTACATATATAAGATAAAAATACACTTACCCAAATTCATGTATATATGGGCTACTATCATCATAAACATTGGCCCTAAAGTGACCATGAAACCCAAAAATATTCTTGCTCTCTTGAGGAGCAATGCATTGTTCAAACATGGTGGGAAAACAAAAATACTTAATGGAGTAATCAATAAGTACAGAAATTCATTTGCTACCATACATAGTGAGTATGCTAAAAGTGAGGTCCATGTATAAGTTCCCCCATGAGGATTCCCTCACAAAAATCTGCAAGAAGAAGGGATACACATGCTCCTTGGAACACTCCATCAATAAGTACATACTCCCATGTGTCAGTGTTGTAGGCCTTAAGAATAAGGCTCCATGACTTCTCCCTTTGACATTCCAGATGCCAAAGCCATCCACCATCATACTGCTATGTGAGAATTTCATCTTCCGACATGGAAGTCTCTCATGATCCTCCAATGTTGAAGGGTAGCCTCCTTGCACCATGAATGTGCCTTCCTTCTTTCCGGAAATATCATGAAAAGTATGAGAATAATTTTTCCCATACTCTCCCAAGTGAAACCATAGCAACAACAACTTTTGTTGCTGCCTCATCTCTCCCTCATACAAGCCACAGAGTAAGATCATGAAGGTCAACTGTATGATGCCCCATACCAACAATTCTTCTGCTGCTCTATCATATGGGTGCCATGCCATCCAATTGGTTCCTCTCTCCATACAAATATTCCCTTGAACAAAAACCCATCAGCAATACATGGAAGCAAGATGCAATAAAAACAAGTTTCCAAATGACAAATGGAGAGTGAATCTTGGTCCCCCTCATGGAACCAATGCAGTGCATTCTTGGCCTGCATCAAAATAAGAAATAACAAGTGTTTTTCTAGCCACTTGTTTGCTTCCATAGTCATCTCATAAGATGAAAACATGAAGTCACAGTATGGTGTCATTGGTGCACACCAAGAGACATATGGCTTCCGCCACAACTCATGAAAAGGATAGCAAATATCAATGCTACAAGGAGTTGCAAGTACATCATCATACAATAGGAAATAAGAGATAATCCTTCTTGTTAGATCATGCTCAAACAAGGAAAAGAAGTACCATACAAAATGTGAAATTATACCTCCTCCATTATGTACTTGAGGTCTTGAGCTGAAATGGCTCAACTGGAAATTATTCCTCACTCCCAATGAGTAGGAAGGTGGCTGTGACATCCTCTCTATCACCATCTGGGCTATGCATCTCTCTATTTGCTGATATATGTCCTATTGGATGCCCTCCCAGTGAACTCCTCCATCAACAGGAAATATGCATCAAAGTGCATAGAAGAGAAGTCCTCATGTGTTGCATGTAGCAGCTTCTCCTTGAGACTAGAAGATCTAGTCAAGAAGATCCTGCTATAGGAATAGATGAACACATCATACACCATGTATCTATCATCTCCATCCGGGTCATCAAGAATCATGCATGCACCAAGATCCTTGGAGTACTCTACCAAGAGTTGAGATCTCCAGTAAGGATCAATCCTCCTCAAAGACAGTGCTGGTGATCTGGCATGTGAAGCTCTCCTCATGCTATTGCATGCTACTTTGATATCCCCCATGCCAAATTATTCCTCCAAACTCTTCACCTCTCCAAAATCCAAGAGTGGTGAATCCAAAGACAAGATATCTCTCATCAACTGTAGATCTGGTGGCCTCCCTGGTGGAATGCCTCTATGTAGTGAGACATCAATGTCAAGAGTAGACTGTAAATATGATTGGGCAACCTTGCCCTTGCCCTTATAATGCAAATCAGTCTGCCTCTTTCTTACACTGGCTCTCTAAAATAGAGAAGGGTGTGTAACTCTCATCAAATGATGCTGCTCTCCCTCCCTTACTCCTCCTTCCAGCTACAATGCTGCACAATCATGCTGCTCACTGATTGTGCTTGGACCTCCATGTATGAGATCCTGGGGAACTTCTTGCAAAAGCTCAAGAATCCCTCCTGTTGGAGCATGTGCTCCTCCCTCCTATTTGGATGTGCTCTATATGTGACAACGTTGTTGCCCTCTTCTTCATCAATGTGTGTAGGCAACATCTCAACAATTGGATCCATTTGTGAAAAAGTGATACCCATGCCCTCTTGTTCAAGAATATGAACTAGAGGTTTTTCTTCCGGAAATGTGTAATGCAAGACATCAGCTCCTCTCATGGTTTTCTAAAATGGAGTTTCCTCCATCACATGCAAGGGTTTTGTTTTCTCAAGTTTTCCTTGCTCATGTGTCTTAGGAAGTTTTTCACCAAACCTCTCCATCAATGTTTTTATGAATATTTCATAAGAGAAAGTGTTGGCATTATTTAAGGAAAAATATTTAAAAATCCACCATGCATGAGCCTTACCTTTGAAATGTAGCGTTGCAACTCTGATGGCTTCTCCTTTGGAAATATGGTGCAGCTGCAAATAGGAATTTAGCTCCCTCACCCAGGCTCTAGCTGAACATGTGGGTGATCTGGAAAAAGTAGATAGAAGAAATCTATCTGCATCCTGCTATTGGTTCTTCTCCACCTGAATCTTGCAAAAATCTTGGAAATCAGTATGATCTCTAAACCTCTCAGTTTGAGATTCATACTCCTGCCACAAATCACTAAGAGTTCTCCTCTTAGGCATTTTTCCTCCTCCCATCCATCTCAGGATAGCTATGGGCACTTGACTACGCTGTGCATCATAGAGTGTAGCTACATGCTCACACTCACCATGTGAAAATCTAGATTCATCTCTAGATTCAATCTCCTTTGGAGGTCTCATCTCCAATCTCATCTTCTTCAGCTCTCCTTGAAAGCTCTTCATAGATTTTGGAAGAAGCTTTGTGAGCTTGTCTTCCTTTCTTTCTGCACATACTAAAGCTTTCTGGCTTCTATCCATCTCTCCTTCTTCTGATATCCAGATCTCACAAGCTGATCCATAGATCATGCTTTGATACCACTGTAATATCCCTTTTTCAGGTCTGCTTGTGAATCATGCATAAAAAACACATTTCCAACAACATATGCAATAAAAAAGTGAAATAATCACTTGTATCCCATGGATACATCTATGTAGCATGTAAATACAATAGGATATTAGAAATAAATGGAACTAGGTGGGTTAAACAGACCTCCCACACTAGTGTAGCTGAAAATGACTAAAAACCCCAAAACTACATTTTGCCGGAATTGCTGCATAGAGTGACTGCACAGTCTTATGAGGGTTTTAACTCAGAAAATAAGAAGAAAAATATATCTACTCATACATTAAGTAAATATGCATTAAGAACTGAGATCTAGTCTCCTTATACAATAATACAAGAAACTGGCAAGGGTTTTTTGTCAAACACTCTACATACAAAATGGAATATTCAATAATTTACTGAATCACCACTGCAACACTGAAGCATATGAGTGTACAAGGCTGAAATAATGTCTGATATTATGAATATCCCTCAAGGGCTTCCTCTCATGAAAGGATGAACCTCTCAATCACAAGGAAACTCAGCAATGGAGCCACCAAACCATGCACTAAGCACTGCCTCCAAAATAACGCATTCCCTAGAAGAAACAACGCTGGGAATGTATGGGAAATGTGTGGTCTGATACCACATATATGAAATAAGCTCTGGAGCTCTCCAAACAGATCTCTCAAGTGAAGGAAACCTTCCTTCAATGAGAAACTAGCTCAGAAGCCGGGATTCCAATCCCTTCCACTGCTGCACCCAAAAACACTGCACAATCTCTGACAAGAACTGTGCTGATGAATATGGCTGAAGCTTGGCCTGAAAACCTGATGTGGAATGATGAATTAAAACTCTCCCAATGAGCTCCTCAAAGGAAAGAGGTAGGATTCCTGCCTGGGAACACCCAGTGCTAAACAACACTGCAACTTTGCTAAGCAGCAAAGCAACAACAATTCTTGGCAGCCAAGAATAATAATCTACAACATGATGAATAATGCTGCCATCCTCTTCCTTATATAAGACATGAGTTTGCTGACCCTTGTCCCCACTCAGCTAGGTTACTTCTAACCCAAGTTACATCTCCCTCCAAAATTGCATTATTCATTCTTGGATTCCTCCTCCACCAAAACTGCGCTGTTGACTTAGTCAAACCAGCTTCTTTTTAACCCTGTTCACACATGGAGGTGTATTATTAGGCTTGAAAGAGTGTCCCCTTTCACAATTGGAGTATTTTATTCCTCCTTAGGAGACTCATGGGCTTTTATATCCATTTATTTACCGGATACAACTGCTGCTAACTCTAATGTTCTATTTAGCTTGGAGGCTAAAATTTTGGAACATTACAACGTCTATATCGGTTTCTGCTTCATGGCTTGCATCTTTTTAGGGAGATAGAATTATAGTATCGCCAACATTCTCAGGAGATTGGGTTGCTCCTAAATTAATATTGAGCGGGCTTTCAGGCTACATGTAATCATTCATGTTGGCCAGGACCTGGGAAAATTAGAAATCCTGCAACAAATCACCTTGGGGACTCATGCTTGTTATTGAGGGAAGTCCCAATTCATTTCTTTGTTCATCTCCAAAATTCCATGTTTCTTCCTCATGGTCTGATTCAGGGTTTTCCTGGCCTTCTGACTCTGGCTGAAAGTATTGTTCACTTACTGGGCTAGATAATTATATAGGTTGACTGGTACTGCCTTGAGGATTTTCGGCCACTCCTAATCTTGACCTCAAACTTGTGGATCATCTGCGCTTTTTAGGTATGATCCTTGAAAGGGTATTCCTCTTCCTTTTCTGAACTGGGTTAGATGCAGGTGGGTCTAAACATGCTTCGAGAGCTAATATTAGGTCACCCTAGCTTGATTGCTGCTGGGCGAGGTTATAGCTAACTATTAGCCTGATCAGACAATGGTGGCTTACTACGGCTTCTATGTGTTGGGACCGTCTTAGCCTCTTGGCGGTGTCATGCAGTAAAGAGTTCAATAATGCAGGTAAATTAACAGAGCACTTTTGTTTTAGAACTGCTAAGAGTTTAAGTTGACGCGGCCTTACCACGTCTTTTCGCCCGTCACATGTAATTTAGTTCTGGACGATTCTTTCTAGTTATCCCCATGGTTCTCCAAGAGAAGATGGCCGAATGCCTTTGCCCTTTTTGACCAGTTCCTGTCCTTCGTCTCTAAAAGCCTCAATAACCTCCTGCAGCTTCAACCGCTTACCAGCCCACACAGGTCCTCCTGCCGGTAACCCAGATACTTTCGCTATCACCGCGTCTAATACAATGATTTTCTTGCCCCTTACCATAGATTGTCCATTTTGTAGATTTCGTAAGAACTCGATGGAAATTTCCTCGTTGGGTGGTTGAAATCTCGTAAAGTATGTTATCCACACGGCTTGAGCTAAAATTTCCCTAGCTGCATCAGAAAGAACCAGTATTAGCGGTTCTTTGTGTACTGCTCTTCCTCCCATAGTGTTTGATTTCTACAAATGATAAGTGTAGCAGGAAAAACACAGCGACGATCAGAGTTGAGTGATGGAACAAAAAAAAAAAAAAATACCGTTATTTAGGGCTGTTATCATACCACATGCTCTGTGATCATGGAATGTCATATCATTCTGCAAAATCTAATGAAAAAAATGACAGTGCATTCATAAGTACACTGGAGATCCCCGCCCCCCTTCGAATTAATAAGTCGCCTACGACTGAATGAATGAAAGGGTAAGGCGTTGGCGACGAAGTACAGGGGTGATGGATTGGAAAGGTACGCTTATTAATGAAAGGATCGTAAAGGGTATTGGAGTGGTGAAATCAAGGCTTGTACCGAGAATTATGAATAAGTGATAGGCTGCCATGATGTGATATGATAAAGAAAAAGGGATAGCATACGCAAGTAATAATACTTTAGTGCCATTATTCCACTTAAACTTTTATGATTGATTAAAAAACTATTCATGCATAAAGGTTCAAGGTATGTTAGGACCATAATCTCTCCGTAGAAAATATTATAAGAAGAGGGAATTATAATAGTTATTGATGTAAAATAAAGCTTCAATACCATCAACAGATATTCTATTTCCTGTAGGCGTCCATAGCCTCGACAAAGTTGCTTTTTAACCCTTGGGAACCATGGTCCTCTATGTATAATTGGGGAAGTGTCTTATGATGTCCATAGTAGAGACCAATGTGCTGGCGTGGTGACCAGGTGAACACATGGCCATTCACTGGGAAGTAGTGAAAGTGGTAAGGCCGGCTCGTGATGAGACCTCCTGTTTCCAAGGAATTTATTTGTTTATGCATCCATTGGATCATATCCCTGGTGTGGTGGCCATAGTGGGAATTTCACTTCGCTCCTTTCTTATGATCATGGTAGGCTGGCTCGTGATGAGACCCCCTATCCTCCATCTATGGAAAAAAATCATAATTTTTTAGTGAATATATATATAGTTTAATTTTTTTTTTTGTCCCCATTTTATACATAGAGGGTGGCTCCTCACTCCTTAAGAGTAGGGATGGCGGAAGAAGTTTGAAATATTAATATAAAAAAAAATATACCCATAATATTAGTGATAATATCTAGAGAGAGTTATAATGGCAAGGGGGAACCAGCATGGTACAGATAATCAATCAGTTTGATTTATAGTGGAAATGAGGACAGTAAAGTGAGATAGATAACTGTTTCCTTTTCTTTTTTTTGGATCATCACAAAGCAATCTTGTTAAAGATGATAGTATTCACGGTATTTTCCTGTTCCACTAAACCTGTATATTTTTTATCTTTAAATACGTATTGTACCTTTCATGCCATTAAGAAGATCATAAAGAGTGAAACTAGGGTGGTCTAGGGATGATTATGCAAGAAGAGAAAGAGAATATTCTAAAAAATATTCACAAAGTGTTTTTCTTTGAAAGGAATAACAAAAGAAAAACCCACACAAAAAGTGTTGTTCCTTAAAGAGAACAACAGCTATTCCCTATAGGGAACAACAAAAGAAAATACACAAAAAAATGTGTTGTTCCTTATAGGGAACAACAAGAGAAAACACATGCAAAAATTGATGTTCCTTATAGGGAATAGCAGTTGTTCCCTGTAAGGAACAACAAAGCAAGCTACACACAAATTTTTTTTGTTCCTTGTAAGGAATAGCAAGAAAAAGTACACGCCAAAGTTGTTGTTCCTTAGAGGGAACAACGGATGTTCCCTGTAGGGAACATAAAAAAAAAAAGTCACACGAAAATTTTTGTTCCCTATACGGAACAACAAAGTGAAATACACACAAAATTGCTGTTCCATGTAAGGAACAATAGCTGTTCCTTGTAGGGATCAAAAAATAAAAATGCACATAGAAATCACTGTTCCTGTAGGGAACAGTAGTTGTTCCCTGTAAGGAACAACAAGAGAGAATACACACGATCATTGTTGTTCCTTAGAGGGAACAACATCTGTTCCTTAGAGGGAACAACAGTTGTTCCCTAGAGGGAACAACAAAAGATAATACGCACGATCATTGTTGTTCCTTAGAGGAAACAACAGCTGTTCCCTAGAGGGAACAACAAAGGAAAAATAGAGGAAAGAAAAAACTAATGTATAATCTATTATTAAGAAAATCCAATCAAACAGAAAGGAAAATTTATGTACAAGAAAAAGTACATTTATTCACTGGACTGGTGCTATGGAAGGGTTGCCCTCCTCAGCAAGAATTTGTATTGTGGAATCTTCTCATATCTATTGGTAAAAGGATTCCCTTGTAAGTGGTTTGTGATAGAGGTATACTCGATGCCTGTTCGCTTTAAAAGAGTAGCCAGACCCATCAATGGTGGCTAATGTAAGGGTGCCATTATCATGCACCTCTTGTATCTCATAGGGGCCTAACCATCTGGTCTGGAGTTTGCCCAGGAAATCCTGGAACCTAGAATCATATAAAAGTGCCCAATCACCTTCATGGAATATCTTCTTCTTGATGAGGGCATCATGCCATTTCGCTCTTTGTTGTTGGATTAGTGCAGTATGCTGAAAAGTTGATAGTCGGATTTCATCCAATTTATTGATTTGATGTAGCCTGTTGATCTGTGCTTCATTCAAGTCCAAGCCTACTTCTTGAGCTATCCTCAATGTCTGAATTCCAAATTCTATTGGGAAGATAGGTTCTTTGCCAAACACTAGCTGATATGGGGAATATCCTGTGGTATTTCTCCATGTCGTGTGATATGCCCACAGGGCTTCTAGCAATCAGGTAGCCCAGTCACGTCTATGAGATGAGACTATCTTTGTTAGTATTGCCTCGATTACTTTATTGGTACTTTCTACCTGGTCGTTTGCCTGCGGGTGGTATGGAGATATGATTCTGTGCATGATATAATGATTTTTTAATGTTGTAGCAATCTTATGGCCTACAAATTATGGCCCTCCATCCGTGATTATTTCTCTAGGCAAGCCATACCGCACGAAAATTTGGAAAATAAAGTGGATTATTGAGTCCTCCGTTGCACTTGGTAATGCTTCTGACTCCACCCATTTAGTCACATATTCTGTTGCAACCAATATATATGTCTTTTGATTAGATGATGGGTTTATTGGGCCAATGAAATCTAACGCCCATCATTCAAAAGGTTCAATGAATAACTGTGGATGCAAGGGCATCTCGTTAGACTGTCCAGGGTGGCCCATTCTTTGGCAGCTATCGCATGACTGGAAAAAATTCTTGGCGTCCTTAAAAATGGTGGGCCAATAATAGCCCATCTGTAAGAATTTATTTCCAGTCCCGTAGTCTGCAAAATTTCCACCGCAAGGCCTGTCGTGGCAAGCTTTTAAGATGTCGAAGATTTCATCTTCCCTAACACACCTCCGAATATGCATATCAGTTCCTGTATGAAAGAGATATTCTCCGATCCAGGAGAATTGAGTGCTACATTTTACTATTAGTTTTCTTTCACTAGGTGTTAAGTGCTTGGATAATTTTCCCACTGCTAGGTAGTTCACGACATCCGTGTACCACGGTGTTTTCATGGTTAGAGAAAATAAGTGCTCATCAGGGAACTAGTCTTCTATTGATGCCGAGTCGTCTGTCTTTGGCACACGTGAGAGGAAGTCTGCTACCGGGTTGTCCTTTCCTGGTCGATCTTTGATTGTTATGTCGAATTCCTGCAAAAGGATCAACCATCGTGTCACTGTTCCATTCGTAACAGGTTTATTAGATAAATATTTAATATCGGAGTGATCAGTATACAAAACCACAAGGTATCCTATTATATAGTGTCTAAATTTGTTAATAGCATAGATAACAGCTAAAAACTCCTTCTCTATTACTGTGTAATTCAATTTAGTAGGGGCTAAGTTTTTGCTAATGTAATATATAGCGTAGGGTGTCTTTTCTTCTTCTTGGCCAAGAACTGCCCCAATGGCTGTGTCTGATGCATCTGATGAAATCTGGAATAGTATATCCCAGTTTGGTCCTTGTAGAACTAGTGTTGTTGATACTAGCTGTTTTAGATCTGTAAAGGCAGTGTCACATTTTTCAGTCCATATGAAATCACTGTTTCCTGTTAAGACATATAATGGTGCAGCAATTTGTGAAAAATTCTTGATAAATCTACGATAATATCGAGCAAATCCCAAAAAACTACGTACCTCTGTTTGAGTGCAAGGAGTAGCTAGTAAGAGAATTACCTGTATTTTTGCCAGATCTACCTGAATTCTAGCTGCTGAAATGTGATGACCCAAGATCAGGCCTTCTGTCATCATCATATGGCACTTTTCGTGACTTAAACATAGGCTGGTAGCAATACACCATTCTAGAACTTTTTCCAATGTCTGTAATGCTTGC
Source organism: Pinus albicaulis (assembly GCA_034641835.2). Lineage (NCBI taxonomy): Eukaryota > Viridiplantae > Streptophyta > Pinopsida > Pinales > Pinaceae > Pinus > Pinus albicaulis. Next base: position 30,653,868 of record CM076569.1, read on the forward strand.
TCAAAGTCATCTCCATAGGGTGTGAAATCATCCATGTATACTTCTAATCCTTCATTTATCAAGTCTGCGAAAATACTGAGTATGGCTTGTTGGAATGTGGCAGGTGCGTTACACAATCCAAAAGGTAATACCCTATAGGTGAATGTTCCCCACGGATAGGTAAAGGTAGTCTTATCCTGGTCTTTAGGGGCAATTTGGATTTGGTTATAGCCACTGAAGCCATCCAGGAAAGAGAAAAATTTCTTCCTTGCTAGTGTATCTAGGACTCGATCAATAAATGGAAGGGGAAGTGGTCTTTCTATGTTGGCTTGTTGAGTTATCTATGGTCAACACATATTTTCCATTTCCCATTATTTTTGGGAACCTTGACTAATGGAGAAACCCATTTAATGTCAGATATAGGATAGATAAAATTGACATCTAACAATTTTTGAAGTTCTTCTTTAACAATGTCTTTTAGGTGAGGGTTTAATCTACACTGAGGTTGTTGAATGGTTTTTGCATCCTTTTCAGTGTAGATATGATGCATGCATAGCTGAGGGTTGATCCCTTTCATATCTGAGTAGTCCCAAGAAAAAGCCTCTTTATTTTTCCTAAGAACTTGAGTGAGTTTTTGTTGCTGGTCATCACTCAGATTACTGTTAATGTTCAGGATTTTCCCTGGCTCAATGTCGATAGGTTTGCTATTAGAAATAGTGGTTGTTGGTATTGTTTGGTCATTGATTTCTCTCAAGGGATCTTCTTCAATTTCATTGTCAAGGACTACTTTAATCATGTGGCATTTCAAACCTGATACTGTGGAAGGACGATTAATAGAAGTATTAATAACATCGTCTTTAGTTTTTTTTTTGAATTCAAGGGCATCTCCCACAGTTAATGGTGATCGAATATTTTCTGTGAAGTATGTTGTAGGTTGTTTCCTAGTTTTCATAATAGTCAAGCTTGGCTGAGTAGGGGGTATAAAGCTAAATTTTTCACATCATTCCCCCTAGTTATAGTCATACTGCCTATTCGACAGCTGATATAAGCATCAACAGTCGCTAGCCAAGGCCTTCCTAATATTAAAGGATGTCCATCTAGCCAGTTTCTAGGATTGATGATCAAGAAATCTGCTGGGTATTCCCAAGAATCTATAGACACCATTACATCCTGTAATGTCCCTTCTAGTTTGACAACCGATCAGTCAGCCAATTACAGCAAGGTTGTGGTTGGATCCAAGGCTGTAAGCCAAGTTTTTGATAGGTTGTTGTTGTGAGAATATTAATGGCTACTCCTAAATCAATTAATGCATTGGGGAAGTAACATCCATTTATTTGTACCATGACTATAGGGTTTCCTGGGTCCTCATATTTCACCGGTGTTTCTCTTCCTAATAATAAATCAAACAAAGTTCTGACTACGTGGACAGTTGGGTTGTTTTTATTTTCCTCTTCGGTTTTTTCGTACACAATTCCTTAATAGTTTTTGCATAAATTGGAATGTCCTGAATAGCCTGGAGGAGAGGTATTTTTACACACAGATTTTTTAATTCTCCCAGAAGATAAAAATCAGGATATTCTATTGAGCGGGGTATAATCAATCTCTCTGGGAATGGTGGAGAAGAGGTAATAGTTTGATCGTGGATTTTCTGTTTAACTGTATTCCCCATTTGAGGTGTTAGTTCTACAGGTAATGGATCTTCTACTTGTATATTTTTATCCACCTCTAATTCAATTATCCGTCCAGACCTTAATTCAAGTTCAGTACACTCCCTCAACTTAGTTTCTGGCTCTGGTCCTTCCATAATTTGTACGGATTGGACTGGTCTATTGTTGGGATTCGGGTTGGGCTGGGCTAGGAGCTGTGGTTGTAGATTGGGTTGAGGGTTCTGCTACAATGTGTAAGGTGCTGGTAAATTTGGTTGAGGGAGAGGGACTGGTCCCATAGGCTGGTTTGTAGCTCTTTGCCAATTTGATTGCCAGTTCTGATTTTGTGAAGTGGAAGGGGACCATTGGGAAGAATAAGGGTTGTTCTGCCAGAATGGTGGCGGGTAAGGGAAATTTGGCCAACAATTGTTATTTGGATTTGACTGATTGGGCCATGGTGGCATAAAAAATTCTTGAGGTGGCAAAAAAGGTGGCTGATTCTGCCATGCTGCCCCTGAATATTGCTGAGAATTATATTGCGAGGCAGGAAAAAACGAAGATGGATCAGTAGGCATACCTGTCTGACGTGCTTGCCATTGGCGACGCTGGTTCAACAAACATGTTGGTTCTACTTCTTCGTTCGCTTCCTTGAAGACTGCTTTTAATCATGGGAGTGATGGGCAGCTTTCCGTGGCGTGCTCTTTAGTGCATATGGCGCATGTTCGTATCGCATCTAGAGGGCATTCTTTATGACTGTGCTTTTGTCTGCAATGGGGGCAGAAAATAGCCAAGTTTTGTTTTGATATAGCTTGCTTTTGCTTAGCTTACATGACATCCAATTGTGTTGTCAGGGTCCCCAGGATATCAGTCTTGAAATCCTCTAAAAAATTTCCAATTTCACTTCGTGTAACGCTTTCTCCTGAAGCTTTGCTATCTCTGAGGTTTGCATCATGTTCGACTAGTTGTAGCCTTGAACTTCCCTTGGAACACTTGATGCACAAATCTACAATATCGTTATAATTTTCTTGATAAATATCACTTTACCCATTATATTTAGTGTCTCTACCCATTGGTCTTTCATACCTCTAATCAGCGTGGTTTTTAGAACATTATCAGGAAGATTTGTATAAGGAGATCGTTGTAGATTATATCGGAAAAATTCTACATATTCTTCCAAAGTCTCTCTAGGCTTGGCTACCATTTGAAAGATTTCATCTTTTAGTTCTCTAGTTCGGCAATAATCTTGGTATTTTTTAAGGAAATATGTTTTCATTTGGTCCCAATCATTGATGGTGCCTCCACCAAGTCCTATTAACCAAAGCAGAGCTGCTCCCTTCAAAGTAGAGGGGAATAGCTTCAGTTTTTGGGGGTCGGTAGTGTAATCATAACCCCTGCATAAGACATCAAATTCAAAAAGAAATGCATTGGGATCTTCTGAAGTTAGCCCATGAAAGTTAGGAATGTTCTTTAATGGGATAGCCTTCATGGGAGCATTGAAAACTATGTCAACAATAGGGTATTGCAATGTACCAGTTTGAGTTCGCTGGTTATGAGCCATTTGGTAAAAAATATGCCAATATCCTTCAGGGATCTCGGGAGTTGGAGAGTTTTTCTAGGATGCCCATCGGAGGCTGGAAAAGTTTTAACATCACTACCTTGATCTAGAAGACTGGGTATATTCTGCTTAGTCACTATTTCAGGAGATCTAGGTTCTGGTAATTCGATTTCAGGCTTACCTCTTTCTCCTTCTCCTTAACGGAGGTTACAAGAGTTTCCTTTCTCAGAATGGCGGTTTGTGAAGCATTTCAAGAGATTCGAAAATTTAACATCTCTTCATGCATTATGAATCTCAATGTTAGCGTATGGTGATTCTCAGCTGAAGGAAATCACAGAACGTTATGCATATTTACGATCGATGACCCAGATTCATCCTTTTCTTAAGATTTTTATTAATAGAAGTTCATCATTCAGGTCACTCTGGCCCCTTATATTTTTCTAGGAGGAAGAATTTGTCCTTGTCGTAAGTTTTCAGTTTATTCATGCAATTTTTTATTTCTACCTTTTTGTTCCCAATACCTCTACCTAGGGTTGTATGTTATTTTACTTGTTCGTGATATGATAGTGTTCTACCTTTCAAGACACCAGCTTTCCTTCTCACTATAGTTTAAAACTGTACTTCTCCTAATTTTTCTGTAATTTGTGCCAAAAGAGGGCGCAGATAAAGACTTCGCTCGTTACGTAGGTTCTTACCTTCCATTTTCAATACCCAGTTCTTCCTCAACAACAATTATCAGATATACATCACTCTTTGTAAATGGCTACACTCTCCTCGACAACGATGCAAAAATTTTGACTGATAAAAGGTGCCTTTTAAAACTCCTAATTATCCCACATTAATCACCAATCCGGGCAAATCCTCTTATTTCAAGAGTGTGTACACAGTATGTGGCTGCTATTAATTTAGAGAGTAATGTTTCCTAAATTTTAGTATAGATATTGACACAATAATAAATGGAAGCTTCTAATAAACTCCAATTGCAATTATTAAAGGGAATATCAAATCTTGCAGAAATTCAAGTAACAACATCATCAGCCGAGAGCATAGTAACAATAACTCACCTCTACTTAGCTGATTCAATCTAAACTATACTAAATCTCTATAAAGCACTCAATATAGGAATGATATCACTTCTGAGAGTCTAATAGCAATAATCAAACTCTTACAGATGATTAAATCAATACAATGCACTGTCTAGATAATTCACGCTATAATGAATAAGACTTAAATCAAATGATAGCGATGTAAATCATAAACATAACATATATTATCTCGATACAAGAAAGTAATGAACATCTAATAAAATAAACTCACAAAAATAAGAAATTATCAAACCAACCAAACTCTAGAAGAATCAGAAATATAACACAAGGAAGCAGTTAACTTCACTAGAGGCTGGGCCCTTAGCCGCCAGTGAGCACTGCTGAGTTACTTCAAATAATGCAAGAGAAAAACAACTTCAATTATATATTAATCATCAAACTTGAGTAACATTACAATATGATCGCGTTCTCCAACGACGCAAGTCTGTAATTAAACTTACAACTTGAAAAATAACAGAGATTCTCCCCTTTCTTCCTACAATCACTTTCTTTTATAATCATAAAGGGGTAAAGAGAAAATTGTAATTGCGATCCCTCAGGATCTCGATCTTGAGGGATTCACAACCGATTTCTAACTTAAGACATATTTTCTATTCCACGCTGATCCCTTTGATTTGCTCTCAACCTTGTCCGCAACCGATGCATTCCTTCCTTTGCTTGTCGGATTCTACTGTTCCAACGTTAGGGAACAACAAGTGTTCCTTTTGTCAATTTCCTGTATAAATAAGGGTAAGAGTTAATTAAATCGTAACTGCAAATAATTCCTTCATTTCTTACCATAATTCCTCAATATATTAGTGCATTAAGATATGAAAAATATAAGAATCAAGGAAAACGATGATGAACTTAATAGTAAATACATACCCATTTCGTAACTCAACAATAGCCACCTTGGTGTCCTTCCTCCCCACACGGTAGGGCGTGTCCACCAAGATGTACACCTGGCTCCCTCACCGTCATATTACACCCCGAACGGGGATAAACCATTCTGAATATTGCAATGTAATTAACCTCTATTTTCTTTCCAAAAAAAATAATTTTTTATTACTCTTTAAGAAAATATTTAAATGAAATAAATATGAATACTAACACCCAACTATAAATAATTTAATTCTTTATATTTTAAGATGTGCTTTAGATACTGCCATGCACACCCAAACATATTGAGCATTGAATATAAATGCTTGTTGCCAGCCTCATTATATTACCGTAAAAAAATAATATAAACAATAAAACATTGACTTCACCCTAATAATAAAAAGAAAAATAAAAGGAAGTCTATTTTATATGGTGTAGTCATGTACAATTAGCACTTAGACTATGCAAAATACTATGGTCATTATTTATTTATTTATTTCTTTATCAATATAAATGCAATCAAACCTTTAAGCTATCCAATCACCAAAGGATTTCTAGATTAGTCATACAACATTAAATTTAAAAATATTTAAATGTAATTCTATATATCTTAACTTATTATGGAAGAATATTGAATCATTAATTGTTCTATATCAAATTAAAGAGCCTACTTGAAATGATTTTTTTCGATTGGAATTTACAATTTTTAATAAAATTGTGATTATTTTTTATTTAAATGCATAAATGAACTCAACACTTTAAAAAACCTCGAAACATTAAAAATTTGTAGATAAAAAAACTTAAATTGATGATTCTTAAAAATATCTATAATATTTTGGAAAACAATTTTATATTTTTATTAAATTACACTTAACTAAAATATAATTCATAATTGATCTTTTTTATACAGTGGGAAAATCTACCATAACTCAGTTGTCAAACCAACATGAGGACAACCATCACTGGGTGACATCCACAAATGCAGGTTGAGTGATCATCCTTATTCAAGGAAAACTGAGCCACCGTTGTTCAAGGAAAACCATTCCACGTTTTCTTGAATAACTAGCTGGATGGTTCGTAAGGGGGCAAACTATTACTCATGCCAGATGCCTATTATAACTCAGTTGTCATTCCAACAACATGAGGACAACCATCACTAGCTACTATCCACAAATGCAGGTTGACTAGTCACCCTTATTCAAAGAAAACGGAGCCACCATTATTCAAGGAAAAGAATTCCACATAGAATAACCCATTCCACCTAGGATAACGGGCTAGAAAAGAATTCCACATAGAATAACCCATTCCACCTAGGATAATGGGCACATAGAATAACCCATTCCACCTAGGATAACGGGCTAGAAAAGAATTCCACATAGAATAACCCATTCCACCTAGGATAACGGGCTAGAAAAGAATTCCACATAGAATAACCCATTCCACCTAGGATAATGGGCTAGTGGTTCGTAAGGGGGCAAGCTATCACGCTTGCCATATGCCTCTCGATGTTTCCTTACGCCAACTCTTAGCCAAATTAAAGTTTTAAAAAATTGTTTAGTTATTTTACTTTTTAATCTTTTACCATTTTATCTTTTTCACCTCATTCTATACATACATAATAATTACTTAAGACCACAAATCCATCATAAACCAAATTCTAAATATAATTTAAAATTTGTAGTTGTCTTTTTAATGGGACTTTTTGGAGTTTAGGGTGGATTTTCAGGCCAAATAGATTTGTGTTATTTAAACTAGTTTTTTTTACTGCATTTATGGATTGATCACCCCGGTGAAATCTTGATTTGTGTTATTTAAGCTCGTTTTTTTATTGCATTTATGATTTAATACCTTGAAAAACCCCTAAACCCCTTGAAACCTTTGATAGGAAGTGATATGATTCAAGATTGGAATTTCAAAACACACCCACTTGTCAAATTAAGTTTGATGATTTTCAGAGCTCTCGATACATTTTCACAATTTAAAAAAAAAAATTACTAATATAATGAAAACTCCCTCATGTCACAACAAAGACAGCAAAAACCAAAATATGCATACGATATTGACCATGAAAAAAATGAAATTTCAAGAGATCCACCTACTCCTTCAAACCTAATCAATACAACCTACAACATACCTCCCCAAACTTGAATCTTAACTACTACAGTTTTAAACATAAACAATTTGCCCAGCAAAGTCCCTAAATTGTCCACAATCCAACTGCCGTCATCGAAATTACTTTTCTTTATTTATTGCAACCACAGAAAGTAATTTCCGCAGCGGAGAATTGCGGGCGGGGACAGCTACCCGCTATTCAAAATAGGGCTCCGTGAGAAAGCGAATGAATTGAAGGAGACATAGTCAAACACGGCTAACCGATACCTAGACCACGGAGTTTCCTAAGGCCCAGCTGTCAGAATCAACCGGCCAACTCTCATTAGCCGCCTTTCAGACTCCGTCATTGTCTTTATCTATTAATACAATGGAGTTACCCGCACTCTGCACTGTCATTATCAACAATAGAATCGATCTATCTCTCTTTGCTGCTCTGTCGGGCAGAGTCTCTGCTGCTTCGTCCTCACGGGAAAGCTCCTTAATGGCTCCCACTGCTACGAATGGAGATCACAATGGCGAGAGTGTCAGCGACGCGAATGTCAATGCAATGAGTGAAGAAGTGCGTTACAGAGGAGTGAGAAAAAGGCCTTGGGGTAAATATGCTGCGGAGATCAGAGATCCAGCAATCGGGAAGCGAAGGTGGCTTGGCACCTTCGATACGAGCGAGGAAGCGGCTAAGGCGTATGATGAGGCCGCAAGGCGTATAAAAGGAGGAAGAGCCAAGACCAACTTCCCCATCCCCATCCCCGACAGCATCCACAACAAGGGCCACAACACCAGCACTGTCGGCGCCCACAACCAGAGGCGCAGTTCCAACCCCTGTACCATACTTCCTGCCCCTTTGTTCAGCCAGACGCTCAGTTCCAACCACTGTACCATACTTCCTGCCCCTTCGTTTAACCAGAGGCGCAGTTCCAACGCCTGTACCATACTTCCTGCCCCTTCGTTTAACCACAACATGACGTCTGCGAGATCAGCATTCTGCAAAGAAGTGAAGCCCTGGGTTTACGTGAATAAAGGGGTGAGAATGCACGGAGTGGGTCATTGTAACATGAATCCGAGTAGCAATATTGTTGCTACTGAAACGCCAATTCACATTCCAAGCAATCTTCTTGACTACGCTGCTCTCCTGCAACTGCAGCAGCAGCAGCAGCATCCCATGGTGGCACCGTTATCCAGAGAAAGTGTGGGGTCTGATATGATGAAGACACTGAAAGACTATGAGTGGCTGGAAGTAGGGGTATCAAATAATGTACTTTCTTCAGCCATGCAGACTAGTGTTTGCGAATCGTCTTCCTCTTCGGGGGTGGTAGACACACAACTCTCTGTTGGGTCTCCACAAGTCTCTGTTGGGCATCCACAAGATTTTGGGCAAGACTATGTAAGCTTGAAGGTTGTCCCGGGTGTGAAGATTTCTTCAGGTGAAAAGAAAGCCATGCAACTCTCTTTTCCTTCTGCAAAGAAAAATATGATACCAAGATCTATTGATTTGAATATTCCTGCACCAACCAATGCACCAACAAGTAAAGAAGAAGAAAACGAAGATGAGCATTCACCCTTTCTCACTCTTTCTCTTGGATTGAATTTTACCAAAAATTCTTCCATTTGAGAGAAGGATTAGCATCAATATGCATTAGTGTTTTATGTTTTAGGTTTTAAATATGAAGATGTACAACTTTCTTCATCCATTAGTGTTTTATGTTTTGAAGACGAAGATTTACAAGATTTTTCTTTCTGCTTATGTTTCATGTATTTCTCTGAGATACATAGATTTATTGATTTAGGATTATTCTTCATACATTAGTGTTTTATGTTTAAGATTTTTCTTTGTGTTTATGTCTTCATGTATTTCTGAATTCTCTGAGATATAGATATTTACTGATTTATCTAATTGTATTCAAAATTGAATTACCAGTTTGTACAAATTTATTGTGAACCAGAGTTTTCTTTCAATCAAATTAAAATTCTCTTATTAAATCTGCAAGATATATACTATTTACTTTTTACTGAAACTAATATATCTCATACACTCGAGATCTGTATTTCTGTTATGGGTTCTATTCGGGACTCCTATTAAGTCATTTATTTTCACACTGTTTTGACAATCAATGGTATCATTTGTCATTCTCTTGAAAGGTCTTGATCTTTTCAAATGTGGAAACTGACAAATTATTAATAACGTCAAATCTAAATTATATGTGTTGTTTAAGTATTTTTATCCATATTTTCATTAAAATTTATATATAAATATGTATAAAGAGCCAATCATGTTCACAGGTTTATTATTGAGGAATGATTATATACAAATAAATGTTTGATGAAAGTTTGTAGATTAAAATTATATAATAATAAAAAATAAAAAGTAAAATATTATTACAATCAAATAGTTATATATTTATATAAATCTTGCCTCATTGGTTTAAAATTTTATAAAAAAAAATCAATATTGAATATGATTTCAAAGTCATTTTTATCAAAGTTATTTAATTTATTTCTTTTTCATTTGAAAAAACTATATTAAAACTTTAATAATAATAATTCAACAATAAAAGAATTATTAAAAAAATTTAAAATTGAATGTATATATTTTTAAAATCCATATCATTTAGTATCTTGGTGTAAGTTTTAATATATATTTGGTATACATATATTTGTAATTGTTGGTTAATGTGATATTAAATTATTTTCTTTGTTATTTTATACACACTATACAAGTGTGGTTAATTAATTGTCATTCCTCCTATGCCACATTGAAATTGTGATTCATATTTTTTGAAATTGACATTGGAGGCATGATAGGGTTATGATTTTTTACTTCTATAGATAAATAATGTATTTTGAAATGGTGTGGTTGTAGTAGTATTGCCTAGCAGAAGGTTGGGGAAGTTACAAAGTGGTATCAAAGCATAAAACTGAACATAGAAACAATCATGGTAGGGTTATGATTTTTCACTTCCATAGATAAATAATGTATTTTAAAGGGGCGTAGTTGTGGTAGTGTTTCTTAGTAGATGGTTGGGGAAGTTGGGCCTATATAGGGGCAAAGTCAAATCACATGTTGTTCACCAATTATTTGGTGAAAGTTGAAGTGGTGAAGAATGTAGGTGTTCTAGCATGACTGGAAATAAAAAATTATTGTGAACAAAGTAAAATTTTTAAGTAAACATGGTTAATTTTAGCATGTGAGGGGTAAAACTATGAGCAATACACTATTAGTGTATCTCCTTTTTATTATTTTGGGTTATATATATATATTTGTGTATTTATTTTTATATAATTAAAAAATATTAAAATGGGGTGGGGTTTCAAGGGTGGAATGTTTACTTGCCCTGTCGAGTGTGATTGCATAATTTTGTAGGGTCATTCAGGGAAGAAATCATTTATGTACCAAGGATTAGTTTCAAGTTAGGGGTGGTTCCATGTGAATTCCAAGTGGAACCTAATATTGAACCACCAGATTTGGTTACAAGACATGAACATAGTTTCTTTTGTAGAGGGATTGGGCCGCAAAGGCCTGTGGATTGGTGCCGAGGTACATAGTTGAAAGCCATGACATTGAGGGGATGAGGCACGAAGGCGAGCCATGAGGTGGTGGAGTGTTAACGGAAGGGTCATAACATTGTTGGTGATTGGAATGAGGAGCGAAGGTAGAAGGTTCCGAGGAGGGGTGAAACTTTGATAGTGGAACCCACCTCATTTACTAGCATCAAAGGGTACCCTCCTCCACTATTTATGTACGTCATCGAATCAGAGGTTTAAATTTTGGTCTTCAATAGGAAGGGATGGAACCATGCACAAGAACCATGATAGCATACAACCCCCCACCCACCCAACAAGGGGGTCGATCCTTTATTCAAATTGGACCGTCAATTTTCCTGTCGAATTTAAGCTATTGATTAGATTGGATTAAGTGTGTGTGTGTATTGAAGCTTGTGTGTAGAGGGCTCCACTACTCTGTTAGCTTTGTGAACCTTATATATATATATATATATATATAACCTTATTTTTATATTTTTTTATGTGTTTTCTTTGTGAACCTTATATATATTCACTTTTATACTCAAGGGTGCATGATTGCATGGTGGGCTTGGAGGTATAGTTTTAGGTGTGCCATGTGGAATTTGAGAAGGGAAAGGCCCAAATGATGGGCATGGAAACAGCTAATGCATGTTGGTTAGGTTCAAGAATTCATGAGTTCTTTCAAACTAAGGGTGAAACAAGCATGGTGTTTAATATTAAATTTAATTTGGGAGTTTAATTTAGTTTTGCAACTTGGTAACAACTGAAGAGCGGAGACCGAGAGAGACAAAGCTTCTCAAGGGCATATTTTTGTGCTCAAAGGTCATGTTTGGCTTGTGAATAGTATAAATAAATTCTTAGTAGAACACATTTTGCATGTTAGAAATGGGATTTGGAGGAAACAATATCCTAGAAATTGAGGAGAAAGCTATAAGAGTATATAAAGCAAGAAAATTTTTACAACTAAAAATTTTTGAGGGCATAAATTTTTGCTCAAGTGTTATAATTTTGCAAGTGGGCAGTCTACGAAAAGCTACTGACAAGCATAACATAATGGCAGCTACAAGATTTTGATTTGGGAAAGAATTTCCATTAATTTATATGAAAAAATATATGTCTAAAAGAAAAGTGGCACCATAAGAATTGAATAATCATAGAATATGCCAAGCACTAAAAACCTTGAAGAAGAAGTCAAGACAACACATATCAGTGTGGGAATGCATTAAAAAAGTAAAATGATCATGGGAACAAGAAGACAAAAATATAGAGATCTAGAAGAGACCGTGAGAAGGTTCAAGTTGGAGTTTCTCAGTATTAAAGATGATAATGAAAAAATTATGAAGGAACAACAATATCTCAACACCCAAATTTAGTAGAATTTGAACAGAATAAAGCAAGAATTGGACAAGTAGTAAGAGACTAGAAAAAAGGGTGCCAAAAGTACAAGGAGAGTTATAAGTGTTGATCTAAAACATTTGTGTGTCGAAAGGACATCACATAAGCGGTATTACACTACCTCAGAATCAAGTAGAATCCCTAGAGTCTCACTAGTGAGAAGGGTCAAAAAGAGGATGTATAATGGGAGAAATTTATAAGGAGAATTGTGAAATATTAAGCCACCCATGTTGAGTGGAGAATCAGATGAGGGTGAAGATGTCGAGGCTTGGTTATTAGAGATGTAGAGGTATCTACAACTATTTAATTACCCTTCAAATATGGAAGCTCGGGTTGCTATTTATCATCCAAAAGGTAGGGCTAACCTATGGTGGGAGCAACTGAAGGAAGTAAAGTATTTGTATGAGAGGAAGTTGAAATAAAGGAAATATAAATAATAGCTTCAAAATAAATATTTTTTTTATTGCTACAATTAAAGGAATATGCAATATTTTTTCGTACTTCAGTTGGGAAACATGACTACCAAAGAATATGGCCAAAATATCATGGATTTATTAAGATATATGAGCTTTATTAAGGATGATATAGTCAAAATTCAAATATATGTCAGTGGAATACCCTCATTTTATTAATATAGACTTAAATTTTATGAACACAAGACTTTGGAGGCAGCCATGAGGATGCTTGAGCATTTATACAATAAACAAGGATAAATTAGTAGTGCATAAATCATAACAAGAAGAAGGATTTCATGTAACAAAGGAAGAAAGGGTTTAAACCCTCACCTTTCAATAATGGGTCATAGTTGAAATAGACATCAACTCTAGTTTTAGTGAACCTAACGGTGTTGACTTCTCCAACAACAAAACCCAATTTCATCCTATCAAATATTAGGGTTGTGAGGGATATCATCTGTTTAAGGAATATCCTCATAAGGTTGGGATTTAGGGGGTTATGCACAACATTGAGATAGTAGATATAATGGAGGATGTGGGCAAACACATTCCTAATATCTATGTTGTGTTGGATAACTAATAGGTAGAGCACCAAGTGCACATGATTGAAATTGAAGGTAAGCGACATAATCAACCTATTATTATTTTTATTAACTATGGAGTTAGTCATAGTTATCTTATTTTGAAGCTAGTAGATAAATTTAATTTGGAGAAGACCAAGCATCGAAAGGCACAATTGGATCAACTAGTTACAAGTATAAAGAGAAGAGTTACAGAACTAGTGAAAGAAAGTCCAATTGATTTGAGAAGACTGAGTACTAAGGCTGAGCTTAATATAATTTCTTTGGTATGATATGATTGCATGATCAGTGTGGATTGGTTGGAGAAACATCACAATTCTATATTTCTGTAATAAATATTTTACCCGTATTGATGATGAAGGTCAACAGAGGTAGGTCTAGGTGGTTCCTAGATCGATATCTATGAGAGAGATATCAACTTTGTAGTTAAAGAAGTATTTTCAGAAAGGATGCCAAATATTAGTAGCTCATTTGGAGGAACTCAATAGAGATAAAATAACTACGATTATCTTGATCTAAAAGAATATGTTGATGTATTTGTGGATATCCCAGATTACCTCCAAGGAGAGACATAGATTTCTCCATCGATTTGGTACCTAGAGCTACTTCGACTTCTAAAGCACCTTACATAATGAGTACTCTAGAGCTTAGATAATTGTAGATGAATTTGGAGTTCTTAAATAAGGGGTATATAAAACACAATGTATCATCATGGGGTGCCCTAATATTGCTTGTTAAGAAAAAGGATGGAACATTGTAGTTATGTGTGGATTTTTGACAACAAAATAAAATGACTATTAGGAATAAATATCCATTGTCGAAGATAGATGATTTTCATAATCAACTTCTAGGAGCTAAGGTGTTTTTCAAAATTGACTTGAGGTGAGGATATCGCAAGTCATGAATTAAGGAAGAATATATGAGTAAGAAAATTTTCTAACTTGTTATGGACACACTAGGTTCGAGGTGTTACCTTTTGGATTAACTAATGCACCCGATGTTTTTATGTGCCTGATGAATGGTGTATTTAAAGAATATTTGGATAAGTGTGTTATTTACTTTCGGGATGATATACTGTTGCATTCTAAATTAGAGGTGGAGTGGGAGAAATATATGAGGTTTGTTCTGCAAGTGCTATGGGAACACTAGCTCCATGTTAAGATCAACAAGTGTTATTTTAACCAAAAGAAAATTCATTATTTGAGCCACATAATTTCTGAGGATGGGATAGCTTTGGACCCAAAAAATATTAAGGCCATAGATGAATGGCTAGCACCAAAGAATGTTGTAGAAGTCGGCTCTTTTGTGGGCCTAGATAGTTATTATAGAATATTCATTGAAGGATTTTCCATGATTTCCCATCCCATCACTTCATTCGAAGGAAATCTGTTAAATCTCAGTGGGCCTCTGAGTGCGAGGAATCCTTTTAGCGCTTAAATGATTTATTAAAAAATTCTCTGGTATTAAATATTGGAGATGCAGATGGTTTCCTTGTATGCACTGATGCAAGTAGAGAAGATTTAGGAGGAGTGCTTATGAAGAGTGGGCACATGGTGTGTTATGAGACAAAAAGTTGAAGGAGCATGAAAAGGATTACGTTGAACATGAATTTGAATTGGTAGCTATAATTTATGCTCTTCAGATGCAAATAAATTATCTCAAGGGTTGGAGAATTGAGTTACAAAATAATCACTATGGTTTTCAACTTTTATTTGAATAGCCAAATCCAAATGATCGACATATTAGGTGGCTATAGTCGTTAGCTAAATATGATTTTGAGATTAAGTACATTAAAGGAAAGGAGAACAAGGTTGTATATGATCTTAGCCAGAGAGTGCACTTGGTGCATTTTATTGTGTGTAAAAAAATATTTTGACCAGATTG
This sequence comes from Pinus albicaulis, assembly GCA_034641835.2. Taxonomy (NCBI): domain Eukaryota; kingdom Viridiplantae; phylum Streptophyta; class Pinopsida; order Pinales; family Pinaceae; genus Pinus; species Pinus albicaulis. The sequence continues at coordinate 30,668,958 of CM076569.1, forward strand.
TTGGAAGATTGGAACTTAGATCAACAATATTTGGCCATCAAGGATAATTTGCAACAATAAGTGAAGCAACCAAATTATCTAGACCACGAGTCAAGAGAAGATGAAATTATTCTATATAAAGGCCATGTATATTTGCCAGATGTACATGAAGTGAAGTAGTTTATTTTAAAGGAGATGCATAGGGTCCCTTATTCAAGACATACAGGATATTAGAAAACCATTATAATGAAAAAAAATATGGTATTTTTGGCATGGATTAAATAAATATGTTTCAAATTAGATAACAAGATTTTTAGAGTGTTAAAGAGTCAAGGCTTAGCTGAAGCACCCAATGGGCTTGTTGCAGACCATACACATTTCTGAGTGAAAGAGTGAGGTGGTGTTGATGGGCTTTATTACTAATTTTCCATAGACGAAAAAAGGGCATGATGTAATTATGGTGGTGGTTGATAAAATCACTAAAGCAGCTAACATAGCTGATATTTTTATGAGGGAAGTATCTAGGCTACATGGTGTTCCTCAGGAAATTATTTCAGATAGAAATCTAAATTTTACATTTAATTTATATATGGGATTATTTAAGGGGTTAGTTACAAAATTGAATTTTGGTACTGTGTATCATTGAGAGTCTAATGGGAAAACTAAGTAGAGTATTTAAATGATTGAAGATATGTTACAATGTACATGACGAATAAATCATACAAATGGGAGGATTATCTACATTTGGTAGAGTTTTAATATAATAATGAATATCATGCTTCATTAAAGATGAGTTTGTTTAAAGCATTATTGGAAGGAAGTATCATAATCCTGTGAGTTGGAGAAGTTAAGTAGATAATGTCATGGTTGGCCCAAAATTGCTTAGTGATATGGAATATGTTAGCATCCAAAACTACCCCATTTATTAATGCAATAAACCCAAGAGATCATGTAAGAGTCATGATTAGTTTATTTAATAAATCAATACCATAATCATTGTAAGTGGTTGACCCGCATTGTAAAAAAGCTACCACAATTAGTTATAATGGTCCATAGCTTATAAATGAAGTATTTAACTCACATTATGAAAGGGACCATGGGTAGTTAGGGTTTTGGGTATCAGGAAACTATATATTGTAGAAGTTAGCAAGGGAATTCTTGTGTTGTGTTGTGTAATTGAGCTTTGGTCTACTATTTTCCCCCTCGAAGAGATAAGTGAATAGAATTATTGCATATTATAATAAAATATTTCCATTCATATAATCTCACTATGTTAATTTCTATGTTATCTCTAGCATATTTTATACTTACGATATTTTCTACAGTTGAAACATATTGCAAGTGGTATCAGAGAACTTTCCCAGGCCAACCACACCACCCATTTTAACACTTTGTTTTAGGCTATAGGCATGTTTTGGCGTCTTTAAGCAACAAACATATGTCATTACATGAATACAATTGTGGTTGGGGAAGAATACATGCAGGAACTACAAGAGTTTTTCAGATCTGTTAGACTCCCTTGTAACCCTTGTTGGTACCCCTTCGAGTGACAACACATCAGGAAACACCTATACACAAATGATACTTCCATGTACCTCTAGTATATAAAAATATTCCCAAAGTTACTTTGAAACCCACCCTACATAAGTTTTCGGTTGTATTACTACTAAAATACATCGCGAACAACACTTAGGGAGATTACTCACACGTACCTAGAGTAGTTAGGTAGTACATCTAAGGGCACAGTTAATCCTCCTTAGTTAGCACTCTGAAATATTGGGTTGAGTACTATTGTTGGAACCCTAGTATATATTTTCATTTGCAACACCTAAATATCCTTATTCCATAGTTCCCTCACTTATTTCTTATTGTACGTCACATTTTGTAGTATCTAGAAGTTGGGGTTTCTACTGGCATAGTCTTCATCAATTTGGAAAACTAAATTCCTACACATTTTTTCTTATCCATCAGTTGGAGTTTCTGCCATTGTAGTATTGATATTTTCATACTACCAAATTTCTACACAATTTGTAGTATAGAGATTTTGGGATTTCGGTCGACACAATATTGATAAGTTAGGAGTAATACTACCTCTCTGAGTTAAGAAAAGAAAAGTGTGGTGGTCCCAATTTCTTTCTCGTAAGAGACCTATCCCACATGTTTCATGACAAGAAGTTGATCGTAGTGATACCATTTGTTAATAAGCATCCATTTTTATCGTGGTTTCAACTTTCTTCCAGGTTCTCTCAAGTGACCTACACCAACAAAATCCTTGTCTCACACTCATTACAACCATACTAATTTTAAGTAAATAAATGTTTTCACATGGGGAGTTGAATGGTCACTATGAGGGATCAAGCTATAGAGAACCTTGAGAAAAATTTTTAAGACATCGAAGCAAGCATCACCACCAAAATTGAAGACGTAGTTAAAAAGGCCCTCGAAGTGATACTACCCTACATCAAGGATAAAGGCCCCATGGGGGAGGAGAAATATGTCGATGAAAACATGGAAGGAGAATATAGCGACCATCTATATGAGGGGTATCAAAATTTCCATGGGGGTCACCAATATTCTAACAATATGACACCCAAGATTGACATGCACAAATTTGATCGTTCTAACTTGACAGTGTGGGTGGCACAAATGGAACAATATTTTCAACTCAAAAATATCTAGGATCATGAAATCAAACTACATGTGGTAGCTCTTTATTTTTATCGAGAATGTTGGAAGTGGTGGAAATGGCATCATAAATGCTATGTAAGAAAACCAACTTGGAATATGTTCTCTAAAGCCATATATGCCCATTTTGACAACAAATCTCACTTTATCGATTTCCTCATGATGCTAAAAAAAAACAGTACACTCTGAGACTATGTCACAACATTTGAAAATTTTTTCATCTAGACCAAGGGCCTAGGGGTCGCCTTCTATATGTAATTTTTTATTAGTGGCCTCAAGGAAGCCATCCAGGCACATGTTAGAATGCATCAACCGACTACTTTACTAGAAGCTTGTCATGAATCTTTAGATGTAGAAACTATTATTAATGCCCAATATCATGGTCCTTCATTCATAAAAAAGCCACGTCCTACCCCTGCTAGTGGTCCCACCAAAAACCTTAAGGTGCAAAAGGTGTAATATTCCAAATCTGGAACAACTAGCAAGGCATGACTAGAAAACGCATTTTCCAGTAATGGCTGCTACAGGAATTGAAACTTGGACATGGATCCCTTAGATCAATGCATCTAAGACTGAAATCCAAGATATGGATCCAAAGAAATCCTTCTAGGTGGGTTAACAGATCTCCCACACCTAGTTGTCTTCAGAGAATGCCCGATGAAGGGACTGCAACATATACAAGAACACACAATGGAGTAGCAGCATTATTTTAATGAGCCAGCACACATGAAGATATGAATAGCCTTTAATTTGGTATTATAGTAGAGAATGTATACAATACTCAAAGGAACAATCACTCCAACTAGGCAATGAAAGCCTCAATGATACATGTACATAACAATAGAGATACACTGCTATGTAGGAATGTCACAAGGCTAAAATAACGCAGTTCCTTGGAGACACTGCAAAAAAATACATGATAATAGAATGATATAACAATATCAGCTCAAAGAAATGAGGGGGAGAAATCTCTCAACCCCTGAAAACACTAATACAACAATAATGCACAATCCTTGGAAGGATTGGCTACAATATACATGAAAATGGAAATTCTGCAGAAATGTCAGAGTTGCTGGGAAGCAACTGCAACTCAATACTGGAAATACATGGAGATGGCTGAAGATGATGCTCAATCTGAAATAACCTCCTTTAATAGATCTCTCAAGTGAAAGGCTGATCCCGACACTGAAGGTCTTGCCCTCCACAAAGCTGGTGCAAACCCTCACTGCAAGTATGCACTAAAATAACGCATTATGGAGAATGGATTGTGCTGTCTATGATGAGAGATGCTTGGCATGATGCCAAGATATGCAATAAAGCTCTGAAACCTCCTTCACTGATCTCCCGAAGGAATAGGAGCTCCCTCCTCTGAAAGATGAGCCAAGGAAAGGTGTTGTGGAACCTTCCACTGCAACACCCAACAACACTACGTTATACTTCAGCAGAAATAATGCAGTGACTGAATAAGTGGCTTTTTCCTTGAGCCAAGATGTGGAGAAAATAAAGAGAAATCCTTCAAGAGGCCTCTCAAGAAGGAGAGAAAATCCTAAACAAGAATCCCTTGTGTTAAGTAGCATTGCAACTTAGTTGAACAGTCGATGACTACAAACAGTCTAATCAGAAAAATGATCAAATGCTCAAATATGTCCCACTATGGCTTCCTCTTCTTCCTTTTATGCAAGTGAATGTCTCTTTGCCCTGAACCCCACACATTAGGGTTTCTTCCACAAAGAATATTCCTCCCTCTCAAATTGCGTTGTCTTCTCATGCAAGCTACACCTCTTAGGCAACGCTGTTGACTTGGTCAAACTTGACCTTGTCCTCATGCATTTGCCCCTTTTCACACTGGAAGGTGAAAAATAAAGCTGCTCCATTGATCCTTTTCACGCTATGAAGGATATTGTTCCTACTCATGAGATTTTTAGCCATTTTATTCACCTCCTAGATGAAATAAGAAAAAATTAATATTCCAATTTGCTGCTTGCAAATTTTGGAATATTACAGTCTTCCCCTCTCAAAGATTGCTTGTCCTCAAGCAAGTGTAAGGATAGACAGAGTTCTCTTCTCCTCTCTCTGTAGCATCCTTGTATGATGATCTCCTCCAAGGAAAGTGATGCTATCTCATTAATCAAGCCTCCACATTTCTCCTCCTCAGCATGTAAGTTAGCTATAAAGCTATCATCATGTGAAAGTGAAATACTCAAGAGGATAACGAAGTGATGTCCAGAGGTCCCTTTTGTGGAATAGGATCTGAAATCTAATGGGAGCTATCTCCCTCATATGGATCCTCCATCCCCGGGCTATTAGCCATGTAAAGTGAGTCACCTCCCAACTAGGCAACTCCTGAAAACTGTCTTCCACCTTTGGCTCTGGAAAAGAAGGTGGGCTGAAATTATGCACATGGTAGACAATGTAGCCTACCCCACGTTGTCCATCTCCCCACTTATGAGAAGTGTAGAGAAAGTGTTGATCCTGGGCTGCAAAATACTTGCCCTCTAGTGGCAAGATGAAGACTATATCTCCAAGCGCCTCTCCTCCAATGCTGCAAATCATACTAGCCCAAGTATCTCCATATATGATGAGTTGGAAGTCATCAAGATATGGCATGTATTATATCATATGGCTCACCTCATATGGAAACACATGAGTTTCTCTAGTGGCCATATCATCTCCCATGTTCCCCTTAGAACATGTAGTGCAAAAAGTGTGAGGAATTTCTCCCTCAAAGGACACATCCACCCAATGTGTCTCTCTCCCAAGCATGCTCCTCATAAAGACAGAAAAAATAGAGCCATAGGGAGCAAAAATGAGAATCATACTTGTTTCCATGTGTAACCTCAAGTGCAACCAATGCAGCTTGACCCTCAACTGCAATAAGGACTGATAAAAAGTGTGGCTTCTCAACCACTTGCCTGCTTCTCCAATCTCCTCATAAGTATGGAGGAAGTGAATAATGTAAGGTGTACAATGAGCATGCCCTCCATAATATGCCTCTTCCCTAAGTCCTCCCAGGGAATGGCCATCAATCCTGCTTATGGCCTCAACTAGACCATGAAGCTCAAAAGGAAGGTTGCTTCTCCTTGGAGCAATATCCTGCACATGTATGGTTAAGGGACATATACATACATCATATAAATGCTCATGTAAGCAAAAATTAATACCCTTACCATACTCTCTGCTCATACAAATGGAGTGGCTCATAAATGAGTCTCCTCTCATCCTCATAGTGGGAAGAGGTCGCTATACTAACTCCTACAAAGAGTTATGTCTCTCCTCCATCTGCATCTGGTCCATGCATCTAATCATACGCTGATATATCTCCTCCTCAAAGCCCATCCAAAAATACCCCTCCATGATGGTGTGGTATGCTTTCATAGAACAAGTGGGGCTGAAAAGGAAATCCTCATGAGATGCTTGTAGCAACTTCTCCTTGAGCTTGGAAGCTCTAGGAAGGAATATCATACCATGATAGAAGATGAACCCATCTCTGATTGAGTATCCCTCCTCATGCAACTGGTCATCCAAGATCATGCAAGTGAAAATATCCTTGGAATACTCCACCAACAGCTGGGAGCTCCAATATGGATCTAACCTCCATTATGAGAGTGCTGATTATCTCTCATGAAGAGCATCTGTCATATAGTCCTCTTCCTCTCTGACATCTCCCATGTCAAAGATGCAAATTGGAAGGTTTCTCTCCTTCCCCTACTGCTTCTACCACAACACAAAATATGAAATGGAAGTGGTTATTGATGATGTTGAGGGAATGTCCCCTCTCTCCTTGAGTCTACCCAAGACTCCCAGCGCTGTATCAAGCTCTCCCAAGGTTTCCACCCTCCTGAAATCAAGGAGTGGTGCCTCAACATGTGAAGCATCTATCCTTATCTGCTGGTCTAGTGGTCTCCCCAGCAAAATTTCTCCATGCAATGAGGCATCCTCAACAAGAGATGACTGAATATATGAATGGAGAGAACCCTCCATTCTTCCACTGCGCAATCCAATCACCTTCTTAGGTGCATCAACCTCCAAAAATGAATAGGGATGTGTACTCCTCATCTCATGATGCTAGGTCTCCTCCCTACCTTCTCCTTGTGTTTCTATGGTTTCACACCTCCTCAACAATGGCACAAATAGAACATGAGTTGTGCCTTGATCTCCACACATGATATCCTGGGGACTTCCTTGCAAAGATGCAAGCATCCCTCTATTTGGAGCAAGAGCTCCTCCTTCCTCTGCATGAGGTGCTAGATCAACTCCAGATCTAACAACGATGTTGCCCTCAATATCTACAATATGAATGGGCAATATTCCAATGATTGGATCCATTTTTGAAAAAGAGATCCCCATGCTCCTTTGCTCAAAGGTGTGAGATGAAAATCCTTCTCCCAACAAAGTATGGTGCAAGTTTTTAGCCTTCCCCATTGTTCTCTAAAATGGTACTGCATTCTCATGCAAGGCTTTTATTTGAGTTTTCTTGTTTAGATCCACCATGTGTGTCTCATGAATCCTTCCATCAAATCTTTTCAATAATGCCTTAGTGAAACTAGCATAGGATGCAATGTTTATATTTCTTAAAGAAAAGGACTCAAAGATCCACCAGGCATAGGCCTTACCTCTCAAATGCAGCGCTGCAACTTTGATGGCTTCATCTTCAAGAATGTGATGCTGCTACAAGAAAGTGTCTAACTCCTCCACCCAAGCTTTGGCTGAACATGTAAGTGAACCCTCAAAGATAGATAGAAGAAATATATCCTGCTGCTCTCTTCCATTCACCTTCGTCTTGCAAAACTCTGAAAAACTGAAATGAACTCTAAATTTCTGAGTTTGAAACTCATACTCTTTCAATAAATCACTAAGGGTTTCCCTCCTAGTAACCTATTCTCCTCTTTCCATCTCTCTTCCGCCAATACTGGGCATGTGACTGCATTGTACAAGATGGTGTGTAGCTGCTTGCTCACACTCCTCATGTGCAAATCTAGAGTTTGCCTTTGGTACAAACCCTCTTGGAGATTCTTCACACATCTCCCTCCGGATCTCCTTGAACTCTTGATGAATCATATGTAAATATTTAGGAAGAATCTTGGTAAGCTTATCCCTTTTTTCTCCTCCAAAAGATGGAGTCTTTTTCCTGCTTGTTTCTTTGTCTCCTTAATGAGAATAGGAAGTGCATGGTACTTCCTCTTCTTTCTGCTTATCCTCCTTGGGGAGGTTCTTCATGGATCTGAAAATATGATGAGATAAAACTCATCCTCTTCAATATTCTGATCTTCTTGGGCTTAGACTCACAGGCTGAGCCAAGAAAGTTGCTTTGATACCACTGTAATATTCCAAATTTGGAACAAATAGTAGGCATGACTGGAAAATGCATTTTCCAGTAATGGCTGCTCCAGGAATTGAAACCAAGACCTGGATCCCTTAGATCAATGCATCTAAGACTAAAATTCAAGAGATGGCTCAAAATAAATCCTTCTAGGTGGGTTAAACATATCTCCCACACCTATTTGTCTTCAGAGAATGCCCAATGAAGGGACTGCAACATATACAAGAACACACAATGGAGTAGCAACGTTATTTTAATGAGCCATCACACATGAAGATATGAATAGTGTTTCCTTTGGTATTATAGAAGATAATGTATATAATACTCAGAGGAACAATCACTCCAACTAGGCAATGAAAGCTTCAATGATACATGTACATAACAATAGAGATACATAGCTATATAGGAATGTCACAAGGCTAAAATAATGCAGTTCCTTGGAGACACTGCAACAAAATACATGATAATAGAATGATATAACAATATCAGCTCAAATAAATGAGGGGGAGCAAGATCTCAACCCCTGAAAACACTAATACAACAATAATACACAATCTCTGGAAGGGTTTGCTACAATATACATGAAAATAGCAATTCTGCAGAAATGCCGGAGTTGCTGGGAAACAACTGCAACTCAATAATGGAAATACATGGAGATGGATGAAAATGATTCTCAATCTGAAATAACCTCCTCCAATAGATATCTAAAGTGCAAGGCTGATCTCGGCACTAAATATCTTTCCCTCCAAGAAGCTGGTGCAAACCCTCACTGCAAGTATGCACTGAAATAACACAGTATGGAGAATGGATTGCATTGTATATGATGAGAGATGTTTGGACTGATGCCAAGATATGAAATAAAGCTCTGAAACCTCCTTCACTGATCTCTCAGAGGAATAGGATCTTCCTCCTTTGAAATATGAGCCAAGGAAAGGTGTTGTGGAACCCTCCAATGCAACACCCAGCAACACTATGTTATACTTCAGCAGAAATAACGCAGTGACTGAAGAAGTGGCTTTGGCCTTGAGCCAAGATGTGGAGAAAATGAAGAGAAATCCTTCAAGAGGCCTCTCAAGAAGAATAGGAAATCCTAAACAGGAATCCCTCGTGCTAAGCATCACTGCAACTCAGCTGAACAGTCGGAGACTGCAAATAGTCTAATAAGACAAATGATCAAATGGTCAAAGATGTCCCACTATGGCTACCTCTTCCTCATTTTATGCAAGTGAATGTCTCTTTGCCTTGGACCCCACACATTAGGGTTTCTTCCACAAATAATATTCCTCCCTCTCAAACTACGTTGTCTTCTCATGCAAGCTACACCTCTTAGGCAATGCTGTTGACTTGGTCAAACTTGACCTTGTCCTCATGCATTTGCCCCTTTTCACACTGGAAGGTGCAAAATAAAGCTGCTCCATTGATCCTTTTCACACTATGAAGGATCTTATTCCTACTCATGGGATTTTTACCCATTTTATTCACCTCCTAGATGAAATAAGCAAAAATTAAATTTCGATTTGCTGCTTGAAAATTTTAAAATATTACAGCTCTCCCCTCTCAAAGATTGCTTGTCCTTAAGAAAGTGCAAGGATAGACTGAGTTCTCTTCTCCTCTCCCTATAGCATCCCTGTATGATGATCTCCTTCAAGGAAAGTGATGCTATCTCATCAATCAAGCTTCCACATTGCTCCTACTCAACATGTAAGTTAGCTATCAAGCTATCATCATGTGAAAGTGAAATACTCAAGAGGATAAAAAAGTGATCTCTAGAGGTCCCTTTTGTGGAATGGGATCTAAAATCTAATGGGAGATATCTCCCTCATATAGTTCCTCCATCCCTAGGCTATTAGCTATGCAAAGTGAGTAACCTCCCAACTAGGCAACTCCTGAAAATTGTCTTCCACCTTTGGCTCCGGCAAAGAAGGTGGGCTGAAATTTTGCACATGGTAGACAATGTAGCCTACCCCACGCTGTCCATCTCCCCACTTATGAGAAGTGTAGAGAAAGTGATGATCCTAGGCTGAAATAATTGCCCTCAAGTGGCAAGATGAAGACTATATCTCCAAGGATCTCTTCTCCAACGCTGCAAATCATGCTAGCCCAAGTATCTCCATATATGATGAGTTGCAAGTCATCAAAATATGGCATGTATTCTATCATATGGCTCACCTAATATGGAAACAAATGAGCTGCTCTAGTGGAAATATCATTTCCCATGTTCCCCTTAGAACATGTAGTGCAAAAAGTGTGAGGAATTTGTCCTTCAAAGGACACATCCACCAAATGCGTCTCTCTCCCAAGCATGCTCCTCATAAAGACAGAAACAATAGAGCCATAGGGAGAAAAAATGAGAATCATACTTGTTTCCATGTGTAATAAATGAGAAGGAAAATAGTCCCTCAAGTGCAACCAACACAGCTTGACCCTCAACTGCAATAGATACTGATAAAAAGTGTGGCTTCTCAACCACTTGCTTGCTGCTCCAATCTCCTCATAAGTAAGGAGGAAGTGAATAATGTAAGGTGTACAATGAGCATGTCCTCCATAATATGCCTCTTCCCCAAGTTCTCCTAGGGAATGGCCATCAATCATGATTATAGCCTCAACTAGACCATGAAGCTCAAAAGAAAGGTTGCTCCTCCTTGGAGCAATATCCTACACATGTATGGTTAAGAGACATATACATACATCACATAAATGCTCATGTAAACAACAATGAATACCCTTACCATACTCTCTGATCATACAAATGGAGTGGCTCATAAATGAGTCTCCTCTCATCCTCATAGTGGGAAGAGGTGGCTATACTAACTTCTCCAAAGAGTTATGTCTCTCCTCCATCTGCATTTGGTCCATGCATCTACTCATATGCTGATATATCTCCTCCTCAAAGCCCATCCAAAAATACCCCTCCATGATGGTGTGGTATGCTATCATAGAACAAGTGGGGCTGAAAAGGAAATCCTCATGAGCTTCTTGTAGCAACTTCTCCTTGAGTTTGGAAGCTCTAAGAAGGTAGATCCTACCATGATAGAAGATGACCCCATCTCTGATTGAGTATCCCTCCTCATGCCACTGGTCATCCAAGATCATGCAAGTGAAAATATCCTTGGAATACTCCACCAACAACTGTGAGCTCCAATATGGATCTAACCTCCATAGTGACAGCACTGATGATCTCTCATGAAGAGCATCTGTCATATATTCATCCTCCTCCCTGACATCTCCCATGTCAAAGATGCAAGTTGGAAGGCTTCTCTCCTTCCCCTGCTACTTTTGCCACAACGCAGAATATGAAATGGAAGTGGGTACTGATGATGTTGAGGGAATGTCCCCTTTCTGCTTGAGTCTACCCAAGAATCCAAACACTGTATCAAGCTCTCCCAAGGTTTCCACCCTCCTGAAATCAAGGAGTGGTGCCCCAACATGTGAAGCATCTATCCTTCTCTGCTGGTCTAGTGGTCTCCCCAGAAAAATGTCTCCATGGAATGAGGCATCCTCGACAAGAGATGACTGAATATATGAATGGAGAGAACCCTCCATGCTTCCACTGCGCAATTAAATCACATTCTTAGGTGCATCAACCTCCAAAAATGAATAGGGATGTGTACTCCTAATCTCATTATGTTGGGTCTCCTCCCTACCTTCTCCTTGTGTCTCTATGGTTTCACACCTCCTAAAAAATGGCACAGATAGAACATGAGTTGTGCCTTTATATCCACACATGAGATCCTGGGGACTTCCTTGAAAAGATGCAAGCATCCCTCTGTTTGGAGCAAGAGCTCCTCCTTCCTCTGCATGAGGTGCTAGATCAACTCTAAATCTAACAATGTTGTTGCCCTCAATCTTTGCAATATGAGTGGGAAATCCTCCAATGATTGGATCCATTTTTGAAAAAGAGATTACCATGCTCCTTTGCTCAATGGTGTGAGATGAAAATACTTCTCCCAGCAAAGTATGGTGCAATTTTTCAGCCTCCCCCATTGTTATTTGAAATGGTACTGTGTTCTCATGCAAGGGTTTTATTAGAGTTTTCTTTTTTAGATCCACCATGTGTGTCTCATGAATCCTTCCATCAAATATTTTCGCTAATGCCTTAGTGAAACTAGCATAGGATGCAATGTTTATATTTCTCAAAGAAAAGGGCTCAAATATCCACCAGGCATGGGCGTGACCTCTCAAATGCAGCGCTGCAACTTTGATGGCTTCATCTTCAAGAATGTGATGCTGCTGCAAGAAGGTGTCTAACTCCTCCACCCAAGATTTGGCTGAACATGTAGGTGAACCCTCAAGATATATAGATAGAAGAAATCTATCTTGCTGCTCTCTTTCATTCACCTTCATTTTTCAAAACTCTGAAAAACTCAGATGATGTCTGAATTTCTGAGTTTGAAACTCACACTCTTTCAAGAAATCACTAAGGGTTTCCCTCCTAGCAACCTCTTCTTCTCTTTCCATCTCTCTTCCGCCAATCCTGGGCATGTGACTGCATTGTAAAAGATGGTGTGTAGCTGCTTGCTCACACTCCTCATGTGTAAATCTAGAGTTTTCCTTTGGTACAAACCCTCTTGGAGATTCTTCACACATCTCCCTCTGGATCTCCTTGAACTCTTCATGAATCATATGTAAATATTTAGGAATAATCTTGGTAAGCTTATCCCCTTTTCCTCCTCCAAAGGATGGAGTCTTTTTCCTGCTTTTTTATTGGTCTCCTTGATGAGAATAGGAAGTGCAGGGTATTTCCTCTTCTTTCTGATTATCCTCCTTGGGAAGGTTCTTCATGGATCTGAAATATGATGAGATAAAACTCATCCTCTTCAATGTTCTAATCTTCTTGGGATTAGACTCACAGGCTGAGCCAAGAAAGTTGCTTTGATACCACTGTAATTTTCCAAATCTGGAACAGCTAGTAGGGCATGACTAGAAAACGCATTTTCTAGTAATGGCTGCCACAGGAATTGAAACTAGGACCTAGATCCCTTAGATTAGTGCATCTAAGACTGAAATCCTATAGATGGCTCCAAATAAATCCTTCTAGGTGGGTTAAACAGATCTCCCACACCTAGTTGTATTCAGAGAATGCCCGATGAAGGGACTGCAACATATACAAGAACACACAATGGAGTAGCAACGTTATTTTAATGAGCCAACACACATGAATATATGAATATCCTTTCCTTTGGTCTTATAGCAGAGAGTGTATACAATAATCAGAGGAAATATCACTCCAACTAGGCAATGAAAGCCTCAATGATACATGTACATAACAATAGAGATACACTGCTATGCAGGAATGTCACAAGGCTAAAATAATGCAGTTCCTTGGAGACACTGCAACAAAATACATGATAATGAAATGATATAGCAATATCAGCTCAAATAAATGAGGGGGAGCAAGCTCTAAACCCCTGAAAACACTAATACAACAATAATACACAATCCTTGGAAGGATTGGCTACAATATACATGAAAATGGAAATTCTGCAGAAATGCCGGAGTTGCTGGGCAGTAGCTGCAACTCAATACTGGAAATACATGGAGATGGCTGAAGATGATGCTCAATCTGAAATAACCTCCTCCAATAGATCTCTCAAGTGCAAGGCTGATCCTAGCACTAAATATCTTTCCATCCAAGAAGTTGGTGCAAACCCTCACTGCAAGTATGCATTAAAATAATGTAGTATGGAGAATGGACTATGCTTTCTATGATGAGAGATGCTTGGGCTGATGCCAAGAGATGAAATAAAGCTTTGAAACCTCCTTCATTGATCTCCCGGAGGAATAGGAGCTCCCTCCTCTAAAAGATGAGCCAAGGAAAGGTGTTGTGGAATGGATTCTGAAATCTAATGGGAGCTATCTCCCTCATATGGATCATCCATCCCCAGGCTATTAGCCATGCAAAGTGAGTCAGCTCCCAACTTGTTGAGATTCAACAAGATGATGAGCTTAGTAAAAAGAGTCACCTTCACTAAGTGGGCCCGCAGGCTATTTTTGGCGTAAGTCTATTTTTAGACTATGTCTATTTTTAAACATGATGATCACATTTTAGAAGTTGCAAGATGCTATTTGGGGATGGTTGGTCAAGTTTGAAAAATAGATGAAATTTCTATTTTTAGAATATTGGCAAAGTCTATTTATAGATCGTCAATCTAAAAATAGATGCATGTCGATTATTATTAGCTCTTAATAATAATCATACTCTAAACAACAACTTATTCTCTTGGAGCACTTCAGTTCAGTGCAAAGATGTGGCACATCAGCTGACAGAAGGAATTACTATATTCCTAAGGGTTTACTGGAGCTAATGCATGGAGGACTTAGTTAGATTTGAAGTGGCAGAGTTATGACACAGTTGGAAGAAGTAGTTATGGAGTTGTATTTAGTTTAACTCAGTTAGACTTAGTTGAGCTAGTTGTATCTAGTCTAATTGAATGATACACTAGTGAGAGTGGAGTGAATTAATTAGTTAATTAATTCACAAATAATAACTCATTAACCAACTAACAATACATCAGTTAACTACACTGCATGGCAGTTTCAGTGGAGACCAGTGGAGAGATAGGTGAAAGGGCAAGATAGACTATCTGTTGTGAATATAGTGATGCATTGATTGCATCACACACTTAGTGGAGATGCCAATGAGGATTTCACAGTAAAGGATGGAGTAATTAAAATTCATTCAGAGCTATTCTTCAGCAGAGATTGCGCAGTGGAGGCAGGCTAGCAGGAGGCAGAGATCGGTGCATGGATTTGAAAGATTGGTCCTGATTAGTGTATGGCAATTGTACCGTACTAAGGGCTTGTGTTAAGATTTGTATGTTTGTATGAGATTGTCATATGATCTCCATGTTACATAATATATAGTTGGGGTTTTCAGCTTCAGGCTTTCCTGGTTAAAAAAAAACTGTGTTATGTGCAATTGAATATTTTTGTTTATGCTTCACATGTGTGTGCTATTAATTTTTCCGCAAAAGATTAACAAGTGGAATAGATTCAATATCTTGCATAAAGTTAAATAGTGTGAGATCAGGTGGATCTTGGACATATGCATTCTTAGTGCATATAATTTCTACATGGTATCAGAGCATTGTTGATTGAAGATTGCAATTGTGAAGTGAGTTTGTGCTGGTGGACAATTAGAATTTGCTACAGAAGATTCTTGGTGCAGAAATCGAGTATACATTGAAATGTCTTTCAACAGGTTGAGATTGGAGTATGACCTTGATGGGAGCTCAAATTACATAGCCTGGAAGGACAGGATGGAGGCAGTGCTAGAGGATAATGGGCTGAAGGAGTTCATCGATAGCGATGTTCCTAAGCCGGGATCTAGCGATGCTGCATTACTTGATGCATGGAAAAAGAAGACTGCAAAGATGAGGAGGATTCTGTTGGAAGGTGTGAAGGACCATATTGTGTCCAGCCTTCACGGGAAAGCCACTCCATTCTTAATGTGGAAGGCTTTTACAGACTTGTTCCAAAGAATAAGTGACCAAAGGAAGTTGGCGCTTAAAGACAAGCTCAGAAAAATAAAAATGGAGAAAGGCGACAATATTCCAAAATACCTCACGAAGTTTGTCCCCTACAAGGATGAACTGGGAAGTGTGGGGGTTACTGTTGATGAAGAATAATTGGTGAGCTTGGCTCTCCTTAGGCTTCCGAAGATTTGGCATAGCTACGAAGACTCTGTCAATGGACGAGAGAAACTGCCGGGATGGGAGCGACTTTGGTCGGATCTTGTGTAGGAGGAGATAAGGCGGGGTACCAGGGATAGATATTCATCGAAGAATGAAGATGAAGAGAATTTCACTTTGGCTGCCAAAGCAAGGAAAGGGAAGGGGAAGAAAAATCCTTCAAAATCCAGTGCTAAAGGCAAGAAGCAGGATTTGTCCAAAGTGAAGTGTTTTCACTATCACGAGCATAGACATTTCGCCACTAACTGTCCACAGAAGAAGAAGAATAAGCAGGCTGCTGGATCTGTAGCTGGAGAGGCCTTAGCCTCGCAATTTGAGCTGGATTTTTCCTTGATCGCATGCTTGGTTTCAAGCTGCATGGGATAGGTGTGGTATCTTGACAGTGGTGCGTCTTTCCATATGGCGGGAGACAAAGAGTTTTTTAGTGACTTGGAGGAGAAGGACCTCCAGATGCATATAGAGATGGGAAAAGATGGTCGGTACAGTGAAACTGGCATTGGGACCATTAACTTTAAGAGGGAGTCCGGTAATCCTTTCTTGTTGAAGAATGTCATGCATGTTCCAAGTCTAAAGAAGAACTTCGTCTCAGTCGCAATGTTGGAAGACACGGGTTATGTTGTTGTTTTCAGTGAGGGAAAAGCCTTCCTTCGACATAAAACAATGGGTCAAACCAAGAAGATAGGGGTTAAAATAAAGAATCTCTATAAGATAGAGGTAGATGGTTGCACTACAATGGTGGGCAAAGCAGAAGAAGTGGTAAGCCGATATGAGGGCGAATTATGGCACAGGAGATTGGGCCATCTTCACCATGGAGCTTTGAATATTTTGCAGCAAATTTCTATTGGACTTCCCAAGGGTACTCTTGCACAGTCAGATCAGTGCAAAGGATGTACAATGGGAAATTTTTTGAAGACCACCCTTCATGAGAAGGAGAACCGTGCTTCGGTGATCTTGGAGAGAATTCACACAGATGTGTGTGGACCATTCTCGGTTGCTTCAATAGCAAAACACATGTATTATGTGATATTTTTTGATGATTATTTTCGTAGATGCTGGATCTTATTCATGCAGAAGAAGAGTGAAACATTCTCAACGTTATGTGAGTTCAAGGCATTGGTGGAGGAGGAGTTGGGAAAGCAGGTGAAAGCTCTACGGAATGATAATGGTGGTGAATACATCTCTGGAGAATTCAAAGACTTATGTAGCAAAGAAGGAATTCAAAGAAAACTCATAGCGCCTCATAACCCACATCAAAATGGGGTCACGGAGAGAAAGAACAGAACGATCATGGGTGCTGCACGAGCGATGCTGCATGACCAGGGCCTACCGATGCACTTATGGGCGGAAGCATGCAACACTGCAGTTTATGTGCAAAACTATTTTCCTCATAGAGTACTTGGCATGAGTACACCCAAAGAAGCATTTTCTGGTAAGAAGCCTGATATTTATCATTTGAAGATTTTTGGCTCACCTGTTTACATTCATGTGACGAAGGACGCCAGGAAGAAGCTGGAGCCAACTGTAGAAGTTGGGATATTTTTGGGGTACACAGAAACACCCCACAACTATCGTGTGTATTTTCCAGACAGTCGGATGACCTCTGTGCGACAGGATATAAAATTCAATGAGGTGAAAGCCATGAAGTTGTCACTTGAGAGGGAGCTACACTTGCGTGTGGAAGAGGAACTTCTTGTTCCCAAAGATGAGCCTTTGGATGTGGATCAGACAAAGGAGGATATTCATGGAGTGGAGGAGTCCACTCATGCAAAACCAAACATCAGACAAGGCAGAAAGCGTACCACAGAAGCTGAGAGGCTGAAGCTTAATGCGGCACAGAATTTAGGAGTCCCTACATCACAGCGCGGACAGAGACAGTCACCTGATAGATATACTGGATACATGGCTCTTATGAGCAAGTGTATTGTGATAGAGCCATATTCTTTTGAAGAAGAAGCGCATGAGCCCACATGGCTAGATGCCATGGTGGAGGAGTATGGCTCCATTGTCAGAAACAGTGCTTGGATTGTTCCAAGGCCAGTGGGAAAATTAGTTGTAGGATCAAGATGGATCTACAAGGTAAAGAAAGTTGTTGATGGGAGCGTCGAGAAGTATAAGGCAAGATTTGTTGCCCGGGGCTTCTCACAGATTGAGGGGATTGACAATGAAGAAACCTTTGCACTTGTTGCACAGTATTCTTCCATACGGACAATCCTTGCTCTCTCAACGCAGATGGGTTGGCATATTCATCAGATGGATGTGAAGACTGCGTTCCATAATGGGATCATTGAGGAAGATGTGTACATTGAGTAGCCTGAAGGATTTGAGATCTTTAGTAGTGAGTCACATGTGTGCAGGCTCAAAAGAGCATTGTATGGGTTGAAACAAGCACCCCGTGCTTGGTACACTTGGATCGACAACTATTTCACTGGACTTGGCTTCACCACGAGTGAGGCGGATGAAAACCTGTACCAGATTGTGGTTGAGGGTAAGCTTTTAATCATTGTACTTTATGTTGATGATTTAATACTAACAGGTGATGAGAAGTTGATACACTCATGCAAGGCAGATCTTGCAAAGGAGTTTGAGATGAAGGATTTGGGCCTCCTTCATCATTTCCTTGGATTGGAAATATGGTAGCGGGAAGGTGAACTATTTGTGTCTCAAGGCAAGTATGCCTGGGATATACTAGAGAAGTTTCACGTGCAAGGCTGCAAGCCTATCGACACTCCTCTTCCAGGAAATTGGAAGAAAGAGGATGCTACATCGGCAGAGGTACTGGATGCCACTTTTTATCGACAGTTGGTGGGTTTGCTCATGTATTTAGTCAATACAAAACCGGACATATGCTATGCGGTGAACTAGCTTTCACAAGTGATGGTTAAGCCTACCAAGCTCTTTTGGAAGGCAAGCAAGCATGTCCTGAGATATCTTAGGGGCACATCTGAGTATGGTTTATGGTACAGACAGACAGATGAGGTGAAGTTGCATGGCTTCACGGATGTAGATTGGGCAGGAAACCCAATAGACAGAAAGAGCACATCAGGAGGTATTTTCAATATTAGATCTACGACAGTTTCTTGGTAAAGTAGAAAACAAAGATCTGTGGCACTCAGTTCAACGGAAGCAGAATACATGGCAGCAAGTTTAGCTGCATGTGAGGCTATCTGGATGAGGAAGATCCTGGTTGGTTTGTTCAGTTCACATTTAGATCCCACGGTGATTCATTGTGATAATTAGAGTTGCATTAAACTCTTGGTTAATCCTGTGTTTCATGATAGATCTAAACATATTGATATCCGGTATCATCATATCAGAGATTGTGTGTAGTGGAAGATCATGTTGCTTTAGTAAATTCCTACAGAGGATCAGGATGCAGATATTCTGACGAAGGCGCTCACCAGGAGCAAATTCGAATACCATAGAGGCAGGATAGGGGTGAAGGATAATCCCTATCTTGTTGAGAGGGATTGTTGAGATTCAACAAGATGATGAGCTTAGTGAAAAGAGTCACCTGGGAGTGTTGAGATTCAACAAGATGATGAGCTTAGTGAAAAGAGTCGCCTTCACTAAGTGGGCCTGCGGGCTATTTTTGGTGTAAGTCTATTTTTAGACATGATGATCATATTTCAGAAGTTGCAGGATGATATTTGTGGATGGTTGGTCAAGTTGGAAAAATAGATGAAATTTCTATTTTTAGAATATTGGGTGAAGTCTATTTATAGATCGTCAATCTAAAAATATATGAATATCGATTATTATTGGCTCTTAATAATAATCAAACTCTAAACAAAAACTTACTCTCTTGGAGCACTTCAGTTCAGTGCACAGATGTGGCACATCAGCTGACAGAAGGAATTACGCTATTCCTAAGGGTTTACTGGAGCTAATGCATGGAGGAATCAGTTAGAACTCAAGTGGCAGAGTTATGACAGAGTTGGAAGAAGTAGTTATGGAGTTGTATTCAGTTTAACTCAGTTAGAATCAGTTGAGCTAGTTGTATCTAGTCTAACTGAATGATACACTAGTGAGAGTGGAGTGAATTAATTCACAAATAATAACTCATTAATCAACTGAACAATACATCAGTTAACTATAGTGCATGGCAGTTTCAGTGGAGACCAGTGGAGAGATAGGTGAAAGGGCAAGATAGAATATTTGTTGTGACTATAGTGATGCATTTATTGCATCAAACACTTAGTGGAGATGCCAATGAGAATTGCATAGTCAAGGATGGAGTAATTCGAATTCATTCAGAGCTATTCTTCAGCAGATATTGCGTAGTGGAGGCAGGCTAGTAGGAGGCAGATATCGGTGCATGGATTTGCAAGATTGGTCCTGATTAGTGTATGACGATTGTACTGTAATGAGAGCTTGTGATAAGATTTGTATGTTTGTATGAGATTTTCATATGATCTCCATATTACATAATATATAGTTGGGGTTTTCAGCTTCAGGCTTTCCTGGTTTAAAAAAAAAACTGTGTTATGTGCGATTGATTATTTTTGTTTATGCTTCACATGTGTGTGTAATTAATTTTTCCACAAAAGATTAACAAGTGGAATAGATTAAGTATCTTGCATAAAGTTAAATAGTGTGAGATCAGGTGGATCTTGGACATATGCATGCTTAGTACATATAATTTCTACACAACTAGGAAACTCCTGAAAACTGTCTTCCAACTTTGGCTCCAACAAAGAAGGTGGGCTAAAATTCACCACATGGTAGACAATGTAGCCTACCCCATGCTATCCATATCCCCACTTATGAGAAGTGTAGAGAAAGTGCTGATCCTGGACTGCAAAATACTTGCCCTCAAGTGGCAAGATGAATACTAGATCTCCATGGATCTCTCCTCCAATGCTGCAAATCATGCTGGCCCAAGTATCTCCATATATGATGAGTTGCAAGTCATCAACATATGGCATGTCTTCTATCATATGGCTCACCTCATATGGAAGCAAATGAGTTTCTCTAGTGGCCATATCATCTCCCATATTCCCCTTAGAACATGTAGTGGAAAAAGTGTGAGGAATTTCTCCCTCAAAGGACACGTCCACCTAATGTGTCTCTCTCCTAAGAATGCTCCTCATAAAGACAAAAATAGTAGAGCCATAGGGATCAAAAATGAGAATCATACTTGCTGCCATGTGTAATAAATGAGAAGGAAAATAGTCCCTCAAGTGCAACCAACGCAGCTTGACCCTCAACTGCAATAGAGACTGATAAAAAGTGTGGCTTCTCAACCACTTGCATGCTGCTCCAATCTCCTCATAAGTATGGAGGAAGTGAATAATGTAAGGTGTACAATGAGCATGTCCTCCATAATATGCCTCTTCCCCAAGTCCTCCTAGGGAATGGCCATCAATCATGCTTATGGCCTCAACTAGACCATGAAGCTCAAAAGAAAGGTTGCTCCTCCTTGGAGCAATATCTTGCATATGTATGGTTAAGGGACATATACATACATCATATAAATGCTCATGTAAACAACAATGAATATCCTTACCATACTCTCTACACATACAAATGGAGTGGCTCATAAATGAGTCTCCTCTCATCCTCATAGTGGGAAGATGTGGCTGTACTAACTCCTCCAAAGAGTTATGTCTCTCCTCCATTTGCATCTCGTCCATGCATCTACTCATATGATGATATATCTCCTTCTCAAAACCCATCCAAAAATACCCCTCCATGATGGTGTGGTATGCTCTCATAGAACAAGTGGGGCTGAAAAGGAAATCCTCATGAGCTGCTTGTAGCAACTTCTCCTTGAGCTTGGAAGCTCTAGGAAAGAATATCCTACCATGATAGAAGATGAACCCATCTCTGATTGAGTATCCCTCCTCATGCAACTGGTCATCCAATATCATGCAAGTGAAAATATCCTTGGAATACTCCACCAACAGTTGGGAGCTCCAATATGGATCTAACCTCCATAGTGATAGCGCTGATGATCTCTCATGAAGAGCTTCTGTCATATAGTCATCCTCCTCTCTGACATCTCCCATGTCAAAGATTCAAGTTGGAAGGCTGCTCTCCTTCCCCTGCTGCTTCTGCCACAGTGCAGAATATGAAATGGAAGTGGGTACTGATGATGTTGAGGGAATGTCCCCTCTCTCCTTGAGTCTACCCAAGACTCCCAACGCTATATCAAGCTCTCCCAAGGTTTCCACTCTCCTGAAATCAAGGAGTGGTGCCCCAACATGTGAAGCATCTATCCTTCTTTGCTGGTCTAGTGGTCTCCCCGGAAAAATGTCTCCATGCAATGAGGAATCCTCGAAAAGAGATGACTGAATATATGAATGGAGAGAACCATCCATGCTTCCACTGCACAATTCAGTCACCTTCTTAGGTGCATCAACCTCCAAAAATGAATAGGGATGTGAACTCCTCATCTCATGATGCTGGGTCTCCTCCCTACCTTCTCCTTGTGTCTCTATGGTTTCAAACCTTCTCAACAATGGCACAGATAGAGCATGAGTTGTGCCTTTATCTCCACACATGAGATCCTAGGGACTTCCTTGCAAAGATGCAAGAATCCCTCTATTTTGAGCAAGAGCGCCTCCTTCCTCTGCATGAGGTGCTAGATCAACTCCAGATCTAACAACGCTGTTGCCCTCAATCTCTGCAATATTAATGGGTAATCCTCCAATTATTGGATCCCTTTTTGAAAAAGAGATCCCCATGCTGCTTTGCTCAAAGGTGTGAGATGAAAATACTTCTCACAGCAAAGTATGGTGCAAGTTTTCAGCCTCCCCCATTGTTCTATGAAATGGTACCGCGTTCTCATGCAAGGGTTTTATTTAAGTTTTCTTGTTTACATCCACCATGTGTGTCTCATGAATCCTTCCATAAAATATTTTCAATAATGCCTTAGTGAAACTA
Organism: Pinus albicaulis; assembly: GCA_034641835.2. Classification (NCBI taxonomy): domain Eukaryota; kingdom Viridiplantae; phylum Streptophyta; class Pinopsida; order Pinales; family Pinaceae; genus Pinus; species Pinus albicaulis. The sequence continues at coordinate 30,691,518 of CM076569.1, forward strand.
GCATAGGATACAATTTTTATATTTCTCAAATAAAAGGACTCAAAGATCCACCAGGCATAGGACTTACCTCTCAAATGCAGCATTGCAACTTTGATGGCTTCATCTTCAAGAATGTGATGCTGCTACAAGAAGGTGTCTAAATCCTCCACCCAAGCTTTGGCTGAACATGTAGGTGAACCCTCAAAGATAGATAGAAGAAATCTATCCTACTGCTTTCTTCCATTCACCTTCGTCTTGAAAAACTCTAAAAAACTGAGATGATCTCTGAATTTTTGAGTTTGAAACTCATGCTCTTTCAAGAAATCACTAAGGGTTTCCCTCCTAGAAACCTCTTCTTCTCTTTCCATCTCTCTTCCGCCAATCCTAGGCATGTGACTGCATTGTACAAGATGGTGTGTAGCTACTTTCTCACACTCCTCATGTGCAAATCTAGAGTTTTCCGTTGTTACAAACCCTCTTGGAGATTCTTCACACATCTCCCTCCAGATCTCCTTGAACTCTTCATGAATCATATGTAAATATTTAGGAAGAAGCTTGGTAAGCTTATCCCCTTTTTCTCCTCCAAAGGATGGAGTCTTTTTCGTGCTTGTTTCTTTGTCTCCTTAATGAGAATAGGAAGTGCAGGGTACTTCCTCTTCTTTCTGCTTATCCTCTTCAATTTTCTAATCAGACAAATGATCAAATGCTCAAAGATGTCCCACTGTGGCTGCCTCTTCCTCCTTTTATGCAAGTGCATGTCTCTTTGCCCTGGAACCCACACATTAGGGTTTCTTCCACAAAGAATATTCCTCCCTCTCAAACTGCGTTGTCTTCTCATGCAAGCTACACCTCTTAGGCAGCGTTGTTGACTTGGTCAAACTTGACCTTTTCCTCATGCATTTGCCCCTTTTCACACTAGAAGGTGAAAAATAAAGCTGCTCCATTGATCCTTTTCACAATATAAAGGATATTATTCCTACTCATGGGATTTTTACCCATTTTATTCACCTCCTAGATGAAATAAGCAAAAATTAATATTCCAATTTGCTACTTGCAAATTTTGGAATATTACAAAAGGTGTCACCAGGGGAAAAATGTCCAAAGGAGAAGACAAGGACGATGTTACTATTGTGATGAGAAATATTCTCAAGGAAAAAAATTCAAGGAACCAAAGTCCTTTTAGATTTACACAATTGAAAATATTCCAAATGACAAGGCCCAACTAGCTAAAGTGTTTGGGGAGGACGTAGTGGAACCCTACGACACTGTAGAAGATACTACAATAAAAACCGAGGAACCGACTATATCACTCCATGCATTAGAAAAAAATTCTTCAAAAATTCTTAAAATCATAGGCTTCATTAAGAATTAACTAGTGGTGGTATTTATTGATAGTGGCATCATCCATGATTTTGTCCATAAATGGATTGTGGAGGCCATGCATTGTTTTGTACAGGTAGTATCCAATGTTCAGGTCCTTATGGTCGATGAGGGGGATTATGAAATGTGAAGGACATTCCAAGAACTTAAATATTGATATGGAGGACTATCACCCTAAGACACGCATGTTTTCCATTGAAATGGGAGGTTGTGAAATCATCCTCGAAGCTAAATGGCTTCAAACAATATGCCTCTATTGTAGCTGCTACAAGATCCTAAATTTTTTTGCCTATCTAGTAATTTTGGAGCCTCCTTCTGGTCTTGTGAACTATAATTTTGGGTTACTCAAGTCATCCTCGGTTTTAATTTTCTAATTTTCAAGTCATCTTATAGTGATCACAAGTGACGAAATTCGTTGATCTTGCATGTATAGTTTCTAGCTCCCACTTGTTCACTTTCAGTTGACAATCACTACTTTCCAATCACAATTTTGTGCTCCTTGTTGCTAGTAATTGTGTAGTGCCTTGATTGGAGCAATTATGTAGTCCTCTTTGGCACAAAATTGTGGAGTCTCTTGTGATAGGAAACTACATAGTCCCTTGAGATAGCTGAGTACGTAGTTCCTTGTGCCAGTGGATAATGTAGTTTCTTGTGCTAGTGAACTGTGTAGTTCTTTCAGCCAGCCAACTGCACAGCCACTGTGGATAGAAACTAAGCATTCCTTGTGAATAGTAAATGTGAAAAACTTGTTGGTGGTGTTACAGAATCTTCAAATTTTAGTCGAGTCACAAGTGGTAGTTCTAATCCTAGATCCTAAATTTTAGGCATGCATGTGCAAAACCCTAACCCTAGATCTAAAAGTGCTCACCTATATAACAAGCTAGTTTAGAGCTCATTCTCACACTTGTCTTTGGAGCTCTTCGCATTCCTTGAGTACAAGGAGTTTTTTTCTCACATGTGTGATATATTTTAGGTATTTTTCATAATTTTCACTTTCATCTACCGTTATTTTGATTTTTGTTGTTTTTTCTTTTGTAAGTGTCATCTAACCCTGATATTTATATAACAAGTGTAATTTTTACTATATTTAGATATTTCATATGCTTATCCTCTCTTACCTTCTTCTTTTATAGTATCATTTCACATTCTAAGTCCTTTCACATTCTAGTTATCATTGCTTCTCAAAATCCTCATTTCTTGTTGTTGATCTACACTTAGTTGAATTTTGACTTGACCTGCCTCTCCATTATTGAAACTGTGCATTGTTTAAGCCTTCTCCCCTGTTGATCTGACATCCACACTTCTCAATCCCTATCTCTCTCCAACTGTGCATTACGTAATTTCAGTCACTTGTGAGCCCTCATCTACCATATGTGACTATGCACTATGGAAGCCCTAGACTCCATTGAAAACTACATGGTTCTAGTTAGTAGCTTGTCAATCCTTTCCCATTATGAATACAAATTGTGCAGTTAGTTAGCCTCTCTCTGTCAACAATTGTGCACTCTACAATAAAAAACCCTAACCTTCATATTTTCCTTTGTTGATCAATCTTGTGTAATATCTCCTCAGCCATTGTGTAGTGTGCACTTCTAGTGATCATCTAGGTCACTCTTGCCCTGAATATTTCCTCTTGTTCTCAGTCCTTGCTTAATTCCTTATCCAAGTAGTTTTGTTATGAAACGTTCTGTTAGGTCCCTATATTACTAGTATAGTCCCTTATTGTTGTTAGTGTAACCCCCTTATTGTTATTATTGTACCCTTGTAACCCCCATATTGTTATTATTGTGCCCTTAAATTATTATTGTTAGGTCGGCTAGGATTACATTGTGGCCCTACTAGGATTACATTAGGGCCCCACAGACTCCTATATATAGAAAGGAGGTTTTGTAATTTGTATCATCCAAGAATTTTTCATTCATGTAATGTATTGGAGGTTGCCCCCTCAAAGTAGCTTATTTCTAAGGTGTTGATATCTCTTTTCTTCTCTTTTTGGAGCTGGTTTCACAACATTTGGTATCAGAGCTTTGAGATTCTAGGGTTTCGCTGCTCCAAACAGGTCAGCGTGGCATTTTCGCTATACCTTTTTTTCTATGAAGGTTCAGAATTTGAAATTTTTAGAGTGCAAAGCCAAAATCCTGAGGAACATCATCAAAAAATTTCAGAGCTTGGTTCACAATATTTTTGGATATATGATCTATGCAAGTTAGGTTATTTTGTAGGCTCCTGAATTTAACCTAAACAGGTCATCGTGGTATTTTCGTAATAACATTTTTTCTACAAAGGTTCAGAAGCTGAAAATTTTAGAGTGAAAAGCCACAACCCTAAGGAACATCGTCAAAAAATTTCAGATATTGTTCGTAATATTTTCGGAGATATGATCTGTGGAAGTTAGGGCTTTTTGAGGATTCTGAATTTCATCTCAAACAGGTGATCGTGGGAAAATCTTCATAGCTCTCTCTCTGAGCATTGGATTGGAATGCTGTAAAAAGAGGCCACAAGCACACGGATTGTAGTTTGTGTTCTATAAATTTCAGAGCCAAAGGAGGAAATAGTGACACGTGGCAAGTCGTACAAGTTTTCTCTACTGAACCAGTCCAAAATTGGGTCATTGTGGGAGATTGGACATAACTTTGTCTTGAAGAATCCAAATCAGATTAGACCTGTGGAATTTGAAAGAAGCTTCAGAGGGCTACTACAGAGATGAATTTTAGATATTGAAAATCCGCAATTATAGATATAATTCAATTTCAATATCGAACTCCTCAAAATCAAGTAAAAGGTGTGTATTTTTATTTTTTTTTCGAATTGCATAAGTCTTGTTTGAAGAATCAAGTTGAATTAATTACAAGGGCATATTGGATTCTAAAATGGCCCCTAAAAAGAATTCAACACCCATTAAGCCTTTAGAAAGCTCCACTATGACTCATGAAGAAAAAGAATGATAACATGACATATCAAAATTTCAAGAGCAAGTGCAACAAATTTCACTCTCGCAAAGAGCAAAAAAAAATGACATGGAATTTTTGAAGAAAGGCATGGAATCTAAGATGGATGCTTTGAAGAATGGTATGGAGTCTAATATAGATGGCATGGAAGCTGGCATGGAATCTAAAATGGAAAACATGAAGAATGATCTAAAAGTAGACATGGAAGGTTTGACAAAGTTGATACAAGAAATGTTTCCTAATGGTGAAAAGATAGTAGAGGAAACTCATGATGAGAACAAAATAAATGTTAATCATGATTTCATAAAATCTAATGTTGGCGGGAAGAACCACCATATTCTGAAAATGGATATGAGGAAGTTTGATGGAAATGATCCTATAACATGGATACTACAGATGGAGTAATATTTTGATCTCCATAATGTGCAAAACACACAAAAGGTACACATAATGTGCCTAGCACCAGTCTTAGCTATGCTAGACTTCACAAAAACCTTTATTGTGGAATGTGATGCCTCAGGAAATGGAATTTGTGTTATTTTAATGCAAGAAGGAAGACCCATTTCTTTTGAAATTCGTCCAATCAAAGGAAAGTATCTACAGAAACCTATTTATGAGAAGGAAATGTTAGCAATACTGCATGCACTAAAGAAATGGAAAACTTACCTAATGGGAAGACACTTCAAGGTAAAAACTGATCATGATAGTCTTAAACACTTTTTGGAACAAATACTATCTTCAAAAGAGTAGCAAAAATGGGTCACAAAGATGTTGGGTTATGACTTTGAAATAATATACAAAAAAGAGAAGCTAAATGTTGTTGCAGATGCACTCTCAAGAAAGAATGAAGAGGTGGAAGCATTGCTTTGTGCCATTTCTATTATCCAACCAGATTGGATAACTGAAGCAAGAGATGAATGGAAGAAGGACAAAGATGTATGGATACTCATTCAAAAGTTGCAGCAAGATCCTAGTACATCTGATACATTTAGTTGGAAAAATGATTCCTTATGGTACAAATATCGCTTATATCTTTGTAAGAATTGTTAGACAATTAAATATTATAGAGCAATGCAACACATAAAATATGCAGAAAATACAAGCACACAAAACACATAAAACCAGAGAGACACAGATATACGTGGTTCACCCAGTTTGGGCTACGTCCACCCCGAACAACCAGTCCTTCCTTTCTATTATCTAGCAAAAATTGAAGAGAAAAAACCTACAGCAGATCCGCTGTAATATCCTCTGTTCTCTCTCACAATCTCCCTATCTGTTTCCTGCTCAGAGAATACACATAAAATGTGCAGCTGCAATACAATACCCTCATAAAATCGAGGGGTTTCCTTCTAGGGAAAAAAACCCTAAACTAAACATAACTTCTACCGTCAGATCATCCGCCTAATGAACGACCCAGATTGACTAGAAATTACTATACTTTTACAAGGCAATTTTACATCTATTTTTGGCTTCGGGGGCGCTGCCCCCGAAACCCCTGCTAGGGGACCATTGGCCCCCGGACCTCGCGAAGGGGACAAGTCCCCCCTGCACCCCCCCGCGTGCAAGGGTGTACGATTTTCTTGGGGTATACATCCAGCTAAAACAACGATCTCTGAATCAAGAAGAAAGTCACGCTCCACACCCAAAAATCTCCCACTTGGAGACTAATTGTAGCAGCTCCATCGCTACTTCATTTGCTGGAAAATGACTCCTCTTTGGACCTGGATATTCCTCATCTTCATCATCATCCTTGAAGACCAATTGAATCTGAGCACATTTTCAGTTTCTCCCTGGTTACAACTTTTGTTAGCATATCTTGAGGATTCTGGCTAGTGTGTATCTTTTCCAGCTTTAACTCTCCATCTTCCAATAATGACCGTATGAAATGGTACTTGAGATGTAGGTGTTTAGTCCTGGAATGAAATGCTGAGTTCTTTGCAAGATGAATGACACTTTGGCTATCACTATATAACGTGCCCATATCATGCTTCTTACACAATTCACCCATAAGCCTTTGTAACCAAATCATTTATTTACTAGCCTCTGTAGCAGCAACATACTCTGCTTCTGTTGTTGAAAGTACAACAACACTTTGGATTTTTGAAACCCAATTGATAGTTGTTCCACCTATAGTAAATAAATATCCTGTAGTGCTCCTCCTGTTATCTCTGTCACCTGTCATATACCTGTAGAGCAATGTTTGAACCACCAAAGCATAATTCTTGATTTGTGGTACCTCTCAAATATCTGAGAATCCACTTTACTGCCATCCAATGTTCTTTTCCTGGATTATTCATGTACCTGCTTACAACTCCCACTGCATGTGCAATATCAGGCCTTGTGCAGACCATTGCATACATTAAGCTTCCAACTACTGATGCATATGGAACTTTAGACATATAATCTGGGTCTTCTTTGGTCTTTGGGCACATCTCCTTACTACGTTTGAAATGGCTAGCAAAAGGTGTACTAACAGGTTTTGCATTGTGCATATTAAATCTTTTCAACACCTTTTCTATGTACTCATTCTGAGACAGTGTTAATTTGCGATTTTTCCTGTCTCTAGTTATCCTCATACCAAGGATTTGTTTTTCAGCTCCCAAATCCTTCATTGCAAATGAATTTGCCAATTTTCTTTTGAGCACATTTATTTCCTGCATGTTAGACCCTGCAACAAGCATGTCATCTACATACAATAACAATATAATATCGCTGCCATCATTTTTCCTTTTTAGATAAACACAATGATCAGAGTGACATCTAGTATAACCTTGTTTAGACATAAACTTGTCAAATTTTAGATACCACTGCCTTGGAGCCTGTTTTAAGCCATACAAGCTCTTCTTTAACATGCACACCAATTTTTCTTTCCCTTTTACCTCATATCCTTCTGGTTGCTGCATGTATATCTCTTCCTCCAAATCTCCATGGAGAAATGTTGTCTTTACATCTAATTGTTCAAGATGTAAATCTTCCGCTGCTACAAGACTTAAAACAGTTCTGATTGAATTCATTTTAACAACAGGAGAAAATATTTCATCAAAATCAATACCTTTCTTCTGTGCAAATCCCTTCACCACAAGTCTAGCTTTGTACCTCTTTTTTCCTCCATCTTCTTCCTTCAGCCTGTAAACCCATTTATTCTGCAATGTAGTTTTACCTGCAGGCAACCTGACTAAGTCCCAAGTCTGGTTATGCATTAAGGAGTCCATCTCTTCTTCCATGGTTAGCTCCCACTTCTTCCTGCTTTCAACCTGCATTGCTTCTTCATAACATTCAGGTTCACCAGAATCAGTCAGCAATAAATAATATAATGAAGGAGAGTATCGTTCAAGGGGTCTACTTATCCTGGTAGATCTTCTAACACCACTTTCAGGTGTTTGAGGTGCCTGTTGCTGTTGTGGTGGTTGTTGCTACTGTGGTTGTTGATTATTATCATTTTCAGGCACCTTTACTTTTTCAGTTATCTCATCAAGAACTGTGTATTCCTTGCTTTCTTTTTCCTGTTTCTTTTCCTGCAACTGATTCTTATACAAGACCTTTTCATTGAATATTACATCTCTGCTCCTAATGATTTTGTGATTTTCATAATCATATAAGTGATAACAAAAATCATTAGCACCATATCCAATAAAGGTACATTTCTTTGATTTTGCCTCAAGCTTTGTTCTGTTTTCTTTATTAATATGGACAAAGGCCTCACAACCAAAAGGCTTTAAAAAAGAGTAGTTTACCTTTTTACCTGTCCATGCTTCCTCTGGAATACCACCATCCAAGAAACTTGAAGGCCCTCTGTTTATTAGATAAACAACAGTATCTACAGCATCTGCCCAAAATTGTAAAGGCAATCCTGCATGCAATCTCATGCACCTTGCACGCTCCATGATTGTTCTGTTCATCCTTTCTGACACACCATGTTCTTGTGGTGTTCTTGGAACTATCTTCTCTCTACGAATTCCATGCTCTGAACAATACCTATCAAACTCTTTGCTGCAATATTCACCTCCATTGTCTGATATGAGACACTTTAACTTCTTTCCTGTCTCAATCTCAACCAAAGCTTTCCATTTCTTGAAAGTATCAAATACATCAGATTTATTTTGAATACAATAAATCCAAGTTTTTCTAGTTGCATCATCAATAAACGTAACATAATAGCAAGAGCCACTGAGAGATGATACCTGAGTAGGTCCCCATACATTTGTATGCACAAGCTCCAATTTTTCACTCTTCTTTTCTTTCCCAACTCTGAGAAATATGTCTCTCTTTTGTTTTCCATAAATGAAATTCTCACAGAAATCCAAATCAACATTCTTCAAACCTGGCAACAAATTTCTTGAGAGAAGAATCTTCATCCCCTTCTCACTCATATGTTCGAGCTTATGATGCCATAATGCTGCATCTGCTCCTTTTAAAGTTAAAGCATTAACATAGTTAGAAATACCATTGCATAAATACAATGTACCAACCTTTTCACCTTCTGCTATTACCAGGGCTCCTTTGGTGACCTTCCAAGCTTTATCTGTGAAAGTTGTCACACAACCTTCACTGCCTAACTGCCCTGTTGAAATCAAATTTTTCTTTAGATCTGGAACATGCCTTACCTCCTTTAATAGCCATTGGTTTCCATTTTGCTGTTTTACAAGAACCTTACCCATTCCAAAAATTTTACAGGGTTTATCATCACCCAAACAAACTTGTCCAAAATCCCCTTGAACATAGTCATGAAAATATTTCTTATCAGGTGTGGCATGGAATGAAGCCCCTGAATCTACAACCCAAGAATCAATAACATTTTCGAAAGAAAGAATAAAAGCATCTTGTAACACATCACATGTCACATTTGCTTCATGATTATTTTCTTGTTGTGCATCTCCTTCTTTTCCCTTCCGAGATCTACAGTCTTTCTTTAGGTGTCCTTTCTTTCTGCATTTATAGCACACTATCCCCGATCTGGACTTGGATCTGCCTTTCCTTGATTTACTGCAATATCCCGAGCTCTTTCCTCTTTCCATTCTTCTCCCCCTAGACTCTGCACTCAAAGAATTACCCGATGTCTCACCGGAGCTTTTCCATCACATTTCCTTGCTAAGGATAGCACCAAAAACATCATCAAACTTTAAAGTACTAGATCCAGAGACAGAGTTACTAATGGCCATAACTAAAGCATTCCAGCTTTCTGGAAATGAGCACAAGAATAACAGAGCTCTAACTTCATCATCAAAGTTTACCCCTACATAACTTAACTAACTGGTAACTGTATTAAAATCATTTAAATGGTCTACAACAGATCCACCTTCCGACATCTTCATATTAAATAGTTGTTTCATAAGAAATACCTTGTTTGAGGTCAAGGGTTTTTCATATAGTTTCGCCAACGTCTGCATCAAACCCTCTGTTGTTGTTTCCTTCGAAATATTGAAGGCGACTGACGCCACAAGGCACAACCATACTGTTCTGAGTGCCTTTCTATCGAGAATATTCCATTCCACGTCTATCATATCCGCCGACTTCTTTGCTTTTCCGCTCAATGGTAGGTACAAATCTTTTTGATACAGATAATATTCCATCTGCATCTTCCATAGCGGGAAGTTTTGGCCATTAAATTTCTCGACCCTAAACTTAGCATCTTCCGCCATTGCTCCCACTCGAACCAGGAATCCTTCTTTCCTGTGAGTTTATCAACCAAATATACCTTCGGCTCTAATACCAGTTGTTAGACAATTAAATATTACAGAGCAATGCAACACATAAAATATGTGGAAAATACAAGCACACAAAACACATAAAACCAGAGAGACACAGATATACGTGGTTCACCCAGTTTGGGCTACGTCCACCCTGAACAGCTAGTCCTTCCTTTCTATTATCCAGCAAAAATTGAAGAGGCAAAACCTACAACAGATCCGATGTAATATTCTCTGTTCTCTCTCACAGTCTCCCTATCTGTTTCCCGCTCAGAGAATACACATACAATGCGCAGCCGCAATACAATACCCTCATAAAAGCGAGGGGTTGCCTTCTAGGGAAAAAAACCCTGAACTAAACATAACTTCTACCGTAAGATCATCCACCTAATGAACGGCCCAGATTGACTAGAAATTACTATACTTTTACAAGGCAATTTTACATCTATTTTTGGCTTCGGGGGCGCTGCCCCCGAAACCCCTGCCGGGGGATCGCTGGCCCCCGGACCCCACGGGGGGGACAAGTCCCCCCCACACCCCCTTGCGTGCAACGGTGTACAATTTTCTTGGGGTATACATCCAGCTAAAATAACGATCTCTGAATCAGGAAGAAAATCAGGCTCCACACCCAACAAGAATTCCTAGATAAAACAAAAGATTCTTTTGGAATTACACACTTCTTCTTTAGGAGGACACTAAGGATTTTTAAAAACTTACCACAGGGTGAAGAAATAATTTTTTTGGGATGGCCTTAAATCTGATATTCAAAATTTTGTGGTGGAATGTTTGGTTTGCCAACAGAATAAAGTTGAGACAATTAAGACCCCGGGTCTACTACAACCTTTATCCATTCCAAGTCAACGTTGGGAGGAGATTTCAATGGATTTTATCATTGATTTACCTAAGTCAGACAAGTCCGAAGGAAAGAGTGTCATCATGGTGGTAGTTAATAGACTTACCAAGTATGCACACTTTTGTGCATTATCTCATCCATTTAAAGCAAGTAGAGTTGCTACTACATTTATGGAAATAATTCAAAAGCTACATCGAAGCTCAAGGGTCATTGTGAGTGATAAAGATCCCATTTTTACTGGAAATTTATGGACGGAGTTATTTTCTTATTTGGGTACTTAATTAGCTCATAGCTCATCTTATCATCCTCAATTCAATGGGAAAACTGAGATAGTGAACAAATGTTTGGAAATATATCTTCGTTGCTTTGTATCTGATATACAAACATAAAGGGTCAAGTGGTTACTTCTGGCTGAATGGTGGTATAACACTTCCTTATACACTGCAGCAAAAATGACTACCTTTATGGCACTTTATGGATATCATCCACCATCCATCACATCATATTTAAGAGAAAATTCTAATGTTCAAAAAGTGGAAGATAACATCAAGTATCAACAACAAGTTCTCCAAATCTTAAAGGATAACCTAAATTTGGCACAAAATCGAATGAAACAATGAGCAGATCAACATCACAATGGGATAAGTTTTGATGTAGGAGAATGGGTATTTTTAAGGCTACAAACATACAAACAAATGTCCCTTGAGAAATCTAAGAAGGATAATAAATTATCGCCAAAGTACTATGGTCCTTACAAGGTGTTGCAAAAGATTGGTACTAGGCCATACAAATTGGAGCTTCATTCATCTTCCCGAGTGCACCCAGTTTCCATGTTTCTTGCTTAAATAAGGTTATAGGTAACAAACTTCCATTTCAAACAATATTACCAAATATTTATGAGGAAGGAAAAATCATATTGGAACTTGAAGAAGTCACGGAAACAAGAACTTGATAGCTACGGAATCGATCAATTTCAGAGTATCTCATCAAGTGGAAGAACTTACTGCTTGAAGATTCTACATGGGAGGATGAGAATTTTGTCTGTGAACAGGGCGGCTATGAAAGCATTGAGGACGATTCTACAACAATTTTGAAGGAGAGGGGCATGTTAGGTCCCTATATTACTAGTATAGTCCCTTATTGTTATTAGTGTAACCCCCTTATTGTTATTATTGTACCCTTGTAACCCCCATATTGTTATTATTGTGCCCTTAAATTATTATTGTTAGGTCGGCTAGGATTACATTATGTCCCTACTAGGATTACATTAGGGCCTCATGGACTCCTATATATAGAAAGGAGGTTTTGTAATTTGTATCATCCATGAATTGTTCATTCATGTAATGTATTGGAGGTTGCCCCCTCGAAGTGGCTTATTTCTAAGGCGTTGATATCTCTTTTCTTCTCTTTTTGGAGCTGGTTTCACAACACCTTCTCCAATAATAGAAGAAAAGAGAGATCAATGCCTTAGAAATCAACCACTTCAAAGGGGAAACCTCATTTACATTACATAAATGAAAAATTCTTGGATGATTCAAATGATAAAACCTCCTTTCTATATATAGGATTCCATAGCGTCATAATATAATCCTAAACGACCTATCAATAATAATATAAGGGCCAAAAATAGCAATAGTGGTGTTTTACGGGGCGCAATGATAACAATATGGGGATTACAGGGGTACAACAATAACAATAAAGGGGATACACAACAACAATAAGGGACTATACTAGTAATATAGGGACCTAACATGCCCCTCTTCTTCAAAAAATTGTTTTCCTCAATGCTTGGGTAGCTCTAGATGCTTTTGTATAAAATTTTCATCCTCCCATGTGGAATCTTCAGTGGGTAAGTTCTTCCACTTGATGACATACTCTAAAATTCGTCGATTTTGTATCTGTCGAGTTCTTATTTCCGTGACTGCTTCAAGTTCCAATATAATTTTTCCTTCCTCATCATTTTCTGGCAATATTGTTTGAACTAGAATTTTGTCAACTATAACCTTCTTTAAGCATGAAACACGGAAAACTGGGTGCACTCGAGAAGAATCAGGAACCTCCAATTTTTATGCCATAGTACCAATCTTTTGCAACACCTTGTAAGGACCATAGTACTTTGGCAATAATTTATTATCCTTATTAGCTTACTTGAGTGAAATTTGTTTGTATATTTGTAGCCGTAAAAATACCCAATCTCCTACATCAAAACGTCTCTCGTTGTGATGTTGATCTTCTTGTTGTTTCATTTGATTTTGTGCCAAATTTAGGTTATCCTTTAAGAGTTGGAGAACTTGTTGATGCTCGATGTTATCTTCCATTTCTTGAACCTTAAAATTTTCTCTTAAATATGATGTGATGGACGGTGGATGATATCCATAAAGTGCCATAAATGGGGTCATTTTTGCTGCTATATGGAAGGAAGTGTTATACCACCATCTAGCCAGAGGTAACCAGTTGACCCATTGTATTTGTTTATCAGATACAAAACAACGAAGATATTCTTCCAAACGTTTTTTCACTATCTCAATTTTCCCATCGGATTGAGGATGATAAGATGAGCTATGGGCTAGTTGAGTACCCAAACAAGAAATTTTTTTTTTTTTTTAAATTTCTAGTGAAAATGGGATCTTTTTCACTTACAATAATCTTTGGGTTTCCATGTAGCTTTTGAATTTTTTCCATAAATGAAATAGCAACTGTACTTGCTTTAAATGGATGAGATAATGCATAAAAGTGTGCATTCTTGGTAAGTCTATCAACTACCACCATGATGACACTCTTTCCTTTGGACTTAGGTAAACCTATGATAAAATACATTGAAACATCCTCCCAATGTTGAGTTGGAATAGGTAAAGGTTGTAGCAAACACAGAGTCTTAATTGTCTCATCTTTATTTTGCTAGCAAGCCAAAAATTCTGCCACAAGCTTTTGAATATCAGATTTAAGGCCATCCTAAAAAAATTCTTTCTTCACCATGTGGTAAGATTTTAAAAATCCTGAGTGTCCTCCAACGGGAGATGTATGCAATTCAAAAAGAATATTTTGTTTTAGTTGGTAATTATTACAAAGATATAAGCAATCTTTGTACCATAAGGAATAATTTTTCCAACTAAATGTATCATATGTATTGGGATCATGCTACAAATTTTGAATGAGTGTCCAAACTTCTTTTTCATTTTTCCATTCTTCCCTTGGTTCAATTATCCAATCTAGTTGGATAATATAAATGGCACAAAGAAATGCTTCCACGTCCTCATCCTTTCTTGAGAGTGCATCTGAAATAACATTTAGCTTCCCTTTTTTGTAGATGATTTCAAAGTCATAACCCAACTGTAATATCCCAAATGGGAAAACTCAACAATACATGCATGAAGAAAACATTTTTCAAAAATATAAGTATTAAAAAAAAATGGAGCCCATGGATCCATTATATCTAACATTATTACAACCAAATCTGAAAGGAAATAAAAAAAAAATCATCATAGCCTATTTAAATAGGCCTCTCGTGCTCAAAACACTGAAACCCCAAGACTGCTATAAACAGAAATTACTGCAGAAAGTTACAGCGCAATTTATTAAGGGTTTGTACTTAGAAATATGAGATAAAAAATAGATATGCTTGATATTAATCAATGAGGCCCAAAAACATAAATCTAGCCTCTTTTACAGAAATCCAAGAGGACTCGGTAAGGGTTTCTTACTGAACATGAAATACAAGAAGCATCTGCTACAGATCTATGGATGAATCATGCTATATGGCTAAATATCTACATAGTAATGGCTGATAATGCAAAGAAATGGCTGTAGCTCCTCCTACTAGCCTTCTGGGAAGAAGAATGAACCTCCTTCAAGGAAACTAGCTTAAAATACAAGGGATTAAACCCCTCCACTGCAATACCTTAAGAAATAACGCAGTTTCTGAAAGGGAATGCACTATTTCTAAAGGTAACTGCTTGGTATAACACCAAATAGTGGAAAATTTAGCACAAAATGCTTTCCTCAGATTTCTTAAACAAGATATCCAAGCAAGAGCGGGGAATTCCCGCATGAGAAAACCCTTGCACTAAACAATGCAACAAACTTAGCTAAACAACCAATGGATGCAGAGAAGTCTAAACAGACCACATACACAATATAATATTCAATAATTCCCATATGGTTTCCATTCCCTTCATTATATAGTTGATGAGCTTCCTCACCAAGGGTCCCACCCAATTATGAGGTTGCTTCCATGCAAAGGCTCCTCCACCAAAAATACGCTGTCTCCATTAGTCTTACTCATATTTCTTCAACGCTATTTGATTTAGTCAATCTTGATAGGATCAATCTTGACTGGATCAACCTTGACTGGATTTTCATGCATTGTCTCTTTTCACACTCAAGGTGTCTTCATTTTGACTAGCTAGATTGACCTTCATTCACATTGAGCTGTCTTTATTTAGGATCCACTCCTCATATATTAATATTGTTGACTTGGTCAAACTTGACTTTGTCCACACATTTTAGACCCTTTTCACACATGTGGATACTTGATCTAGTTGTTAACATGATCCCTTTTCACATTATGAGGGATTTTATTCCTACTTAAGAAACTTATGAGCCTCCTTGCCCATTTATTCATCTAACTAGATTTAAAATAAAAATTAATGTTCCTATTAACTGCATGCTAATGTAGGAATATTACAGTCTTCCCCTCCCAAATGTTGCTTGTCCTCAAGCAATTGCAAGGGTGCTGTAAAATCTCCCCTCCTCCTCTTGTGGCCTCCTCATCCAATAGTCTCCACCATTGCTTCAGATTTTCTGCAATAATTTTGTCTCCCAATGGTTCCTCCCAAGTGTGCAAGTTGGCCTTTGGTGGATAAACCAAATAGCTCTCATCATGAAAGAAAGGAAGGCCTATATAGAAACCTTCTTACTGATCAATGGGCTCCTCAAGATAGAAGTGATGACAATCATGGGGAATTTCATCATCAATGAAGGACTCCCACCTCCATGCTATCATCCAAATGAAATGAATCACCTCCCAACTTGGTAATTCATAGAAACGCTCCTCCCAATTGCTCATGAGAGGCATTTCACAAGTGCTCCAAAAAACCATATGGCCTACCTCATAAAGAAACAAGAGATCAACTATGGTAGCCATATCTTTTCCCATGCTCCCCTTGAAACTTGTAGTGCAAAAAGTGTGGGAAATTTCTTCCCCCAAGGACACATCCAACCAATGTGTCTCTCCTCCAACCATGTCCTCAACAAAGATAAGAACATTTTCAGCATATGGAATCATAATTAGAGTCATGCTAGCTGCCATATGTAGTAAAGGAGAAGGACAATGGTCCCTCATGTGCAACAAACAGAGTTTTACTCCTAACCGCCATAGAATATGATATAAAAAGTGTTCTTCCCCACACTTGTTTGTTGTCCCATACTTCTTGTATGATTGGAGAAGGTGTATGATAGTTGGTGCTAATGAAGCACACCATGACGAATACAACATCTCCTCAAAATCTCTTAGGGAATGGTCAACATCTCCATTGCTCATGGCTCCAAGTAGCTCATGAAGCCCATAAGAAAAAATTCCCCCTCTTGGAGAAAAGCCCTGCATATGAGTGTTAAGAAAATAAAAGCATATAGTAGATACATCATGATGTTTAGAAATACAAGTCTTATTATACACGATTCAAATCAGTGAGGTAGCTCATGGATGAGATCCCTCTCACACCCAATGAATAAGGAGGTGGTAATGATAACTCTTCCCAAGAGTTATGTCCCTCCTTAACCAGCAAATGATCTATGCACTTCCTCATTTTTGAAATATTCCCACATGAATCCCTCCAAGATGGTACAGTATGCTTTAATAAATTCAGTGGGTTTAGTAAGCAAGATCTCATAGGCTGCATTAAGTAGTTTATACTTAAGCTTGGAGTCTCTAGAAAAATAGTTTTGATCATGAGAATAAATGACTCCATCAACTAATTTATACCTCACATCCATCACTTTCCCATCAAGAACCTTACATGTGAAGAGGTCCTTGGAATATTCCATTAAAATTTGGGACTCCCAATAAGGATCTAGGCTTCCCAACAATGATAGCACTGTAGAAATATGAAATTCAGCCCCTGTCATGACATGGCTCTCCTCTCTGACATTCTTGATGCCAAAGTCACATGTTGGAGTGCTTTCAACTTCCCTTTGCTACCTCTATTCCAGCCGATATTTCTCAAGACAAGATTGAAGGTCGTGGAAGTCAGCCTTATTTTGGAAGGTTCCTTTCCTCCAAAACTTCCATAGTTTTTCCCATACATACAAGAGTGGTAATACCCTCTTTTCATATTCAGGAATATTCATTATGTATAGAAGTATCTGTTGATCAACGGTTGTCATTGATGTCAACCCAAGAAGCACCAAGGGCTAACCCAATATTGAATGGGAAGTTTGACCTACCAAATTAATATATTATAGGCCAATAATGATTTTTATGGTTTCTGATCGTCGAGATGTTTTCGTTGATATATGGCATGCCATGTAATTCTTCATGGTTTGAGAGATATTCATGTTTGAAGTTTGTACCCCAATTAGTGGGCTAAAACCCCATGGGGTTGGGGCATGGGTCATTGAAAAGTCATAATTAATATTTTTTAAGCTCCAAAAATCCCTCCCACATTCACTTGTTGAAGCCCCTCTCAACTTAAGCATTCATATAAATTGTGATCTTCATTTCCTCCTTATGCATGGGATTCGACCATCTTAAATAGGTCATCGTGGCATTTTCGCTCTAACGTTTTTTATACGAAGGATCAGAAGCTGAAATTTTTATGATACGAAGCCAAAATCATGAGGAAGCTACAGTAAACATTTCAAATCAATTTTCACAATATTTTTGGAGATATGATCTGTGGAAGTAAGGGTTTTTGCAGGCTCCTGAAATTCATCTCAAGAAGTGACCTTGGCAAAATCGTCATAACTCTCTCTCTGAGTATCAGATTGGAATTCCATAAAAATTAGAAGATAGTGCACATTGTTTACTTTTTTATTTATTAATTTCATAGCAAAATGAAGTAACAGTGACATGTGGCATGCCGTACAAGTGCGCTCTGCTGAAACAGTCCATAAATAAGGCATTGTGAGAGATTGGGTATAACTCTCTCTTGAAGAATCCAAATTGGGTTAGACTTGTGGCATTGGAAATACAACTCAGAGGAATACTACAGGGCTGAAAATTAGATATTGAGGATCTGAAATAACAGAGATACACTAGATTCAATATAGAGCTCCTAAAAGGTAAGAAAAAGCTATATCATGTGTTGTCTCAAGGGTTGCAAAGGACCAGACTTTCTATGGCAGAAAAGCGAAGAAAGGTGCAGCAGAGGGTAGCATGAAAAGATCAGCAAACAAGGTGCATAACAGCAGCAAGAATTTCATCATATGAAGTCTTCAAGTAGGTAGCACTGCATACAATCATTGTACTTAGTCATTGTAAATACATTATTATACAAATTGTACTAGTGCATATCTGCCAAGGGTTGAAGAGGCAGTGTTGGGAGGTCTAGGATCATCATTAGGTGGTTGTTTCAAAGTTGGGGTTATGGTCTAGTATATCTTCTTCTTCTACATCATTCTATATCATTGTAAAGTGGACCATTTTCCCTAGTACAGGAGTCCATTCTTCTTTTATTCTTCTATAGAGTGGTAGGGTGGTGCTAGGGTGAGTTGTAGCTCATTGGGTGTTGGGGCATCCATTCAGTTGACTATTGAAGAATCTCGGGCGTTGGAGCTTCCATCTAGTGGGAGCTGGAGAAGAATGCTTTTCTAGATTCTAGGAAGTTGGAGCTTTATTTTCAATTGGAGTTGAATATTAAAGAATTATTAGAAAAACATTAGGTGGTTTTTGTCCCGGAGTGGGTTTCCACCTTAAAAACTGTGTGCATTTGTGTTCCTCTTGTTCGCTGCTGTCATTGTACAAAAACTGATAATAATTGAAGATTAAATAATGCTCTAATTGAAAGGAATACTGATTCACCCCCCCCCCCCTCTCGGTATTTCCAACAGTATCTTTTGCTGCTCCAAGACTATGGAGTCGCCTTTTGATATCATACTCATGTCAAAACAGATTTCTGAATTCTTATTTTCTAGCACAAATAGATGAGTGGAAGATAGCAAAGTCAATTTTAGAAAATTTCTCAGCTCTCCTTGGAATCCATCATTAGTTCTCAACGCTGTAGTAGCTCTCCTCAAGGCTCCTTCCTTAGCCAAATATGTCACTATTGCACATAGTTGAGAGTACACTTTAGTCTTCCTCCAATCAGGAGGTCTCCCTGGTGGAATGCCTCCATGCAAAGAGACATCAAGGCATAGAGCATGATGTATATGTGTGTGGACAAATTTGTCCTTGCCTTCATTGCATAGATCCTCCTGCCTTCTTTTTGTATCAACCTTTTGAAATAAATAGGGGTGTATACTCCTCATCATATGATGCTTGACCTCCTCTTTATATTATTCTATCTTCAAGATCTCACCACTTGATAATGATGGCACATGCTGCACATGGATTATGCCATGATCTCCATATGTGAGATTCTTTGGAAATCCTTGCAAGAGTGCAAGAGTTTCCCTCCTTGGAGCAAGTGCTCCATATTCCTCTTCATGAGGCTTATATGTGCCCTTTTCATGACTGTGTTGTTATATCCAGCCTTCTCTTCCTTCTCTTCAATAGTTTAAAATGCCTCATCATCAATAAGAGACCTTAGATCTTGGTCTTCTTTTGAAGGAGGAATCTCCATGTCTTCCTCTTGAGAAGAAAACTCTACTTTTAATGGGGACTTTGCCTTTGGAAAGGAATCATAAAATTTTCCTTCCCCTTAAATGGTCTTCTGAAATGGAGCTAAGTTTATGGATCCTTCCAACCCATGAAAAAGTTTTGTTTGATTTGGTTTGATAAACTCCATAGAAGGTGTTTCATAAGATTTTTCATCAAACCTTTCCACTATTCTTCTAATGAAATTTGCATAAGTATATGTATTTGCATTCTTTAAGGAAAAATGTTCAAACAAGCACCAAGCATAAGCCTTACTCTCAATATTTTTCCACTTTTATGGCTTCCTTTTCCGAAACTTGATGTTGTTGCACATAGGTGTCTAGCTCCTTCACCCAAGCCCTAGTTGGGCATTTAGGTGATCCATCAAAAGTAGATAGAAAGAATCTACCCACACCATGATGCTTGATACTTGTGATTCTTTCATCCTTGATCTTGCAAAACCCTTGGAAGTTCAAGTGATCTTTGAACCCCTTAGATTGAGCTTCATACTCTTGCAAATAAACACCAAGAGTCTCGTTCTTTGGCACATCTCCTTTCTTCTTCTTCTTTGTCATGAAAAAGTGGATGATAGAGAGTCGTAAATCTGATGATGTGGTTGAATGCTCACATTCATAAGATGAGGAACTAGATCTTTCCTCATGTACCTTTCTTGTTGAGGGACTTCCATGCCTTTCCCTCCTCATTTCTTTGATGTCTTTGCTTATACCCTGCAGAGTTTGAAAGAGAAATTTTGAGAACCTCTTTCCTCCAGAAAATAAGGGTTTGCTTTGATCTCTCTTTTAGATCTTATCCTTCCCATGAGAAGACTCCATAATGGTTGAAGAACACGAGTTGAGCCAAGATTAGAGCTCTGATAACACTGTAATATCCCAAATGGGAAAACTCAGCAATACATGCATGAAAAAACATTTTTCAGAAATATAAGTATTAACAGAAAAATTCAGCCCATGGATCCATTATATCTAACATTATTACAACCAAATCTGAAATGAAATTAGAAACAAATCCTCATAGCCTAGTTAAACAAGCCTCCCATGCTCAAAACAACTCAAAAACACTGAAACCCCAAGACTGCTATAAACATAAATTAATGCAGAAAGTGATAGCGCAGTTTATTAAGGGTTTGTACTCAAAAATATGAGAGACAAAATGGATCTGATTTATATTAATCAATGAGGCCTAAAAACATAGATCTAGCCTCTTTTATAGAAATCCAAGAGGACCCGGCAAGGGTTTCTTTCTGAACATGAAATACAAGAAGAATATGCTACAGATCTATGGCTAAATCATGCTATATGGATGAATATTTGCATAATAATGGCTGATCATGCAAATAAATGGCTGTAGCTCCTCCTACTAGCCTTTCGGGAAGAAGAATGAACCTCCTTCAGGGAAACTAGCTCAAAATACAAGGGATTAAACCCCTCCACTGCAATACCTTAAGAAATAACATAGTTTCTAAAAGGCACTGCACTGTTGCTAAAGGTAACTGCTTGGTATAACACCAGATAGTGGAAAATGTAGCACAAAATTCTTTCCTCAGATTTCTTAAACAAGATCTCCATGCAAGAGTGGGGAATTCCCGCATGAGAAAACCCTTGCACTAAACAGTGCAACAAACTTAGCTAAATAGCCAAAGGATGCAGAGAAGTCTAAAAATACCACATACACAATATAATCCTCAATCATGCCCATATTGTTTCCATTCCATTCATTATATAGTTGATGAGCTTCCTCACCAAGGCTCCCACCCAATTATGAGGTTGCTTCCATGCAAAGGCTCCTCCACCAAAATTACACTATCTCCATTAGTCTTACTCATATTTCTACAACACTGTTTGATTTAGTCAATCTTGACTGAATCAACCTTGAATGGATCTTCATGCATTGTCTCTTTTCACACTCAAGGTGTCTTCATTTTGACTAGCTAGATTGATCTTCATTCACATTGAGCTGTCTTTATTTAGGATCCACTCCTCATATAATAATGCTGTTGACTTGGTCAAACTTGAATTTTTCCACACATTCTAGACATTGTTCACACATGTGGATACTTGATCTGGTTGTTAACATGATCCCTTTTCAAATTATGAGGGATTTTATTCCTACTTAAGCAGCTTATGAGCCTCCTTGCCCATTTATTCATCTAACTATATTTTAAAAGCAAAATTAATATTCCTATTAGCTGCATGCTAATGTAAGAATATTACACCAACATTTTTGTGACCCATTTTTGTTGCTAATCTGAAGATAGTCTTTATTCCAAAAAGTATTTAATAATATTGTGATCAATTTTTATCTTGAAGTGTCTTCAAAATAGGTAAGGTCGTCATTTCTTTAGTTCATGTATTATTTTCAACATTTCCTTCTCATAAATAGATTTATATAAATTCTTTCTTTTGATTGGATGACTTTCAAAATAACTGGGTCTTATTTCTTGCACATAAACAACACCAATTCCATTTCCTCGGGCATCACATTCCACAATAAAGGTTTTTTTGAAGTATGGCGTAACTAAGACTAGTGCTAGGCACATTGCCTCTTTAACATGTTCAAAGGCCTTAGTTGCTTCAGGAGTCCATGAAAATATATATTTCTTAAATAATGTTGTTAGAGGTGTTGCTATTCTCCCATAATTCTTAACAAACTTGCTATAATAACATGTTAACACGAGAAATCCTCGCAACTACTTTATTGTTGTGGGGACTTTCCATTCCTTAATGGTTTTAACTTTGTTAGCGTCTACCTTAACACCCTCCTAAGATACAATATGACCCACATATTCCACCTCTTGTACTACAAAGAAACATTTGGAGGTTTTTGCATATAGTTTTTTCTCCTCCAATAGTTTGATCACCCTGTCAATATGTTGTACATGACCCTTCCAAGACTTGTTGTATATTATTATATCATCAAAAAATACTAACAAAAATTTTCTAAGGAAGGGTTTAAAAATGGAGTTAATCAACCCTTGAAATGTAGAAGGTGCATTGGTAAGGTGAAAAGGCATGACCAAAAATTCATAATGACCCTCATGAGCTCGAAATGTTGTTTTCATAATATTTTCAGTCTTCATTCTAATTTAATGATATTTTGAATGAAGATCCAAATTGGTAAAGTAAATTTCTCCATGTAATTCATCCAATAATTCATCAATCACAGGAATGGGAAATATATCTTTAATAGTGAGCTTATTGATCTCCCTATAATCCGGACACATGAACCATGATCCATCCTTCTTGTGCACCAATACTATTGGAGCAGAGAAAGAACTTTGACTAGGTTGAGTTATACCAGCCTCTAACATTTCTGCTATCATACATTCAATTTCACTCTTTTGGACATAATTATATCTATAAGGCCTGATGTTAAGAGGAACACTTCCTGGAATCAGATGAATAGCATGATCATGATCACAAATTGCTGGGAGTCATTTGGGATTTTCAAACACCTTGGAATGATTGTCCAAGAATTTTTGGAGTTTTGGAGAAATAGATGATTTTGATGTTGGAACTTCTAGTGAGCATAATTGTGAAATTACGCCTCATTGTTCTTTCTTCAAAAGCTTTTTCATGACATTAGAGCTTATTATCTTTCCCTTCTTCCCTGTGATACCCTATAATTAAACTTCCTTTCCTTCTGAAAAAAATTCGAGAAAAGTTCTTGAAAATTAAAATCTGCTGTCCCTAAAGATTGTAACCATTATACTCCCCATACAAAATCAACACCTCTCATTGGAATGGAAAGCATTGGAATATTCAATAGATATTCTCCCATTGTTATCTTGATATTATGGCATTTTCTAGAGAAATTTATATTCCCTCAATTTGCAAACATCACATGACACTTTGGTGTTGTGTATAGGAAGAAATTCAATTCCTTGGATACCTTACAATGAATAAAATTATGGGTAATACATGAATCAATCAACACTATTACATTTTTCTTCTTGATATGTCCTTCTATCTTGAGATTTTGAGGAGTGGTAATTCCTGCCAATGCATTACAGGATATGGTCAGACTCATTTCTTCTTTCTCTAGGGTTGGTTCCTGGTGTATATCCTCTTCTTTTGAAGTTTCTTATTCATTGTATTCCTCCTCGTCACAATTTATGTAAAATAATTTCTTCTCAGCACACTTATGACCTTTAGTGTATTTGAAATCATAACTATAGAAAATCCCTTTTGCTATTTTTTCTTCCAATTGTTGTGGTGTCAAACTTGTAGGTTGTGGAAGTCTAGGAGTAGCAAAACTTCCATATTTGTAGATTTTAGTGGTAGGCTTCCTTGTCGCCATAAATTTACTTTGAATTTTTCATGCCAACCTGAAATAATTCTCCAATGAATCAGGTTCCCAAAGTCGAAACTCACGTTGGATGTTATCCTTTAAAGTTCCTATGAAGACATCAATCCTTTGTTCCTCTGGAATATCAGTTACCCTTATCTTAAATTTTTGGAAGTCCTCAATGTGCTCCACTGTTGAACCCTTTTGTTTGAGATTTATCATTTGGCTAAAGAAGGTGTTTCTCTTTTTATCCTCATAATGTGCTATCATTTCCTCTGTAAAAAGTTACCAATTGATTTTTTTTTATGAGAGAAAAGCCATCGATACCATACAAATGTATTTTTGTTCTATATGTAGGCTTGCAATGCATACCTTTGTGTGTCTTGCACATTATGGAGATAAAAATATTCCTCCATCTGTAGTATCCATGTTACGGGATCCATGCCATCAAAATTCTTGATATCCATATTTGGATTATGGTGGGTCTTCAATCCAACATTAGAGTTTATGAAATCACAATTAACATTTATTTTCTTCTCATCATGAATTTACTGTACTACCTTTTCTCCATTAGGAATCATTTCTTGTATCAAGTTTGTCAAACCTTCCTTCAAATATTCCATGTCTTATTTTATATAATTCTTCATGTCTTCCATGTTAGCTTCCATTTCATCCATCTTAGCTTCCATGCCATCCATCTTAGCTTCCATGCGTTTCTTCAAAATTCGATTTCATTTTTTGTTGCTCTTTGCGAGAGAGAAATTTGGTGCACTTTCTCTTGTAATTTTGATATATCATGTTGCACTTCTTCCTCTTCATGAGTCATAGTAGAGCCTTCTGAGGGCTTAATGGGTGTTGAATTATTTTTAGGGGGAATTTTAGAACACAATACTGATATCTATGCTTCAATATGCCCTTGGAATTACTTCAAACTAATTTTCAAACAAGACTTATGCAATTTGAAAAAAACAATACACACCTTTTTCTTGCTTTTGAGGAGCTCGATATTGAGACTGATGTATCTCTGTAATTTAGGATCATCGATATTTAAGCTCTGGTCCTGTATTATCCCTGTGAGTATTCTTTCCAATTCCATAGGTCTGACCTAATTTGGATTCTTCAAGACAAAGTTATTCCCAATCTCCCACAATGACCTAATTATGGACTGGTTTAGTAGAGCGAACTTGTACATCATGCCACATGTCATTTTTTCCTCCTTTAGCTCTGAAATTGATAAAAATAAAACTAAAGTCTATATAATTTTGGCCACGTTTTACATAATTCAAATCCGATGCTGAGAGAGAGAGTCATGACGATTTTCCCAAGGTCACCTATTTGAGGTGAAATTTTGGAGCCTGCAAAAACCTAAATTCCATAGATCATATCTCCAAAAATATTGTGAATTGAGATTTGAAGTTTATGCAAGAAATTCCTTAGGATTTATTTGAAAATGGTTTTTTTTTTAGCATTTGAACCTTTGTATAAAAAATTTTATAGCGAAAATTCCACAATGACTTGTTTGAAGCAATGAAACCCTAGAATCCAAAGCTCTGATACCAAATGTTATGACACCAGGTCCAAAAATAGAGGAAAATATAGATCAACACCTTAGAAATCAACCACTTCAAGGGGGAAACCTCCTTTGCATTACATAAATGAAAAATTCTTGGACGATTCAAATGAAAAAAACCTCCTTTCTATATATAGGAGTCCATGGGGTCACAATATAATCCTAGATGACCTAAAAATAATAATCTAAGGGCCAACAATAGAAATAGTGGGGTTTTATGGGGCACAATAATAAAAATATGGGGATTATAGGGGTACAATAATAACAATTAGGGGGATACACTACAAAAATAAGGGACTGCACTAATAATATAGGGACCTAACAAGTTGTATGTTGAATTTCATAGCTTGATAAAATATGAGATTATTTGAGGACTAACTTTGTGTTTCCATGAGAAATTCTCCATTTCTAGGTGCTTCCATTCAAGAGATTATCATCCTTTCATATTCCATGGATACAATTCCTTTGGTGACAAGACAAGCACCAACCAAGGAGGTCATTGAAATTAGTACAAAATGTGTTAGGGAAAGTTAAAGACCTAGAGCACCTATCATGGTAGATACCAAGTGTTTGGTGGGTAAGTCCACTCCTTTATCATGGAAAACTATAATATATGTTTTCAACAATAAGGAGTGCCCAAAGAATCTAGAATACATGGAAATATACATTAATATTAAGAGATCTAGGTTCCATGGGGCTCCCATTTACAAAATCCACTAAAAAGATCTTCCAAGGTCTAGACACCAAGAACATGTTCTTGATCATTTGAGTGGAAAAAAACATGAAACATACCAATGATGTGATCTCCATACATACTACCAATTACTGAGGCCAATTTTTTTTAGCAATAATGAGTATTATGCAGTGTGGTCCCATTTGAATACGGAGGATGTGATCGGATCATGGTGGCAAGAACCAACCAATTTTTTCCAAAGGCTAGAGGGGATTTAAAATATTAGATCACTAAGGAAGGTATATCTATATCTCATGGAAATGTGTTGTAGGTTGTATGTATGGGAGAGCACCAAGTATTGTGAGGAAGTGTAATATTCCAAAATGGAAATGGCAGCAATACAAGACATAATAATGTAAAACACAACAATTCTGAACATGTCATAAGAGGGATCAATATGAAGCCATAATTTTAATAAGATATCAACAACAATATACAAAAATATCTTGAGGGTCAAGCCACTCAAGAAATAAGAACAAGCCTCGAATGATCACAACAATTAGCACATGAGTTGCTGCAACTGTATATAATGTTGGAGAGTAGTGAAAACATTGTATATATCAGTGTAGTTTCTGCTGCAAACATAAATAAATGAAATATGTCTGATAGATACCAAAGAAATTCCCAGAAAAGAAGATGTGGGCTCTAATACGTGATTTCTAGCCAACCCGAAAAAGATTGCTAGAAATACCAAGAAATATACAATGTGACAAATAACCCTGGGATTAATATGCCACTGCAAATTGGAACTGAAATAGAATGAGGCTATGAAAGATATGAAATGCTAATGTCCTCCTCCAATGGTATTTCTCAAGAGAAGGTTGATCCCTCTATTTAGAAATAGACCCTCCTGATGAGGTCAATGAACCCTCCCAACAACTGCATCTAAAAATAACGTAGATCTGGTTTGTAATTGCACTGTGAGGGATAGTAGATGGTTGGCCTGATGCCAAAGATGTAGAAATATGCCTAGGATCCCTCCTTTCTGATCCTCCAATGGATTGGCTACCTATGCACTGAAAAACAAGCCCATAATTGGCTCTATGTGATCCTCCTTTGTTGCACCCTACAACACAACCCAAATATAAACATAAATTGCACTGTAGCTGAAGGAGGTAGCTTGGACAGAATGATGGAATAAGGAAATGTAGCCTAATGATCCTCTCCTTCCCTGAAGATGAGGTAGGGATTCTCGATCAGGAACACCCTTGTGCTAAACAGCACAACAACCCTGCTAAACAACAAAAGGATGCCAAGTCTAAACAAACCAATATCAAATGATTTTATAAAACATGAATAACAATGGTTGCAATCCCCTCCATATATAGTGTATGAGCCTTCTCACAGTGGTTCCCATCCATACTTTCCCCTAATCTCATGTAATTTTTCCTCCACTAAAACTGCACTGTCTCATCATGGATGCCAATCCTCCATGACAACGTTGTTGACTTGGTCAAAGTTGACCTATTCAACATGTATTCCCTTCAATTCACACCCAAAGGTGCTTAATCGAGCTTCTTATTCTTCCTCCTTTCACATTAGGAGTGTTATTATTCCTTCAAAAGGGGTTTATGGGCCTCCCTACCCACTTATTCACCTACCTAGTGATGAAACAAACTATAATATTCCGTTTAGATGAAGGCTAAATTTTTGGAATATTACAGTCCTCCCATCCAAAATGTTTCTTGTCCTCAAGCAAGTATAAAGGTGGAGAAAAATTCCTTCCTTCCTCTTCTCGTGGCCTCCTCATCAATGGTCCCCACCACTACTAAAAATAATCTGCAATAAATATGCCCTCCAATGGTTCCTCCAAGTATGCAAACCCAAATGGCTCACTTCATGAAAAAGTTGAAGGTGTAAGTGGAAACCTTCTTGTTTTCCAATGGCCTCCTCAAGGTAGGAGTGATGAATAACACAGGGGATCTGATTCCCAATGAGAGACTCACATACCCATGCTATCATCCAAATGAAATGAGCCATTCTAGGTAGCTCATCAAAGAAATCCTCAGCCCCCGGTTTATGCAATGTATTGGGGCTACATGGAGATATTAAATTTCTCCACCCAAGTTGTTTCTCTCTCCATTTATGGTATGCATGGGGCTCCTGCTGATATTGGGCTGAAATATTATAGCCTCCAATAATTACCCAAGTCACCCCACCAAACAAAACATCCATGAAGTGCCTCTCCCAAGAACTCAAGTTCTCCAAATGGCTCCTCCCACATGAAGACAAGAGATGTAGTGTGGAAATCATGGTTTGCCCATTGTTTCTCCTTAAACATGCAACATATGAAGTAGGTTGAAGAATACTCCCAATCGGCACCTCCAACTCTTCTGCCACCCTCCCAACAAAGCTTCCCATAAACATAAGAACATCATCAATATATGGGAGCAAAAACAAATAGAAACAAGTTTCCATATGAAAAAAGGGAGGTGGATCATAGTTCCACATATGGAACCAACGCAGTCCATCCTGTGCTTGCCTCAAAACAAAGAATACCAAGTGTCTTTTCAACCACTTATTTTTTTGCCACAATCATCCTACATGATAGGATCATAAAAGTAAAATGTAGTGGCAATGGTGCACACCAAGAATCATGTGGCCTCCCCCACAAACCACCAATAGAATGGCCAACATCAATGCTGCAAATGGCCTCAAGTACATCACAATACAATATACAAGAAGGAAAGATCCTCCTTGGTACAACATGCTGCTCACAAAAAGTAAAGGAATACAAATCATAATGCATAAGTTTACATCCTCTACTATGTACCTTGGTCATTGAGGTGAAATGGCTCAACTGAAAGTTCTCCCTCACTCTCAATGGGTAGGGAAGTGGTTGTGACAACCTCTCCATCACCATATGGGCTATGCATCTCTCCATATGATGATATATATCTTGTTGGATGCCCTCCCAATTGAACTCCTCCATCAAAGAATGAAATACATCAAAGTGCATGGAAAGAAAGTCCACATGTGCTGCACGTAACAACTTCTCCTTGAGCTCAGAAGCTCTAGTCAAGAAGACTATGCCATAAGAATATATGACCTCATCATCCACCATTTATCTGTCATCTCCCTCCAGGTCATCAAGAATCATGAAAGCACCAAGATCCTTGGAGTAATCTACCAAAATTTGAGACCTCCAATATGGATCAAACCTCCTAAGAGACAGTGCTAAAGATCTGAAATGTGAAGCTCCCCACACGCTGTTGTCTTCTCCTTTGACATCCCTCATGCAAAATTCATTCTCCAAGGTGCTGCCATTCCCATCATGCAACTGCTCATGCTCAAATAGAAGTGGTAGCCTTTGGAAGTTGGCCTCCCATGAGAAGCTTTTATCAAAAAAGAACCTCCTGATCTTGGAAAATGTAAGCATGAGTGGCCTCTATCTACTCCAATATATGGAGGACTCCTTCCTCAAGGGAAGTATCCTTTGTTTCTCCAAACCCTTGGAGTGATCTTATTGCACCATGGTGATGCCATCCTCCATCACTACATCAACCTCTATCAGCACAAAATATGTAGTGAGAGTGGGTAATGCTGAAAATGGGAGAATGTCTCCCTCCTCCTTGAGTCTATCCCAGACTCTCTGCGTTGTAATAGACCCCTCTAAGGTATCCACCCCTCCTAGATCTAAGAGTGGTGAACCAAATGGCAAGATGTCTCTCACCAACTCTAGATCTGGTGGCCTCCCAGGTGGAATGCCCCCATGTAGTGAGACATCAAAATCTGAAGTGGACTATATATATGAGTGGACTAATTTGTCCCTCCTTTCACTGCATAATACAATATCCTTCTTCTGTGCAAAAACCTTCAAGAATATATAAGGGTGAATGCTCATCATCCCTTGATGCTCATCCTTCCTTCCTTCTCCTTCCATCTGCTAAGATTCACAATCCACAACAACTAATGCATGCTGCTCTGGAATTGTGCTTTGGTTCCCACATGTTGGATCATTTGGAACTCCTTGCAAAGATACAAGGGCTCCTCTAATGGAATCAATGGCTCCCTTTCCACCTCCATGTGATGATGGATCTTCTCCTGATGGTACAACGCTATTAGCTCTTCTATTAGGTCCCTATATTACTAGTATAGTCCCTTATTTTTGTTAGTGTAACCCCCTTATTTTTATTTTTGTACCCCTGTAACCCCCATATTGTTATTATCGTGCCCTTAAATTATTATTGTTAGGTCGACTAGGATTACATTGTGACCGCATGGAATCCTATATATAGAAAGGTGGTTTTGTCATTTGTATCATCTAAGAATTGTTCATTCATGTAATGTATTGGAGGTTACCCCCTCAAATTGAATTATTTCTAAGGCGTTGATATCTATTTTCTTCTATTTTTGGAGCTCGTTTCATAACATTTGGTATCAGAACTTTGGATTATAGGGTTTCCGCTGCTCCAAATAGGTCATCGTGGAATTTTCACTATAATGTTTTTTCTACGAAGGTTTAGAAGCTGAAATTTTTAGAGTACAAAGTCGAAATCCTGAGGAACATTATCGCAAAATTTGAGAGCTTGGTTCACAATAGTTTTGGAGATATGATATGTGGAAGTTAGGGTGGTTTCAGGATCTCGAATTTAATCTCAAAGAGGTGATTGTGGGAAAATATTCATAACTCTCTCTCTGAGCATTAGATTGGAATTCTATAAAAAGTGGCCACAAGTACACAGAATTTAGTTTCATTTTTATCAATTTCAGAGCCGAAGGGGGAAACAGTGACATGTGGCAAGTCGTACAAGTTCTCTCTATTGAACTAGTCCATAATTAGGTCATTGTGGGAGATTGGACATAACTTTGTCTTGAATAATCCAAATCAGGCCAGATCTGTGGCATTCGAAAGAGGATTTAGAGGGCTATCAAAGAGCCAAATTTCAGATATTGAAGATCCGAAATCATAGAGATAATTTAGTTTCAATATCGAGCTCCAAGAAAAAGGTGTGTATTTGCTTCCGAATTGCATAATTTTTGTGTAAAAAATTAGTTTGAAGTGATTCCAAGGGCCTGTTGTGTATATATTTTAGTATTGGGTTCTGAAATGCCTCCTAAAATAATTCAGCACCCATTAAGCCCTCATAATACTCTACTATAACTCATGAAGATGAAGAATTGCAACATCGACTATCAAAATTACAAGAGCAAGTGCACCAATTTCGCTCTCGCAAAGAGCAACAAAAAATGAAATGGAAGTTTTGAAGAAAGGCGTGGAAGTAAAGATGGATGGTTTGAAGAAAGACATGGAAACTAAGATGGATGGTGTGGAAGCTAAGATGGAGGACATGGAAGAAAAAATGAAAGACAACGTGGAAAACATAAAGAATGATCTAAAAGTAGACATCGAAGGTTTGACAAAGTTTATACAAGAAATGATTCCTAATGGCGAAAAGATAGTAGAGGAAACACATGATGAGAAAAAAATTAATTTTAATCGTGATTCCATAAACTCTAATGTTGGATTGAAGAACCACCATATTCCAAAGATGGATATGAGGAAGTTTGATGGCAAGGATCCCGTAACATGGATACTACAAATGGAGCAATATTTTGATGTCAACAATGTGAAAAACACACAAAATGTACGCATTGCAATTTTACATTTAGAAAAAAATACATTTGTATGGTATCGATGGCTTTGCTCTCGTAAAAAAATTGTCACTTGGTCAATTTTTACGGAGGAAATGATAGCACATTATGAGGATAAAAAGATAAACACCTTCTTTAGCCAATTGATAAATCTCAAACAAAAGGGTTCAACAGTGGAGCACATTGAGGACTTCCAAAAATTTAAGAGAAGGGTAACTGATATTCCAGAGGAACATAGGATTGATGTCTTCATAGGGACTTTAAAGGATAATATCCA
The DNA here is from genome assembly GCA_034641835.2 of Pinus albicaulis. Taxonomy (NCBI): domain Eukaryota; kingdom Viridiplantae; phylum Streptophyta; class Pinopsida; order Pinales; family Pinaceae; genus Pinus; species Pinus albicaulis. The sequence continues at coordinate 30,723,639 of CM076569.1, forward strand.
ACATGAAGTTTGCATTTTGGAACCTGATACATTGGAGAAGGCATTCAGGTTGGCAAGAAAAATTGAATGTAAAATTATGGCGACAAGGAAGCCTACCACTCATATCTATAAAGATGGAAGTGTTGCTACTCCTAGACTTTCACAACCTACAAGGTTGACACCACAAAAATTGGAAGAAAAAAGAGCAAAAGGGCTTTGCTACAATTGTGATAGAAAATACACTAAAGGTCATAAGTGCGCTGAGAAGAAATTATTTTACATAGATTGTGAAGAGGAGGAAGAAATGAAGAAGAAACTTCAAAAGTAGAGGATATACACCAAGAAGAAACCATAGAATAAGAAGAAATGAATCCGACCATATCATGTAATGCATTGGAAGGAGTTACCACTCCTCAAAATCTCAAGATAGAAGGACATATCAAGAAGAAAAAGGTAATAGTGTTGATTGATTTGGGTAGTACCGTTAATTTTATTCATTGTAAGGTAACCAAGGAATTGAATTGTTTCCTATACCCAGAACCAGAATGTAAAGTTATGGTTGCAAATTGAGGAACTATAAATTGCTCTGCAAAATGCCATAATATCAAGCTATCCATGGAGGAATATGTATTTAATAGTCCAATGCTTTCCATTCCTATGGGAGGTGCTAATGTTGTACTAGGAGTACAATGGTTACAATCTTTAGGGACGGTAGCTTTTAATTTTCAAGAACTTTTCTTGAAATTTTTTTCAGAAGGAAAGGAAGTCGAATTACGGGGTATTGAAGGGAAGCCAGGAAGGATAATAAGCTCTAATGTCATGACAAAGCTTCTAAAGAAAGAACAACGAGGATTAATTGCACAATTATGCTACTAGAAGTTCCGACATCAAAATCATCTATTTCTGCAGATCTCCAACAAGTCTTGGACAATCATTCCAAGGTGTTTGAAACTCCCAAAGGACTCCCACCTATTAGTGATCATGATCATGCTATTCATTTGATTCCAGGAAGTGTTCCTCCAAACATCAGGCCTTATAGATATCCTTATGTCCAAAAGAGCGAAATTGAACGTATGATTGCAGAAATGTTAGAGGAGGGTATAATTCAACCTAGTAAAAGTTCTTTCTCTGCTCCTGTAGTATTGGTACACAAGAAGGATGGATCATGGCGCATGTGTCCGGATTATAGGGAGCTCAATAAGCTCACCATTAAAGATAAATTTCCCATTCTGTGATTGATGAATTATTGGATGAATTACATGGAGCAATTTATTTTACCAAGTTGGATCTTCGTTCAGGATATCATCAAATTAGAATGAAGACTGAAGATATTCCAAAAACAGCATTTCGAACTCATGAGGTCATTATGAATTTTTGGTCATGCCTTTTGGCCTTACCAATGCACCTTCTACATTTCAAGGGTTGATGAATTCCATTTTCAAACCCTTCCTTAGAAAATTTGTGCTAGTATTTTTTGATGATATACTAATCTATAGCAGGTCTTGGAAGGATCATGTCGAACATGTTGACAGGGTGCTCAAACTATTGTAGGAGAAACAATTATATGCAAAAACATCAAAATGTTTCTTTGGAGTACAAGAGGTGGAATATCTGGGTCATATTGTATCTCACGAGGGTGTTAAAGTAGACCCTAACAAAATTAAAGCCATTAAGGAATTGAAAGTCCCCACAACCATAAAGCAGTTGCGAGGATTTCTCGGGTTAACAGGGTATTATCGCAAGTTTGTTAAGAATTATGGGAGAATAGCAACACCTATAACAACATTATTGAAGAAAGATGCATTTTCATGGACTCCTAAAGCAACTAAGGCCTTTGAACATCTTAAAGAGGCAATGTGCCTAGCACCAGTCTTAGCTATGCCGGACTTCACAAAAACCTTTATTGTGGAATGTGATGCCTCAGGAAATGGAATTGGTGTTGTTTTAATGCAAGAAGGAAGACCCATTGCTTTTGAAAGTCGTCCAATCAAAGGAAAGTATTTACAGAAACCTATTTATGAGAAGGAAATGTTAGCAATACTGCATGCACTAAAGAAATGATGAACTTACCTAATGGGAAGACACTTCAAGGTAAAAACTGATCATGATAGTCTTAAACACTTTTTGGAACAAAGACTATCATCAGAAGAGCAGCAAAAATGGGTCACAAAGATGTTGGATTATGACTTTGAAATAATCTACAAAAAAGGAAAGCTTAATGTTGTTGCAGATGCACTCTCAAGAAAGAATGAAGAGGTGGAAGCATTGCTTTGTGCCATTTCTATTATCCAACCAGATTGGATAACCGAAGCAAGAGATGAATGGAAGAAGGACAAAGATGTATGGACACATTCAAAAGTTGCAGCAAGATCCTAGTACATCTGATACATTTAGTTGGAAAAATGATTCCTTATGGTACAAAGATCGCTTATATCTTTGTAAGAATTCCTAACTAAAACAAAATATTCTTCTGGAATTGCACACTTCTCCTTTAGGAGGACACTCAGGATTTTTAAAAACTTACCACAGGGTGAAGAAAGAATTTTTTTGGGATGGCCTTAAATCTGATATTCAAAAGTTTGTGGCGGAATGTTTGGTTTGCTAGCAAAATAAAGTTGAGACAATTAAGACCCCAGGTCTTCTACAACCTTTATCCATTCCAAGTCAACGTTGGGAGGAGATTTCAATGGATTTTATCACAGGTTTACCTAAGTCCGAAGGAAAGAGTGTCATCATGGTGGTAGTTGATAGACATACCAAGTATGCACACTTTTGTGCTTTATCTCATCCATTTAAAGCAAGTACAGTTGCTACTACATTTATGGACAGAATTAAAAAGCTACATGTAAGCCCAAGGGTTATTGTGAGCGACAGAGATCCCATTTTTACTGGAAATTTTTGGACGGAGTTATTTTCTTGTTTGGGTACTCAATTAGCTCATAGCTCATCTTATCATCCTCAATCTGATGGTCAAACTGAGATAGTAAATAAATGTTTGGAAGAATATCTTCGTTGTTTTGTATCCGATAAACAAACACAATGGGTCAAGTGGTTACCTCTCGCTGAATGGTGGTATAACACTTCCTTCCATACTGCAGCAAAAATGACCCCATTTATGGCACTTTATGGATATCATCCACCATCCATCACATCTTCTTTAAGGAAAAATGCTAGGGTTCAAGCAGTGGAGGATCACATCGAGCATCAACAAGAAGTTCTCCAACTCTTAAAGGATAACCTAAATTTGGCACAAAATCGAATGAAACAACAGGTAGATCAACATCGTAGTGAGAGAAGTTTTGATGTGGGAGACTGGGTATTTTTACGGCTACAACAATACAAACAAATGTCCTGCAAGCAAGCTAAGAAAGATAATAAATTATTGCCAAAGTAATATGGTCCTTACAAGGTTTTGCAAATGATTGGTACTATGGCATACAAATTGGAGCTTCCTGCTTCTTCGTGAGTGCATATAGTTTTCCATGTTTCATGCTTAAAAAAGGTTATAGGGGACAAACTTCCAGTTCAAACAATATTGCCAGAACTTGATGAGGAAGGAAAAACCATATTGGAACCTGAAGCAGTCACAGAAAGAAGAACTCGAAAACTACAAAATAGATCAATTTCAAAATATCTCATCAAATGGAAGAACTTACCCATGAAATGTTCTACACAGTGATGATAATTTTATACAAAAGTACACTGAGTTACCTAAGTCATGAGATGTCTCTTTTTTATTAGAGCACAAAGGTCCCTATATTACTAGTATAGTCCCTTATTGTTGTTAGTGTAACCCCCTTATTGTTATTGCTTTACCCTGTAACCCCCATATTGTTATTATTGTGCCCTTAAATTATTATTTTTAGGTCGGCTAGGATTACATTGTGGCCCGGATTACATTGTGGCCCCATGGACTCATATATATAGAAAGGTGGTTTTGTCATTTGTATCATCCAAGAATTGTTCATTCATGTAATGTATTGGAGGTTTCCCCCTCGAAGTGGCTTATTTCTAAGGCGTTGATATATCTTTTCTTCTATTTTTGGAGCTGGTTTCGCAACATCTTCTTTTCTCATCCTCTTCATCACTATTTGAGAATGCCTCATCATCAATGAGAGACCATAGATCTTGGTCTTCCCTTGAAGGAGGAAACTCCATGTATTCATCTATAGAAGAGGGATTTTCAAGAAGTGGGGATCTTGCCCTTGGCAAGGTATCATGCATAATTTTATCCCCTTCAATAGAAATATGGAGTGGAGTTGGAAAAATAGATCTCTCCAACTCATGCAAAGGTTTTGATTTTTTGGGTTCAACAAAAGATGTTTCACAATGTTTAATATCAAATATTATTACTAATTTCTTAGTGAAACCTACATAAGCGTTTACATTTGCATGATAAAATGAAGTAGAAATATAAACCACCAATCATGCGCCATACCTTTAAGGTGCAGTGCTGCTACTCTAATGGCCTCCTTTTTTGAAACTTGGTGTGGCTGGAAATAGGAATCTAGCTCCTTCACCAAAGCTTTGGCTATGCACTTTGCTGATCCATCAAACTTAGATAGAAAGATTCTACCTTTCTTGCTTCTATTATGGTTTTTGGATCTTCTATCTTCCTTGAGTTGGCAAAACCCTTGGAACTCCAAGTGCTCTCTGAATCTCCATGATTGCGACTCATACTCCTTAAGATAGTCACTCAAGGTTTCCTCCCTTGGTAAATCTTCTTCCTCCATCCTTCTTGCAGTGAATGTGGGCAATAAACTGCACTGTGGATATGCATGTGTGGTTGAATTTCCACACCCATCATGTGAATATCTAGGGCTTGCTTCACTTTCAAACTCTCTTGGAATTTTTCTACACCTCTCCCCTTTCATCTCCTTGATATCTTCCATGATATTTTTCATAGTTTGGAAAAGAAGCTGGGAGATCTTCTCTTCCTTCCTTTCTCCAAATAATGGAGTCATGCCTTTTTTTCTTCTGTAAAAATTCTCCTTCTTGTGAGAAGCTTCTCCTCCTAATGGCATAATGTCTTGAATGCACAGGATAAGCCAAGATTATGCTCCGATACCACTGTAATATTCCAAAACAGAAATAGCAGCAATACAAGACATAATAATGTAAAACACAACAATTCTGAACATGTCATAAGAGGGATCAATATGCAGCCATAGTTTTATTAAGATATAAGCAAAAATATACAAAAATATCTTGAGGGTCAAGCCACTCAAGAAATAAGAACAAGACTCCAATGATCAGAACAATCAACACATGAGTTGCTTGTAATATCCCTTTTCCAGGAATATCAAAATTCTATTCTAGAGATTGACTATAGGGGAATTTACTGGATATGTCACCTTTGAAAAAAATAATGAGATCCAGAGGCTACCTGGCCATCTGCAGACTCTATCTATAGAGCTTGAAATAATCCTCCTTTAGGAATAGCTACAGATCGGGAATAATCAGAGTTACTACCAATGTGGAGTTACAACCATATGTCATATACAAACACAAAATCACTTAACCTTCCATAAAATATGTAGCAACAAAGTTATAAAACGTTTTACAAGGCAAAGGGTGGGGAAAAGTGGGGATCTAGGCCCTAAAACGTGTGTATTCAGAGATATGCATAAAAATAAGATGGGAAAGTGGTTGGATCTGATATCTAGGGTTATGAGGGACTCCCATGTCGAATTTTAGAAAAAAAAAAAAGTTTTGCTAACTTAAACAGTTCCTTATTTCCTAACTAGGCTAGAAAACCCTGATTTCTGAAGATGAAATGTGTAATATGATATTAAAATTATTAAATCAGCTTAATTTCATGGCTTATGCAAAATATATGAAAAAGACAGGAGATTTCCATGAATAAACCCCTCAGTTTGAGGTGTAACAACACATGAGATTTACCAGGAAACTCTTCAGCGTAATTTTCAGGGGCCGAAGCTCCATTTTATTATAAATCAGATCTAAAAAATATATTTGCTTGAAAACAGAGATCTACAACAGATCTGGAAGCCAAAGAGGCTCTTTATTACACTCCCCTTGGGGATCTCAGCAAATGATGGACAACAGTGAGTAGATTTGAGATCTAAGTCACAGTATGCAGCAATATTAAGAAATTATGCAGTAAATACATCAGCAAATAAATCATATCTGAAGGGTACATGGATTGGTTGGCCAATCCATGGATCACCACAGTGAAAGGAGGGATATTTTCCACTAGAGATCTCCCCTCCAAGAGAACTCCAAAACACCTGCAACTTTTCTCTTCAGAAATTACGCAGATTAGGGAGATAAATTGCGCTGTCTATGATAATATACACTTGGGCCTGATGCCAAGATGGAAATCTGAAGCTCTAAGCAGCTATTGCACTCCTGCCAGTGGTTTGGATGACTTCCCCACTGAAAAGATGCAATAGAACCAGGGATAATTTTAGGGGCAAATTTTAGCCCAAAGGAGAATTTTAAGGGATTTTCAATTTTAATAGGGCGAATTTTTTACATAAAACCCATTTTCTATAGTTTAATAAAGTTAGCCCAATAAATATTTTAAAAATAATTAATTATTAAGTAGTAGCCCACCAAAAAAAAGGGCGCATAACATGGAAAAATGAAATTCGCCCCGATTTTTTTCTTGTGGAGCAAATTTCCATGGCATTCGCCTGGATATGCTTCTGGTTCAAATGCCACTGTGGCCATCGCTATTTTTATTGAATAACCAAGTTCAGGGAAGGAGGTAGATTACAATCTGTCTGATACGCTGATCTATCAGAAATGAATGGAATAGTGACTTTTTATCCTTGAATTTAGAACAATCTCCCACAACCTGCACTTAAGAGAAATAAGACCGCGATTTTTTTCAGAGAACAATTGAATTGAATATTTTGGCGAATGTGGGGTTTGTACTGCTGCATTAAAAACCAAAGTTCGTGACGGAATTGGATGGAGGAAAAGGGTTTAATGGCTAAACCCTCGTCCTTCTCTTCACAGTGGTTCCGGAGAAGGAGGCGCAGGTTCTCATCCAGGACATTTGTGCGATTATTTGCGTTTTTAGCGATAATGGCATTCTTGCCACCGATCTTCTTTCATTTCAGATTAAAGCGGCATGACCAGGTACACCCATATTTCCATTTTATCATGGATTTGAAATATTTTTGCTGTCAAAATCAGACAAATTTTCACCACCAAAGTTTTCTATCCAGTTGCTTCGGCTTTTTGAATAGAAAATTAAAGCTATTGGATCAACGCGTTTATGCCCGGTGACTTATTATTCCAAGCACCATCGAGCACTGCCAATTATAAAAAATACAATAAGTTCCAGTTTTGGTTCATTTGTGTAGAGTGCCATGAAGGATAGCATTCAAATTTTGTAAATTCACTCAACTTTAGTAAATTCATTTTATTTTCAGTGATTCAGAAAACACATTCATGCTCAGTCTTATTTCTTTGGTGAGGTAGACGTATTTTTTCTTTTTGATATGCGGGGAGCTATCAGCCCTAGTTCTGCATTATCATGGTAAAGCTATTTTAACGTGGGGACCACCGAACTCAGCGAACTCCTACATATGATCAGATCAGGAGTTTGTGCCCACTGAGGTTTGAACAAGGTCGTTATTGTGGCGATACCCTATTTCAACCAGTAAACCACCACCCGACAGACATACATGCTTCTTTTTGCATCCAAGGTCTTTGTTAAGCTTAACGGCAAGAACTGACCAAGTTTAGAAAGCTCAGGCCATGTTTGTGTTAAGTAAGAAGTTTGGCTATTTAGCACTGCATCAGTTCCTGTTTACTGTAGAATGGTTTGAATAAGGGTCGTATTTGGGGGAAAGCCCTATTTCAACCAGTAAACCACTACCTGACATACATACATCCACAATAGCTCTAAGAAATTAATGTGTTACAATATATTTTACTCCAATTAAGTTCAGATATCGGGCTCTGAATGGAGTTCTTGTTGTGTCCAAGGGTTTCTGTGAAGGTTAATGGCAATAACTGACCAATTTTATAATGCTTAGGTTTTGTTTGTGTTGAGTTAAGTAAGAAGTTTGGCCATTTAGCACTGCATCAGTTCCTGTTTACTTTAGAAGTTTAAGGTCAACTAATGTTTGATCAATTGGTTCACATTATAAAGCTTTCTTGCAGTACTATGTGAGTTACTTTAAGAAGTTTCGTTAGCCTTATTTTAATTTACTCTCTTCTAGCTATGTCAAGTTAATTTATTCTGAAATGTGCATGTTCAAAATCATCTTTTAAGAAATGTCTTTTAATTTATTTTGTAAAACCTGTCTTAATTTATTTAATCACGTATATCATTCTGTCTAAAGTTGCCTTAAAATTGTTTTGCTACCAGTATGCAAATTCTATTTGAATTTTGATTGAGCGCACGAGGTCAGCTTGAAGTTAATGCAAGCAGTTAAAGAAAAGGACTAAGAACAGGCTTGGCCAAGTAAAGAAAGATACATATGTCATAGTACAAAAATCATATGAGCATCCAGTGGAAGAATGAACAGAGGAGAGCTACTTCTTGAGTAGTTCTATCTTTGAATTTTTTCCCGTTTTAAACAAAAATAATATTATATTACAGGCAAGATAATTACAAGGTTCCATCTATGCCTGTAGGCTAATAGTATTTACAAAACAGAGTTTTAGAGTTGCTTTGTCGACTTTTCTACCCCAAAACCTCCCACTTCCTTTAGAATTTTTTAATGTTCCAAGGTAAACCTTAGGAGACTTTAACAACAAACCATAAACAGAGAAGTGCGACATTTCATGCCTTTTGGCCTCGCAGTCAGGAGGGAAAAAATATATTCAGGAAATGTTGGCTTTATGTGGAAATTCATGGCTAAGATCAAGGCTGGTAGCTACTAGTTCCACAGAATTGCTGTCTGTGGGTCACTCCTCTTCTATGATTAGCCTAGACCTGTCACAAGTATTCCGGTCAGAACCTGATCACTGTTTGTTCCAATCTTTCAACATGCTGTTGTTGACTTTGGACTATGTCAACCCCTACATTGGCCTTTTCTTTCCTCTACTATCTGCAAAACACTTGGCAGTTGAGCTCGAGATCCTTCATTTGCACATGCAGGCTATGCAGGTATTTAGTGAGACCGAGGTCCTTTAAGCTTTGCCTAGGAGACATTTGCTAAAAAAGTCCTGCACAAAGGAACCTTGTTATACTTCTATAGTTTGATGATGACTTTTGATATCCAATTTGGGGTTCTAAAGGGTCATAGGGCAAAAATACGTTCAAGAACAACATTCAAATTCCTGTACTTGAGGTTGCAGGTAACTTGAGTAAAGGCCACTGTAATATTCCCAATTAGCAATAGCTAATTGGAAATATTAATTTTTGACTATTTCACTTTAATAAAATTAAGTTGGAAATAAAGTGGGTGAAGAGGGACACTTAAATCACACTTAGGATAAAAACATTTCCTAAAGTCACTTGGAGACATGATTACTTGGCAGTGTGGGACCTAGAGGATGAAGTGGCAGTGTGGAGGAGATGTTAGCATGGGCAGCGTGGGCCCAAGTCAGCGCAGAGCTAGAGGGATAGCATGGCCCAAGGAGACAGCGCAGTTGATGGTGGGCCCTAGGTGAGAGCAAGGCTCTCCAAGCATAAAAAGGGAGAGAGGCTCCTCATTTGGATCATTCGATTATGCATCTATGTTATTTGTCTCTTGACATTGAGCACGCTTTTGCTGTTTAGCAAATTCTGCATGTGCTGTTCAGCACATCGGGTGTCTCCGTGTGGAGATCCCAACCTCGGCCCGGGGGGAATTCGAGTGCCTTCTCGGGTGAGGAGTTCCATCCTTATTTTGATGGAGAGAGTTGCAGCAACCACAGATGGGAGCATTCACTTGAGGAGATAGTGCAATCAGTGAGAGGGAGGATGCAGTCTTTGGAGGAAGTGATTATGGATTGAGGGTCTATCAGGGGATTCAGCCCGGGAGAGTTGGAAAGGAGTCAGCCCTTCCCTATTCCATCATTTTGGTAGAGTTGGAGGCCATTGTTTGCAGCAGATTATTTAGGGCCAGCGTTTATCATTGGGACAACGTGGAGCCTCAAGGGTGGTCATTTTCGGAGGTCAGCCATTTCCGAAAAGCTCTCTGGGATTTTCTGGGTATTGGGGGGAGAGGCCATTCCCAAAGTTTCATAATTTTATGAGGTGGGGAGCAGCCCCAAATAGTCAGTTCATTCCAGCAGTAGCAGCAACATAGCAGCAACATCAACAACTTTGGAGATTACGCAATCATTGAGGGAGCAGCCATTCAGTGATATATTCTGAGAGTATTTCTACGCTTGCCAGTGCAAGCCAAGGTGCCATCATTCTGATCACCTTTGTATTTATTTCATCTCTCAGTATTTAATAAAATGGCTTAGCATTCTCCATATTGTCTCTTGTTCATGTGATGTCTCTCTAGTTGCTGTAGTTCTTTGTTTATGTGCTTTATATTGCTGTCTATTTCTATTCGGAATATTATAGTGGTATCAGAGCTCATAGACTTGGCTCAGCCTGTGGAGCAGATTGTCTATGACACCAGCAGGAAAACCATACATCTGTTACCGAGGGAGGAAGTATAAAGACCAAGAGCAGAGGTTAGAGATAAATTTCGGGGAAAGTGACTGCATTCCGGTAGTGGACGCAGAAGAGGAGGAACCAATGGCGGAGGAAAGAGATGTCGGGAAGGAGGTCGGTGAACTTCTCCTCAAATCAGTGCAAGATTTGTCGAGGCAGATAGAAGAGATGGGGCAAAGGTTCATTGCAGAATCTAGACAGCATGAAACCCCAAGGGGTTTCCATATCGAAGAGGAATCGGGCACATCCCATCATTTGCAGGAGCACCTCATAGTGCAGCAGATGGCATCACATACACCTCCACGTTCCACGATGCCCACATTTCTTGCCGCAAACACTGGGGCAGGAGCACAACAGGAGCAGGAACCGGTTCACATGAGAGATTACTTTGCCGAGTATCAGTCCTATGGATAGGAGTTCATAGGTGCCCTCACATTCCATGATTTCGTACAACTCAAGAGGGACAACAGACCCCGCAACCATCACAGGGGAAACATGCATTCTCAGGATGGGGATGTATAACACACGGTAGGCAAATTTTATCTACCGACATTTGATGGGTGCACCAAGTGTTCGGTGAAGGCTTGGGTGGAGAAGTTGGATATATATTTCCAGCTTAACCATATGGTAGAGACAGAGGCCATCAAGGTGGCAACACTGCACCTGGAGCATATCCAGGCGAATGCCATGGAAATTTGCTCCACAAGAAAAAAATCGGGGTGAATTTCATTTTTCCATGTTATGCGCCCTTTTTTTTGGTGGGCTACTACTTAATAATTAATTATTTTTAAAATATGTATTGGGCTAACTTTATTAAACTATAGAAAATGGGTTTTATGTAAAAAATTCGCCCTATTAAAATTGAAAATCCCTTAAAATTCGCCTTTGGGCTAAAATTCGCCCCTAAAATTATCCCTGGTTATTTGGTTGGTTTTTAATAGCAATAGTATTCATGCGAAGGATGAGATATACTCGGATTCCCCTTCAGGACATTATGGATGATGCCATTCGAGGTTCAGACGCATGAGGTTTTAGCTGATTATTTGTAGGTTGAATCTATTCTATCTACTGCTTACATTGTACAATGTAATGTATGTTGGGAAACTGTTAAGATGGCTGTTCAGCCTTACTTTTGTGTGGCATGATGTTTTAAGTATGCCTTTCTCTTGTATAATTCAATTTTATTATGTACTTTTTTTAGTTTTGCTGGGTTGACTTTACTGATGAGGACTAAATTACTTTTGCATGGTGCAGTGCTGTACTTTAATTCTCCTCCTTTATGATCTTCGTGGTTATGTTTTAATCAAATGGTGATCTCTAGAGTAGGTTGTACCTGAGATGCATGTTAATGCTATTAATAGTTGCATGTATGACCTTTCATATGAAGGTGCCCTATTTTTCATCAAATTGCAATTTTTTTAGACTAATTTGATCTCTTTAGGCTTTAAAGGACGTATTGCTGGGTTCTGTTACTGAATGCTTAGCAATAGATGCTAGACCCTTATATTTTGCTTGTTTGATGTTTTTTTTGACTCTACTCTTGTTTGGTGGGATACAGGCACGCATTGTGGCATTAAATGGCCATTATTTTTTGAAAAATGGTGGCCATTTTGTATTATCTATCAAGGTACATATGTTAGACCTTTCTCATACTTCTGAAGCAAATCTGGAAATCATGTTTCTGTTCCTCATTTTTTGTTTTTCACTCTTTAATGCAGGCAAATTGCATTGACTCTACTGTGCTAGCGGAGACAGTGTTTGCTCAGGAAGTTAAGAAGTTGCAAAAGGAGCAATTTAAGCCATTTGAGCAGGTGACATTAGAACCTTTTGAAAGAGATCATGCTTGTGTTGTAGGTGGCTACAGAATGCCCAAGAAACAGAAAGCAGCAGATGCAGCTGCATGAAGGAGTTTCTGTGATCAATTAAAGAAATGAGCTCCTTGTCTCAGGAATGCAAAATGCAATCTTAGATCAAGTGATGCCTTCCCCTCTCTCTTCCTGAAATGAGCCCTGATGGACATTGGGAGGGGGCAGTGACTGGGTTATATTATAAAAGTTTTGGACTGCTTTGCTTTGTATTTTTTTTGAATTTTACATGAGCAAATTTTAATCTAAACTGAAAGTTGGTCTGAGAGTTATATGTTTGTGCAAAAACTTGATTCAACTACTTGGAGGTGTTAAGGTGGAAATAATTTTAATGCTCTAGTGTTTTTTGTGTTTTTATTAGCTAGCTCAGTTGTCTTACTCTTTGCCTATAACTTATTTGGTTATGCTTTGAAATCTTTTTATATCTGCATATAATCTCAATTGGTTGTACCAAGATGGGTTTCCTTGCTTTGAAATATTTTTATATCTGCATATAATCTTAGTTGGTTGTACCGAGATGGGTTTCCTTAAGGCCTATAGTTTTTTACCTAGTAGGGATATGATCTGCATTTGTGTTTAGCTTGAGCAATTTTGATGTCAAAAGACTTGTGTTCTATGAAGCATGTGAACTTGTAGGCCAGTTTTGTGCTGAACATAGTTTGAAAGTACATTCCATGTTTGAAATATCCCACGTTCTTCAACAATTAAGAAAAGTGAACATAGATAATAAATTACTTGAAGTGAAGTTTAGTCATATGAGGATATCTTTATAAGATGGTTATTATAGAATTATTGAGAGGAGCATTCAAATGAAGACATGCTCTTAAGATGGGCACTAGTCTTGTTGTTGTTGTCAGACATCATTAAAAACATATTTTCTGGGTTGTCAGACATCATAAAAATGATTAAACTATATGGAGGTATTAAGTAGGAAATGCTTTGAAAACCACCAGTTTTGGTGGCTTGGTTAATATTGATCTCTTGCCAGCTTTAGTTGTGTCACTCCTTGTCTATTAGCTGTATTGTAGATTTTTTTTTTTTTTTTTTTTTTAATTTTTTTTTTATTTGTTTTTAATTTATTGAAATCTTTACTCAGTAAGGCATTCTTTGTGAGATATCCCCTCCTGTTCCACTGTGTGCTGTTTTGCACCATTGATTGGTGTTAGATGATAGAAATATTGTGTGATGTTGTACTGATCCCTCGCAAAAACCTACAGACTGTAGGGTGCCTACACCACGACACATGTTCATTAAATTTAGAGACTGGGTGGGTGTCTCCATCAAGCGGGATACCAACTCTCATTGCCTTTAATGCCCTCCATGCTGCATGTTCAATTAGCAGTGCCATTAAATCCAGAGACAGGCAAGTTCCTCCATTAGCTGGGATACCAGTTCTCATTGCCATTAATGCCCTCCATCATGCCGCTTGTTCTGAGCATGCAAGTGCCTCCATCAGGTGGCATATCAGGTCTCATTGTGCCATTAATGCCCCTCGATTCAAAGCACGATAATTCATGACGTTTTACAGGCCTCCATGACTTAGAGACAGTTGTACCATTAATGCCTGATTCTGAGCGCATGATAACCCCCCCTCAATGGTGGTGAGCTTAAGTTTGTGCTAGTCTGGTATTAGTCAGTTACAGATAAAGCTCTGTCTGCACCGAGAAACAACTAAATTTGTTGTTTAGTTGTTTGCGTGTCGATACATTGCAGGGGATTTAGGGATCCAGGGATGTGAATCTGCCATTCTTTCAAAGGAAACCTTGCTCTCTATAAATATATTCATCGAATTTTTCTTAGTTTTTGGTAAATTTGGGTGCTCTGGTGTTTTCTACATTGTGAAAATCTATTGATTGGTGCAATTAATGTGTAATGTTACTAATGTATGGTTGTTCCTTTATACTACATCCGGTCGTTGAGCATACCTTACAACACAAACATTTTTACTTCACTCATTTCACTAGTAGGTCTGAGAATGTTGGTGCAAATTTAGGACCCAGTTTTTAGTTTAGTAGGCCAAAAGGGTTGCACTTTACCATAGAACACGATTAGGTTTAAATAGTTTAGACAATAAAACTTGATTCAATAAATGATTATTTAGTTTAACATAGTTTGTTACTTCCAAGTTTAAACCGAAATATAGGAAACAACTCTTTGGCATGTCCCAAAATATAAATATGTAGCTACAACATGAATTCCTATGTTGATAGGAAAAGCTTAACGGTGGTATTTTTTGGAATGGATGTAAGGAAGAGCTCAACTAACTATATTCATTCTGCATATGTTGTGATGTCTCTTTCTATAAAATTGGTACAACATGAAATAGTTAAAAGGATTTGTATGTCTTTACCTTGTTGACTATCGTTAACATAAAATCTGTCACATCATTTTTTAAGGTATTACGTCCAGTAAAATGATAAATCTGATGGCGATTTGTAGACCCCAGTGACTCCAACAAAGAGTTTTTTGATCATTTCTAATACAAATGCAACCTCTACCATAGTTTGTCGTTCTTCAGGTGATTCTCTTGTGCATCCCAATCCCAATGCCACGAGTTTATTCACATAGTTTTGAGTATCTCATATTGCTCTAGTGCGTCAATATTTTCATCCCTCAACAGGTTGCTATCCGTCACTTCCCCCATTTTTATCGGGAAAAAGCCATGGTCACCCTCTTAGGTAGGTTCCGTCCCCTCTACAAACATCACCCTTTGTTGACATAGTTTTTCCAAATCCATATTTTGTATTCAGGCCAACTAGTCATCAAATTTTGATTGAGGCAACTTAGCAATACTTATATAATCTGTTTTGCTCAATTTTGTGAAGTTCCAAACCTGGGGCAACATAGCCAATGGATCCTTTTAAACAAAGTGTGGAAGTGATTGAGTCCATTGAGTCTTGACAGACAAGTTAATTGTGCAATGCCAAAATCGGATAAATGCGTTGTCATATTGCTATCGAAAATGATATTGCTGGGCTTTATATCAGAATGCACCACTTGAACAAAACTTTTTCGATATTGCTGGGATTTATATCATAATGCACCACTTGAACAAAACAATAGTGATGAAGATATTTTGTGATATGTGCTGTCTATGCATATCTGTACTTTGGCTTAAGCTCAATGCATACACATCTATCTTAGCACTCTACTCTCCAGCGAGATACAATTGATTTTCCAAGCTTCCATTTGACATTAGTTGGAGGACCAAAGCTTTGAAGTGAGGGGTTGAACAACTTGTAACTCTAATAAGATTTTGGTGTCTAATTCTCCTAACCACATTGCATTCTGTTTTGAAACTCCTGTAAGTTTCTTCATTTTTCAACTTGAGAACCTTGACTGCGACATCTGTGCCATTGTGTAAATTCCTTTATAGACTGATCCAAAACTCCCAACTCTTTATCAAGTTTGCCTCGTTGAATCCTTGAGTTACTTTTACAAGATCTTCATATAAAATCACTGGTGGTCCAAATTATAGTGAGAAAGCTCTTGGGAAACTTAAAATTCAGTCAGGTAACCAGAATCCAGAAGAATCCAGAGAGTAAACAACATATAAAAAGGTGCTGCCACCTTCAATTGGTACAATCACATTTTAGAACTGATTGATTTCTTTCTTTCAAAGTAGTAGTAGGGGGACACAGAGGCAAAGCATATTTTCTGTCCACAAAGGCCAGGATTCCCATAAATTAATTGAAAGTAACATTCACAAAAATCCTTAGATTGGGAATTTTCCCCTAAAATTCTTGAAAGAAAGGCTCAGAGAGTGAAGCGTTTAAAATCACAAAAATCCCTTCTCTGGGGATCCTTAAATTGTTGAAAGAAAGGCTCAGAGGGTGAAGCATGTCTAAGTTTTTGAGATCTATCCTACAATTTTTTGAATTCACCCAATGAATATGAAAATTGGACCTTGAAATGTATTATGAGAGAGATTGAGTTTAACTAGTCCCGTGTGGCTTCCGAGTGCATATGGCATGATACCAATCAACTGGTTGAAAGTAAGTACTATCAATAGTTTGAATGACATGTCTCTTATCTAGAGTGACATGTCTCTTGCTCAAGAGACGTTCTCCATTAAAAAACTCTCATTCACAAAATGTGATCTTTCAACATGAAAAATGAATGATCTCTCACAAAAATGGCATAAATGGATTTTCACACATATGTGGCATAATTGGTCTTCTTGAATACGCTGATCAGATTCAAGTCATACTCATCATCAGTGAGATTGTCTCGAAATCCTGATTTTAATGGCTGTAAACACAACCACTTTCTATGAAATTCTGATACTAATGGCTGTGAACACAACCATTGTCTCGAAATTCTGATGCTAATGGCTGTAAACACAACCACTTTCTATGAAATTCTGATACTAATGGCTGTAAACACAACCAAATTCTATGAAATTATGATACTAATGGCTGTAAACACAACCACTTTCTATCAAAGTGTCAACATGGCCCATTTTCATCACTGTATCATCTCGAATTTTGTGCAAGACTGAATTCACCCAACGACTATGAAATTGGACCTTGAAATGTATTATGAGAGAGATTGAGTTTAACTAGTCCTGTGTGACTTCCGAGTGCATATGGCATGATACCAATCAACTGGTTGAAAGTAATATCAATAGTTTGAATGACATGTCTCTCTAAAGAGTGATATGATGTCTCTCTCTAAACCTTTATCTAGAGTGACATGTCTCTTGCTCTCTTTTGCTCAAGAGACGTTCTCCAATAAAAAAACTCTCATTCACAAAATGTTCTCTTTCAACTTGAAAAATGAATGATCTCTCACAAAAGTGGCATAAATGGATTTTCACATATAAGTGGCATAAATGGTGTTCTTGAATCTGCTGATGAGATTCAAGTCATACACATCATCATCACGATCGTCTCGAAATTCAGATTCAAGTCATATTCATCATCATCATCACGATCATCTCGAAATTTTGATACTAATGGCTGTAAACACAATCACTTTTTGTCAAAGTGTCAACATGGCCCACTTTCATCACTGCATCATCTCGACTTTTGTGCAACGACTAAAATGATGAATTTCCTGCAAAGGTTCAAATCTCAATGTCTTATTGCAACATACAAGAATTTCCTACAAAGGTTCAAATCTCATTGTCCTATTGCAACATACAAATATCATGAACACTTGGAACATACATCCATCCTTTTGTCAAAACAAAAATAATCAAAGTGGCCAAAAGCATCAATATGCCTCCAAATATGGTGATAGCTTGAAAATTGGTTGGTCAAATGACAAAACTGGCTACGCGTTCCTTGCGAAAAATCATGAAATTTGAATATAAAGTTGACTATGTTTTGAAATTGTTAAATATGGGCCTCTAGGGAATCTAGAGGATTCTTTGCGGATTTTTGCCTCAAAGTTCCATTGCTCAACGTTTTGCCTATGGAATATTCATTGCTTAAATCAAATAACTGTCTACGCTATCAAATTCTTGGCAAAAATTCGGTTCACATGAGTATAAACTTACATATTTCTGACCATGAAACCCTGGGCATAGGCTCATGGGAATATGTTATGCAACCAGCTCACAAAACAATAGAAATAACATATCAACAACTTAGAAAATATCCTCTTAACAATATAGTAAAATAATTTTCTTATTATAGATTTTTCTTGGAAAAGAATTATTGAGAGTTGGGTGCAAATTCACAATGTTGTGTAGCATTAGTGTGATAAATATGGGATAGTGCAAAGCATAGTTTTGAAGATTAGTCTAAGTTTACTCGTACCTAATCAACTTAGTCAAGTTGATTTTTGGTTGAATGGTTAATTGTTGGTTCAATGGACAGAAGATATTGCAGGCACAGATACCAAAGGGAAAAATGGAGCCCATCATGGGGTACTCTTTGTAATTCTCCACCACTGCTACCTTCCATGCTTCCTCAAACTCCTCTCCAACCTCAATATTAGTGCTAGTAGTAGCATGAGCAACAACACTGTGCTTAGCAGAACTAGAAGAACGCGTTTTCCAAACTACATGAGAACCTCACAAGTCACCATGTGCCATGCTTGGTCTCGGTGTTTCTCTTCCTTCTACTCCTGGTTCAACTACCATATCTTCATTGGAACCAACACCTCGAACTCCACTAGACAGCGATTCACCATTTTTTAGTAGTGATTCGCTATTTGTACTAGTGATTCGCCATGATTTTACAAGATAATATAATCTCGTGAGAGATTCGCCAAAAAATTATATATACATATTATATTATTAATAAAATCACCTTCCATTTTTCCTATGTATCATGGGGATTCACCTATTTATTATATATA